>CM077034.1:118822632-119269650 GCA_039090855.1 Macrothele yani | reverse complement strand
TCCGAAGTGCAGGTAATCGATCAAGAGAAAATCACCGGGAAGTGATACATCAGTGATAGGATTTTTCGCCGTGTTCGTCTTTTCACAGGTGCTATTGGAGCAGATTCCATTTCTATAAATAGCACCATCCGTTTATACACTGAGTGGCCGCTTTATTATGACCACCTGACAGTATTGCAATTAGGCTTTGTCTGCACGCTGTTGCTGCCAGAGGGCGAGGCTAGTATAAAAAGGAAAAGCTTAATGCTTGCGACAGTAGTGGAAGTGCTTTTCGGGTGACAAGATGGGTAAAAAATGCGATTTGACGGACTTTTAAACGTGTTATGATTGTAGGAGCTTTGAGCTATGAAGCGAGTATCACAGAAAACGCCGCATTCGTGAAATGTTCCAGAGCAGCTGTTGTTAAAGTGTTTAAAAGACTGGATTACCAGCCAAAAAACTGGATCTTTATATGCAACGTGTATATAAAGATCCAGATGATCTCCTGCACGCAATGTTCGCCGTACACTGCATCGGATGGGATGTGGCAGCCGAAGGCCTATTCAGAATCGCCTTTGCTGTCTGCAGTTAACAAGAGAAAACGTCTCCAGTTCGTACAGGAGACAATCAATAATTGGAAACAAATTATGTGGTCCGATGAATCACGTTTCTTAGTTGCACCATGCCGATGGCCGAGTAAGAATTTGTCGGAAACGGCAACGAAAGCATGGACCCCCAATGCATTGCTACAAACCTTCAAGCTGGTGGAGGCAACGTTATGGTTTTTGGGGAATGTTTTCCTGGCGTGCTTTGGGCCCTTTAATTCGTATTGATCAACGTCTGACTGGTACAATTTGCATATGTAAAAACATCGTTGCGGACCAAGTGCATCCTGTCCTGTGGATGGTTTATCCCAATGGCGATGGTTACTTTTAACAAGATAATGCGTCCTGCCATACTGCTCGTATTGTGTACAGCGATTAGTTTCAGGAACATGCCGGTGAATTTACTTTGCTTAGGTGGCCCCCCACAATCTCCAGATCTCAACCCCATTGAGAATTTGTGGGATGAAGTTGAACGAGCCATCAGACAGTTGGATCCACAACCCTGCAATCTCACACTTCCTGGAAAGTGCTATTCATCAAGCATGGTATCAGATTCCACAAACCACCTGTGAACATCTGGTGTAGTCCATGCCACGAAGAATCGACGCAGTATTAAAGAAGGCAAAAGGTGGCCCAACGAAGTACTGAGGGGATGATCACAATATAGTGGCCACTTCGTGTATGTGATCATAATAAAGTGGCTACTCCGTGTATGTGATCATAATAAAGTGGCCACTTCCGTGTGTGGTCGTTGTTAGAAGACTTCCACTAGTAACGACATTAGTCAGATGGGGTATGCCGTCCGTGCTTTTATCTCCTTCCAATTGAATACGCATTGACGACGATTTTGAAAGACGTTGTGTCTCATTGTATTGTCCCACCAGAAGTCATTCAAGCACACAAATATATCAATTCCGCGTTAGTAGGGCAATTTACCCAAAAAATATATGAAACTTCTCTGTGCATGACACGCACTAGTGTCAAATGTGGATTGTGGGGTGAATGCTGGGCATGTATCTTCTGCGGACTTCGCTCTGTGTCACACTTGACCAAGGTACGCTTGACGGCTTAATTATTACGTTCTTCCACAAAGAAATCAAACAAGAGTGCTTATGTAAAAACACCTTGTCTAAAAAACCGAGAGCTTTAAAACTGCTTAGTAGGAAAGCAATGACTACCAGCTACCATTTCCTGCCTATATCATAATTTTCGGTATATACGAGATGCTGAAGTGTCGGTCCACTTTTGGAGTTTACGCGGGAGTACAATTCCATCTTGAGCATTACATTTGTAGTTTTTCGGGCCATTGCCGTGTTAAACTTATCGTGATTTTCAATGGCGCCCTAATTTTCCTTCTTTACAGTTTACTTTCCACTCCCATAAGCAAAGGGTTAATTATCTAGGAATTGAGAATGACGGAATGAGTATTTCAGGCAAGATAGGGCTGCAACCCATTGCTATAATTATTCCTATTCTCATACTTAATACGTTTCATGGTTAAAGAAAACATTTCAAATATTTGGATTTTTTGTAAATTATTGAACACTATATACACCTCTTCCCCAAAAATATTTTGACTTCATTTCCAATTTCTAGATATGTTTTATGAAATGTTTGATTGTATTTATCAGAACTTACATTTTTTCTTTTGAGACTTTTTAAATTTTAAAAGTGAACGTTTAAGAAGAACTTAAAATGTGGGAAACAAAAACGGCAGGATTTGGAAAGGCCATATCCCTATCAGCGTTTTACTAAAATATACGCTGATAGGAAACACCGTTTTATACCTTTAGGATGCCGTTGTTTTACTGATATGGCTTTTGACGAGTGATTCCGCAAGTGATTTTATTACTTTATTTTTTGCCGGTAATTTTAATCTAATAAATGTTTGTGTCAATCCTACAATTTCAATCTAATGGACCGTTCTATTTTTGCAAACAGTTCATTAGATGATCTTTGCCTTTGATAACTTAATAAAGCTAAAGCAAAGGGCAGTGTTAAAAGTAGAAAAATGAAGGAAAATCATTTTAACTTAGCATTGGCTGAACTTTAATGTAAAGTATACAATTATCTTTATATTTCTGTGCTCAATTTGATATTCCGTCGCTTTTTGTTGTTTCTTCTCAGATGCTGGTTTTAGTGCTTATGGAGTATTAACTACAGCAAAATATATTTTATTTACATAAGTACCTCCTTGTGTGTTTGAATTACCGCCCATTCAAAGAATTTTCTATAAGATCGTGGAGCAGAACGCATTGCAATGAAAATGCGTGTTAGAAGGGTTTCAGTTTTTCTTTCCGCCTACTGTAAAATCAAGCAAAACTAATCTTTATGAAGAAGAGGGAAAATTGCATAATATTTTTTTCTGGGCTGCAACTTTTGTAATAATTCTTAATTATAAAGTGCTTAGTGTTTACTTTTTTATTGGAAAAATTTCTTATATAAAATATTTTTAATTTTAAATCTGAACTTTACAAAACCAATTATCATTGTGTTAAAAGCGCACCTCCACATTTCAGTGGAGCTGCAAAACCATGTGTGCTATTCCGATCTCGCGGTGAGTACAGATAACATTGAAACTGAATGATTATTTAGATTTTACTTTCACCATTTGTAAATCTCAGCTTAATCTTTTTGTTTAAATAATTTGCTGAAGATTTTGTCTATATTTTATCCACCAAAGTTTATTATTTTTTTTTCGTAGCACGCCTTGCTTTCATTTCTTTCCCTGCGATTTTGACATAAAGGCCCAAAGCATTTCCATTTCCTTTCTACATGTCCATCTTGAGGAAAATTCAAGAGATGCGTTTGAGGTCTATCTGGCTCATTCGAAAGAATGACATGCTATCTAAAAAGGCAATATTCTTAATGAAGGTAAAAAACTGGTCTGGTTTTTAGAATTCATCGTGTCAGCTTTTGGAGCTTTTGCGTTTTGACTAGTTTGTCGAACTAGCTTTAGTCCGCTATATTTCCCAACGGAAAAGCAAGAGTAACAGTGATTAAGAGAGCTCAGTATCAGGTGTTATTTAGACTCAATCGTAATCTGTCCGCCGACAGATTACGATTGCGCATATCTTCAGGAAACAAAAAATGAAAGAAACGTGTACACAACTTGCATGCTGCGATTGTATCTACAGTCATGCAATAGAAATGTTAGTAAATGTGTAGATTGGCGTTAAAATTATTTCGTCGAAAAAATGTTAGTACCTGGAAAAAGTACAACGTACAGATTTTAGAGTATGCAAACTAAAGGCAAAATCTGTAGAAATTTAATATTTTAAATATCTTTTAAGGTTTTTTATCGTAATATTTACCTGTAAGTGTGACGCTGTGAAGAGAAGCTGCCGTAGTTCAACGCATCGCTTCGGCGACGATGTGAAGCTTTGCTCCGTTAAAAGGAAAGTTCGTTTATGTACCAAAATGACTGGCGGAGGAGTACATGAGAAAGCGATTATGTTGTTGACAGGAGAGCGATAAATGTTGTAGTGATACGCTACATAATATAGGTCCACATCCTTCACCCATTATTTGTGGTATCCTGTACTTTGTTGGCAGGAAAAACAGGGTAAAAACTCTTGATTTACGAAAGATACGTATCAGAGAGATAAAACTGACCTGCGAACAAAGTATTAACAGTAGAACCAAAACTACAATGGCACAGCAAATCAGCTACGAATGGAAGCCGTTCAAAGCACAACCGAAAGCTATACTTTCCCAGTTTTCTGTACAACATAGAAAGGCATATTGGTGCTTTCTATTTCGAATCAGGGAATCGTATGCTGAAGAACGTAACATTTCTGGACATTTTCTTTAAAAACAATGTCAAAAATGAACGAACTATATTTTGTAGCGTGTGAGTACAACATGGTTCCTTCTCCTGGCATTAAGGTATGGGGTTGCACTTGTAGTCGTCCACGCGTCAATTACAAGCGTCATCGAATTTTTTCTTTCAACGGATCAAATCTTCATATTGTCGCGTAGCGATACATTAGACCTACCGCAGAGTCTCTTCTGAGTATCGCACTTTCAGATAAATATCACGATAAAAATCTTTAAAAGATTTTTAATCTATGAAATTTCTGCAGCATTTGGCTATAGATTCCACACTCTAAAATCTGTACGTGGCACTTTTTCCAGGTACTAACATTTTTCCAACGAAATAATTTAGGACTCAAATCTACACATTTACCGAAATTTTCTGTTTCAGCTTACTTTGGTTTCGCAACACAGGACGTATATCAGCACTGCTCTATTGTCACGTGTATACTTTTCCGCCAACTACTTTTTCAATAGAAATTTTGCAACGTGTTTAAAACGAAATTAATTGGAGCATTCCTCATCTTGAAATCAATGGACCGTAAAAGGTTATTTAGTTCCTTGTTGAAGAAGTACAAATATAGAGTAAAGCAATATGCATTTCCCTCCTGTATGGAAAACCAATGATTTATGTAAAAGAAACTGCAGGCAAAATGGCCTGTTCTGAAACGTGATGAAAGGAAAATGAGTGTCTGTTTTTGGAAGTAATGTTTTGCATCGGGTTTTTAGTGTAGGAATTAAACTTTTATTGAATGCCATATAATTTATTTTCCCGTGAACTAGAGGCAACATTTTGCATACGAATTTTAGAAAATATGCAAGAATCATCGTTCTCGCTCATTAAGTATCTCACACAAATATATTTTTTTTTTTTAAATCGGACTCATTAGTTTGTAGATATTGTGCCTACAGACGGATGAACAACGGATTGAGAGAAATATGGACATATAACTAACACACACGTTCTATTCAACATATTTTTTGAAAGGCTTTCTAAAACAAGCTTCGTTCAGCGACGAAACTCGATCGTTAGTGCGTGTCAGACACCTAATAACCCAGACAGTAGACATAATTGCGTGGTTGCAACGGTTTTTATTTTAGACTTTCTGATATAGTGGTCGTTCAGCAACGAAACTGAATTGTTAGTGCGTTTCATACACCTACTGACTAAGACAGTACATATAACTTTTGGTTGCAAAAGTCTTCTATAAATAGACAGATGCAAACAATTTATCAATTTTTTCGAACAGATTATTGTTAATGATCATATTAGTCTCAAATTTGTTCAGTTGAAATTAAGCTCATGGATATTGAGTAACTTGTAACATCTAGGTAACAAAAAATTACCACAAACATTTCTTTGCACGAAATTAATCTGATTGAAACGAAATTTAATTATTGCTTTAATCAAAGTACGTAATTACTACAAACATTGTTTCATGAAAATAGACAGATTAAGATGAACAACCTTTAAAGTGTGCGGTATAAAATTACCTTGCCTTCTTTGATTCCTAGGGCAGTCTGCTTGTGCTGTACACGAATGGTGTGCTGCTGTCGATTTCGGACGTCAGATACTGTTCTTATATACACTGACAGTTAAATAACTCTGCACGAAGAGTGTTTGTGATAGTTTGAGCACTCGATACAAAGGATATTTCTTTCCAACAAATGACGTTGTATTTCGGAAGCCAATATTGAAGCCTTCTGAAAGGCGTCCTTCTAAATTCTTAAGCTATTAATATTAGAAATTATAATATATGATTTATAAATATCATTTTATTAAAATTACATAGAAAAAAAGTTCTATTACGACTTTCATAGATCTTTTAATATACAAGTCTTACAGCACACAAATAAATAAATAAATGAGTTTAACGATTTAAAAAAAATATTTAGTTGCTGTAAGAGCGAGAGCACTGGTCACGTGCTGTGGCGCCGCCTCCTACTTATGGATCTGAAGCGTCCACGCTATCTGACCTCTCACAGCTACAGGTACGTATACGTGTTTCTCAGAAACACTCCCTCCAACTCTGTTCGAACGAACAAACGAAGCTTTCCGCACTTTATTATTAAATCTGTGATTCGGGAAGGCGGAGGGACAACGGCTGAACGTACCGAATAATATTCACACTAAGATATAACGATATCCAGAGGAACTTCCGTTAACAACACGCAAACATTTATTACATTAACGATTAGAGTTAGACGGCGGCGGATTACTTCGTTCTCTAACATCAGGCTTCACTAAGGATTGGACCTGACAAGAATTGTAAGACGCGAAAGCAAGGATGATTACTTCCCGAGAAAATCCTCTATCGGCGTGAAAGTTCTAGCTAGAGTCTACCTGACACTAAGTAGCTCTATATCTCCGTGAATCTTGAGAAATATTATTCTAACTATTCTGCTCTACCATATGTTCCAGTCTTAGCCTGTCCTAAGCTCTAATTCTCTGTAGCGAACTACCTATTACACCAGCGGAATCCCTGACTAGGCCCATACCGCTGCAGCCGAGCTTGCTATCTCTTCTAGGATAGATGCTCGCTAAACTCCCCTTGTGCTTCTGACACTCTCTAACTTGGAGGGTCCCTCGGTCCACGCACAATAAAAGGCAAAGGCTCCGCGTTTCCTTCTATCGGAGAACTGCACTCTCCGTTGACCGAAAGCAGACTAACTAACAGTTCTTCTTCAAGGGACCTGCTAGTGTGTCCTCCCCCGCGCGCTGCACCTGCGCGAAGCCTTTGGCGCTGACCTTGACCTCACGCTGACCCGTTAAGGTGGCTCGCCTCTCCGGTCACTTGGGTTACCTTTATTGCCCTTCGCTGGCCACACCCCTGGCGTTGGCCCATCTTCTTGCTGATGGATTCTAATCTTACCTCCTGCATATTTGCAGCCCTACTCAGGTCTTCCATTAGTGACTGCCCCCTTTGAGAAAGTAATCCTACCGCCGAAGTACATTCTTATAACCACACAATACACATTGTTATGTTCGTACAAAAGTGGATGGCGGTTTTCCAGACTTGTAGGCGGCTGGATGACATTTACAATGTACCGCGAAAGTCACGGTGTCATTGACGATACTATCAGTTTATCGACAAAAGTCTCGTCCTTCTAAGGCGTGAGAAACTACAGTCCTTTGTCTGACGCTCTAGACCTCTGAAAAATAATAAATATTCAGGAACTTTCTGTTGCCATTTTTGGGCTTGTAATATCCTTTTCTTCATAAGAAAGCAACATAATGTCCATCATTAATCTAAATTAATATGGTTAATGTGTCCGTTCTTACAGGCCCCTACTTCTGAGACGAAACATGTGGGATGTCATATTTCACATATATAGTCTTAAACCAAATAAGCAAATTTCCCTCGGTAATTTCTCCGGCGTCACCTTAATCAGACACGCCCACAAGCTTCTGTTGCGACACACACACACACAGAGATACATATATACACTGGACATTACCACCAAAAGAATCTCGCTGGGTTACTACCTAAGTGTTGACTCCTCCCCTTTCAGTTATCTAGGGTGCGAAGCCCTCATCCTTCTTCACTAAAAGCCAACCGTGATAGTGCATCTGCGTGGGGAATTAATTTCCCTGCGATGTGTGATATGGTTAAGTTGAACTGAGCGATGGCTAAGCTACACCTCTGTAGCTTTGAACTCTGTGAAGCTGCGCTGGTCAAATAAGTTAGAGGTTTATGGTCAGACATAATCTCGATCTGGTGTCCGAAGATCCACCCTTCAAATTTTTGTAACGCCAGCACCATCGCGTAGGCTTCTTTATGGCTCGACGCCCAGCGTCCCTGCGTGCTAGTAAGTTTTTTACTGGCGTACGCTCCCGGTTGCGCTTTCCCCCTCTCATCTTCTTTGCCCCAAACAACACGCTACAGCATATGCGCTGGCGTCCGTGTGTAATACAAATGGTTTACTAAAGTCTGGGGTAAACATTACGGGTGCCGTACATAACAGCCCCTTTAGAACTGTGAACGCCTCTTCCAGTTCTAGTGTCCAGACAACTATCTCTGAAGCCTTCTTTTCCGGTCAGATCGTTTAGCGGTTTCGCTATCTCTGCAAATTTAGACACATAATCTCTGTAGTAACTACATAGTCCGAGAAAGCTGCGTACCTCTCATTTTGTCCTGGGTTGTTCTAAATCCCGTACTGCCTGAAGTTTCTCGGGATCTGGCTAATGGCACCTAGACCCTACTACATGCCCTAAATAATGAGCGCTCTCCCGGGCTAAACCAACTTTTCCTTACGTTGCCCATGAACCTGGATCCCTCCAGTCTCCTCATCACTAATCTCCCATGCTGCGTAAGCAATAAACTTTCCGATTTAACGGTAATTATATGCTCCTCTCCGGTAGTTGCTCTTACCTCTCCGGATAATTTATTTTTCCATATCACTTACTACCTCCGGTCGCTCCTGTATTGGCCCCCGTGTTATCGTTAGGCTTCCTACTCGTGCGTCCGTCAAGCACGCCCACTCTTCCTCCGTCCACCTCGTTGGCACTTCTTGTATATCCCCGAAATCCTCGTCAGCTTCAAAGATGCCCCTTACGACGTTGATCCTAGGAATGTACTCCCTCAGTTTTCCAACGTGCACGTGGCGCTTATGTCCCAGACCTAAATCATGACGCAGTTATTATTCCCTCGCTTCTTTGAAATAAATACCGGACCCGTCCATCTTGCATAGTTTTATTCTTAGAGTCGGGGATGATTGCTATGACTTGGTCTCCTACTTCGAAGGTTTTCGTCCACCGTCGTTGTTTACAGTACGAGCGGTACCGTCGCGGATGATCCGCGGCTACTTCCCCTGCTTGCTGTGTCATCTTCTCTACTCTCTCCTCCCACTCCTGAAGGTATTAGGTATCCGACGCGGTTATCCCTATGGGTCCAATAATTTCTACTTTTACCTCCTGGAACGGGTAACGGTGGCCTCCTAACTGGGGTTATGGGTACCCGGTCGTTCCGTGTGACTGGCCTCCTAAGTTGGCAAGCTTGGCAATCATCACAATATCTTCTAACGTCTTTCTTGACGGATGGCCAATGAAATGATTGGCGGATACGCTCTAAGGTCTCTTCGTGGCCTAAAGGAGCCGAAACCACTGAGTCGTGCGCTAACCTCATTACTTCTACCCTCCTACATTCCGGCACTACTAGCTGATTGACTGTTTGTCCTAACACCTTCTCTCGGTGATGTAGTAGCCCATCCCCTAAAAGAAATCCACCCTTCCCCTCTATGTCTTGGCTCAAAGCTTCTTTCAGCGTCTCGTCGGGGGTTTGCTGATCTTTAAAAACTCCGTTATGTGAGCTATGAGCCTCCCCATCTATAGGACTTCTATCTCGGCCTGCTCTTGGCTCGCGCGACGTCGAATGCGAAGTTTCCGTCACCGGTTGTGATTGGCTGCCTTTCGCGCGCTCCGTGGATGCCCCGCCTATCTCTGTAACCCCTCTCTCTTTTGGACGCCTGGGGTGACAAACGGGTGTACCGATGTTTTCTCCGCCCACTCCCCTCTCGCGATGCAAATGTCCTGGGTTTCTTTTTGGTCTATCCCCTTAAGCATTTTTTCCTTCTTGTAAATCATTTTCGTCGTCCTCCTCTCCTGAAATCGTAAACGCCCCCTGAGTTGAAACTACCTACTCGGGACTCGCTTGCCTAACTTCCTTTAACTTAGCATAATCTAACCGCGTAATTAACGCATCGTTACTGAGCTGGGGTACGATCGCACAAATTATTTCTGTCATACCCATTATCTCTTTCCCGGCGTTTTCCAAATCTGGGTCTATTAATCTGACTTGCAGTTGTTTCACGGGAAAGTTGGCGGTCCTTCCGTCGAACTCATTTAAATTAATCCGCCCGATCTCCCCCTCATATTCTTCCCCTAACTTACCCTCTTTTACACAACGATTATTCCGGCCCGAATTCTTTTCTCGGTTTTTATCCTGAACTCTCCTCCTACGGGTATCTGCATAATTTCGCATTGGCTACTTCCCGGATCCCTGTATCCTTCCCATTTTTTGCATTTAACTTCATGGCGTCCTCTTCGGGTTTCGCCTTGACGCCCCCTTCATCTGTTAGCTCCCTTCTCTCCCCTCTATTCGCTACCCGACTTACTTTTTTATTCCCATCATTTCTCCTATAGCCTGTTGATCCCTTGTTACCATGTCCTGGAGTAACTCTCCGCTGAATATTCGCTCGTCGGTGCCCCGCCTTACCGCAAAGAAAACAGATCACACTCTGATCAAAATTGGAGTTCCCTGGAGGTCTATTAATTGCCCCCCCTATTTTGGAAATCTGATCCGGTCGCTGGGAATTTCCCTTTCTGTGGTAACCCGTATTTCGGCCGATTTTCCCTTTTTATTCGGTTTGTTCCTGCCGTATTATACGGACCACCCTTAAAATTAGAGTCCGCCGCATAATTGTTTTTGGATCTCCTTCTCCCAATTCCATAGCTTCTACATGTGTCTCATAAAGGTCACATAACTCTCCCAGTTCGCTCGCTAGAACCAATTTCCCTACGGTACCCCACTGCAGCAGATAAGTTTTCAAACTTGGAGAAAGCAAACCCTTGAATTTATCGCAAATTAATAAGTTCATTAATTGCTGGAATTCTGATACGCCGCTCTTCTCCACGTAGTACTGGGGCGTTCGTCTAATACGGCCTGCTAACTGCTGGAAGCTTTCCTCTTTATTCCTTTTCATTGTCTCAAACTGTTTGAGATAGATATCGGGGATCAAGTGGCACTCCTCCACAAAAAGCTTCCTTGACAGTGTGGAAGCAGTCATACTGCTCCGGGGTTAGTCGTCTGAGCAAGTGGTTCACGCATTCGGCGTTAAATAAAGCCACGACTAACCGTCCCTGCATCTTTTCTGGAACAGGATGTAACAGAAAGGCCCTCTCTATGGAATCGAAGAAATTTAGGATTTCCTCAGACTTAGAGGGTCTCTTTAAAATTATCCTCTCTATTATTCTCATGTAATTGGCTAGGGCGCCCCTGCTCGTTCCCTTTCTTCGCCGGAGCCGGACTTTCCGAGGATAACTGTATCTTACTCAGCTCGAAGTCCCTCGCTTCCTTTCTATCCTTGAACTGCAGCTGAAGCACCCTCTCGGCCCGTACTGCTTCTAGTTCGATTTTTTCAGTTCTCTCTTCACTTCTAGCTCGACTTTCCTCAGTTCTCTTTCCGCTTGCTTTTCCTGTCATTCCCTTTATGCTTTCTTTTCATGCAATTCCTTTTCTGCTTTCTTTTCTTGCAATTCAATTTCCGCTTTCTTTTCTTGCAATTCCCTTTCGGCTTTCTTTTCTTGCAATTCGAGCATACGAAATTTAAATTCCAATTCTAACCTAGCGGCATCCCCTTACATTTTTCTTTGGTTAATCTGTACCTCCTGGTTAGAATCTGAGCTGTTATCTATCTCTTTATCATTTTGCTCTTCACTTTCCTCTACACTCTCTTCTTCGTACACCTAACTCTTATGCCCGTCCAAACGCTCATCCATATTTCATGCAATATACATATACAACACTCATAAAATCAATATTCATATAAAAAATGCACTTAAATTTTCGATATCAGGCTATGCTCTCAAACTGGTTAGACTATTTACTCCTAACATTCCTACATACTTATTTCCACATATAATAATAAGACACAATTAAATTCCTAACTGAAATAATAACCTCAAACTTCACACATAAATACACTTCAATAATTGACAATATCTTTTGACCATATGGTCTCTAACTGATCGCACCCTAACGCGAATTCTGTTAGCTTCAGGTGGCTAAAATACTACAGGTAATGCCCAGGAAATAAAATTGCGGTTCCAAAGTGGTACACACCTGCTGAAACGATTCGAGCTTCTTTCTTCTTCATTCTGTGTCCTGGGATGGCCGGGCACTTCACTCTTGGTTTGAGTTCTTTTTGTTGCTGCACAAATCCGTCCTGTCGCACTGTGAGACACTCTGGTTACGAGCTCTCCTCACTGTATCCACTATCTCGCCATCCGGGTTGTAGGTCTCCTTCGATGCACTGGATCTCGCGTCCACCGCAGCGTACGTGAAGCGTCCTGTTTGTGGACCTCCTCTAGTTGTCCGTCGTCGGATAAAGTTCTGTCGGTACCTTCTCTTTCACCTGTGGGTACCGGGATATTTCTCCTGCCTACCTAACTCGAATTTCTACTCTAATTCTCCTCAGCCTGTCTCTCTCCTCAAAGCTGGTTTGTTCTAAATCTACCGATGACTGCGCCATATTTCTATTTGCTGTAAGAGCGAATGCACGGGGCACGTGCTGTGGCGCTGCCTCCTACTTCTGCATCTGAGGCGTCCATGCTATCTGACCTCTCACAGCCACAGGGATGTATTTGTGTTTCTCAGAAACACTCCCTCCAACTCTGTTCGAGTGAACAAACGAAGCCTTCCCAACTTTAATATTAGATCTGTGATTCGGGAAGGTGGAGGGACAACGGCTGAACGTACAGAATATTATACGTGAGAAACTGGCCAACAGAAAGCGTTGTTTCCAAATAACTTTTTTAATTCAAAGTGGCCATTTAGGGAGAATATTGACACTAATTCGTTCGGCCCGTAAAAACCATATTAATGGCGTCGAATTAAGAAAAGACGGAGACATTCTTTCAGTCTTTTGTTTCTATCCAGGTGCACGATATCAGTGTCAGGGGATTAGACCTTCCTCAGCATATCATGGAGCATGGAGCAGAGAATAAAGGAGCAGAATGGTGAGCTTATCATTAGTGACAGGTTTATTGTCGGTGTTGCTAAAATAAGAGGCGGCAAAGGAATTGTTTTGCCTTAGCTTTCGTAAAACTGGGCTGTTATATGAATATTTCTCTTTGCGAAGGGGGGGGGGGGCACCATTTGGTTCAGGTGCACCTCCGGGCAATGAGTTAAGTAATTTGTAGGGACAAATGACAAGTTAGTTAACAAGTAGATATGTGACCTATCTTTCGAGTTGAGGGTGTTGTGAGGACGTGCTTAAAATTCAAAAATTTATGTTACATTCATACACCGCGTTGCATAACAGCAAATATTAAATTTTATAATTGGGAAAATACAATCACAGTACTTTTGCGTTTGAGCAAATCGAGAAGGTTTGAAATGCAGTATAAAGTCGGAGGATTGCCTCTAGACGGCAATCGGATGAAAGCGCTACATCAAAGCTGAACAAGAAATACTTCATAGCATTTTGGGCTGGAATAAAACAAAAATAGCTGATTAACGGGCGTATGTTCAGTCCGTATCGTGCATGCAGGGAAGACAACTTGATGATAAGCGGAATTTGGACCGAAAGTCAAATAAGGAATTGAACATATTGAGCAATGCCACAGAAAAAGGTACTGTTGAATATTCAGATGATTTTCCATTCGCTAAAAGTTTCAGGTGAATTTTTAAAACGACGGACTTTTAACCTTAGCAATAGTTTCATTTAAGGTATATATATATTAAAATCACATTATTCCTTTCAACAGCAAATAATAATAAAATTGCCTGTTACGTATTCCCGTCATATAATCTAACGGGCTTAGTCGTACTAAGAGTATATTTTATACCCCTGTGATGCAGCGAAATTTCGTGAAAAAACAATCAAAGCAATCAGCTACTTAGAGATACATATGGAATACAAATTTTAAAAATGGCAGAGACAGGTGGAAAATAATTTTGTTTTTTTCGTTTTGTATTCAATTTCTCTGTATTTAAAATGCTACTCACAAAAAGAGAATCGCTCCGTCATCTCTAAAGTGCGTACCTTTTCGTTTAAAATCATACAAATCAAAGTGCTTTGCTACAATTACCGTATCAGCGATTATTCTGAGAAATATACATATTGATCAGCTCTCTTCTGAGTTCGCGGATCAAACAAACGCCATATTTCAGTGATATTACAAGTCATTCGACTTTCTTTCGTAATATGTCGCACACTGTCTTGTTTTTTCCCGCATCTGAATTTCCCACAAATGTCATACTTAATTGTGAAACCTTTATAAATAAAAGAGCAAAAGAAAATATAGTAAAATTGAACAGTAACTTAGGTAGCTCGAAGTTTGTTTACCAGTAACAACACAGGAGTCCCTCAGTTGTAGAAAGAAATATTTCCCAGTACACGAAAATAGTTCTTAACTCAATAATACAGCAAATACATTTGTGAAAAGCTTCGATTTCTTTAAACAGAAAATGAGTGATTCGTATTATGGGTACATGGTACTACATGGCATTTAACATCGATTGCTAAATATGCATTAGACTAATTGGTACGGTATTTGACGACATTTTTTACAGATTCTTGCGCGATTCGCCCGTGTATGACGTATCGTCCATGTTATAATACAGATCCTTTGTTTTCTGATACATTGGCTTTTAAGTCAATTGGAATTTCGCACATAGGACCAGGGTACATGTGTTCTGTCAACTTGCTTCCAACAGTGGCGGTCCTAAGCCCAACCTAGGTTAACAATCTTGTGTGTCGGGTCAGCAATGACACCCTGGGTAGATTGTCGGTTCAGGAACATTATAGAACAGAGGGGCTTGAAACAAGCCTTATGCTTTATGTGCAGAAGCTTGAAAAAGTTTATTTCGATTCTACGCTAAAACGGTTTGGTATTACTATTAAAGTTTTACTGTTTTCATCATAATTGGTTTAAAAATTAGTATACACTTGTTATTAATAATTCGACATTTCTCGCACAAGTGCGTAAAAAAATTGACTGAAACTAATTTTTCCAAACGGAAAATTAAATCTGAGTGTCACAGGCGTCCTAGTGCTCGTGACGTCTAAACATGATTGTTTTCATTTATGACAGTCTAGTTCCAATATCAGATGTAAAACCTGATAACGGGATACCAAAAATCAAGCAATTTTTATATATATAATCCTTTTTCTGAGAAATAAAGTAAATCCTTTAATGAAATTATCATTTGATTAAATCTAGAATAATCAACTTCCTTAGGAATAAATTCAAACTTTTTTAATATTAATCCTGTCCAAATTAAGAAGTGTTCAATCGATGATAACGTTTTACTTTTAGGAATATATAAACAGAAGCGTCATTTTTAGATCGTCAGGTGCATCCGTTTTGAATTTAAGCAACACAAATTCTTATCATACAGTGAAACATATTTGATTTGTACTCCACAAACAGTTTTACAGTAATATTATTAGGTGCACTTTAGACTTCGGCCCCTGCCGTCTGCTTCAACCAACGCGCGGGATGGAATCACGGGAAGCGACACTTGTAGTGATAGTTGGCGTTGCTAATGCTTGCTTGTACTCGGTGTTTACTCCAGTGCTGTGTGTGTTATGTAATCTCTTTTTACTCAGTGCGTGAGCAGTGAGGCCCGTGTAACTTGTACTTTTCGCCCTGTTCTAACTGATAGGAATTTAGGAGGGTGAGAGCGAGAAAGGAATGAGTGTGAGCCGTGAGGCCCATGTACTTAGTTCTGTTCGCCCTGTTCTAAGCAATAGGTGGCTTGTGTTTTTTCCAGTGTGCGTTGTAGCGCTGTCAGTCGCGATGTGGAACTATAGGCGCTTCTTCGACGAGGTTACAATACACAAGAAATTCGCATAGAAGTAAATGCAGTACATCAGGCAGGTAGGCTCAAGCGCAAGTGCAGCCATAAGTTTACAAGCAAACCGAACGACCACATAATGACAATACAACATTTTGCTGTCAGCATCATGTACAAACAGCCCACCGACCAAAAAGCCTATTTTAGATTCTGACGTTTGTACAATTGAATATATCGGCACCTAATAATGGTACATGCACAAAAATTTAAGGGTCAAGAAGAGAATCATTACTAGAGGATGGTGACAAATTATTATGTAAATTAGTTCATAATTTGCATAATTATTCACAAAATAAAAATAATCGCAAAACAGCAGAGAGAAGAGTAGCGAGCTTGCCACTGAGGGATCGCTTCTCTGCTTTGCATCCAGTGGAACTTGGGAGATAGAAGAGAGAATGTGTAAATGTCTTGTATGAGATCGCTCCTTTAAATTGTAGGACAAACAGCAACAGACAAAGGCACCAAACAGTACCACAGAAAGAACAATTGGAATCAGTAATGGTGGACCACCCAAAGCTATGTAAAACCCCGTATTTCAAAGCGGGCAGCACGTGTATTTGAGAAAACAGAACAGAATACTATGTGCAAGGGTTCTAGGCCTCATACGTCGTCGCACACAGAAAAGCGTAGCCCCTGGGCCTCAAAATGCAATGGCAAGAATTTATCACAGCGGCAACAGGGAGAAGATCTATGGACATATAGCCAGTGTCATAAGTGAAAGAGGTGTGATGACGTCACTCCTAGATTGGTAGAAGGGGTAAAGGTGAGAGTTGGTATTGTCAGATATTTCTCAATGAGGAGCAAACACTACTTTTCCGTCGTTATAAATATTTAAGAACACCTCAACTACTTACATTCTATGAAGGCCCTTTTCAGAGCCAGCCATATTACCAAATAAACCCCTACCTTGAAAAAATTAGCCACGCCGCATATATCGCGTCCTTAACTTTCCCCTGCACGAGCCACACACCGAATATAGTGTGTGGTTCATGCAGGAGGGGTGTTAAGGAGCAAACAACTCCGATGCAGTTGCAGCGCCACCTATCACTACAAGTGTCATTTCCCGTGATTCCATTAGCGAGTGCCGCCCCGGTGGCGCAGTGGTCTGAGCGATGGCCTCTGATCATTCGTCCGAACGGGGTCCGGGTTCGAATCCCGGTGAGACATGGATGTTGTGCTTGTCTTACGGCACTGGGTATCTCCCTTCCATGGAACCAGTGACCCTAAATTAGGGACGGGCGACTGCTTATAGCCCATTGAGTTGCTCACGGTGGTCATTACACCTCCAATCAAAAAAAAAAAAAAAAATTAGCGAGTTGGTTGAAGCAGGTGACAGGTGCCGAACTAAAGAGCATCCAAATTATGTATAGTTTCATATCTCATTACTATGTAAAATCGTTATACATTATGCACGAGAGATACCTAATATGCGATGGCATGCCCTGAGTGTTTTCAAAAGCTGTAAGCATGCCAATGAATTTTGTTTTGTTTACTCCGCATTGTATGTATCCTATAGTCTAGAACCTTATAAAAACCGCCCGATAGACGCATGAGAGCTCGGTATTGTACGTATATGTATTTTTTACACATACTGGTTATCATGCCCGTTATCCGAACGGTGAATCTATAAAATAAATTTTTGAACATAAAATTAAGCAAAGGGAAGGTAATTAAGGGAAAGAAAAGCAACTTAAAATCCGTAAATGTTTTACGATTTATGACAGCGTTCTGACGTCGATGTATACGGTTTGACATAAAACGAAAAAGGCTTTGGCGCCCCTTCATTTTAAATCAAAATCTGAAATTTTCAAAGCATTTAAGTGATTCTGACAAAATTATCTTTAAACCTGTCAGCATTTTGAAACGGTAAAGCTAAGCCACCCTTTTAAATTTTTCAGTTTTCAGACTTGTTTCTAGCTCTAGAACTGTTGGAAAAATTCAAACAGACAATGTTTCAAAAACCTTTCCTTCTTCTTTTTTTTTATATTTTTGTGCATGTCCAGGTAGGTATCCGGACTTTACGTCGTACCAGCATGCCAATTATCAGACCGCTAGGTCAGTTAGAAATTCTCAAACAATTCGCGAAAAATGCAAGCAGGCAATGTTCCAATGCCGTCATTTATTTTTTATTTTTTTTTATTTTGTTTCGTACTTTTCTAAGTATACGGAACTTACGACCTTTCAACATGCCAATTTTCATTTTTCTAAGTCACTTATAATTGGTCCAACAATTCGCGGAAGAACACCCTCGCATTTCCCCTCTTTGTTTTTATATACGAAGGGAAAACCTATATTTACATGGGTATCCACGTATGTAGGCAGAAAACACCGATCTTTAAAAGCGCCGCTATGTTCTTAAGCATTGCGTCATTAACATAGCCTGTCCTTTCACCCAATGAGAAGAGAGTGCTAAAAATAGCTGCGTCACCATGGCCGCAGCTCACGGGACCATAACTTTCCTGTGTGGTTAATGCTGTAGCTTGCCCTTGAAAACAGTACTGTTTGTTTGTCTTGCGTCTGGCGCTCTTTAGAAAAACATGGCCCATGCGCCATAAAAATCAATCAACCAACCAACCCTTGAAAACAGAGTAAGCCGCTCGTTTCTTTCATTGCGTCGTTAAAAAATGCTTGGATAGTTGTGAGTTTATGCGGTTAAAATTGCAATTTATAGTTTGACATATATCCGTTTTTTAAAATGGATCCCATCGCAAAATTGAGAATTTTGTGAAATTTAGAAATCTAATGTTTCATAAACTAAATCGAAATTGAATAAATAGGGCGACTAGGTGCAAAAATTCGGCCATGGTCCTACATGCCTACAAAGTTTCGTGGTTCTGTTGCTGTCAGTGTGTCCGAACGCGAACTGATAACACTCTTTTGATTACCTTAAATTTGAAATACAATAGCTCCTGATGTATCGCCAGAATCGAAAAACGGTTTATTTCAGGTTTTCTACGAACAACTCTCTACAAACGGTGTAAATTTCATATATTTGTGTTCAATACGTTTTGCGCAACGAGCTAAAAAACTGCGAGTGTCGGGAAATTTCTAATGCCGCAGCGGTATTTAATTTTTTAGAATAGAGAGGTGTGTTTACGGATCGAAACTTCTAGTCTTAGGAAATTTCTCAACGGGATTGCACTGCTCTCTAAAAGAGGATAGTGTTTTCCTTTTCAAATAGAATATGCTGAGCAATGACAACAATTTTTATTTAGCTTTTCGAAGCCCCCTTATTATGATATAATGTTTCTTTAGACTTAGTGAATCCCTTTTAATTAACTTTTATATTTCGTCGGTATTTAATGCTTTATTTAAAAAGCATGTTTGCTTCTCTTTTCCCACAGGTCACATTTATTCACAGCAATATTATCTGTATTAAAATATTTTTGCTTTTACCTATTCCAACAGGGACACGATAGCGCATTTGATCTATATTAAAATTACTTTTCAGTTTTGAAAATTCCGCCAATCATTGCCAAATGGTTAGTGCAGAAAGTCGTTCAATATGTAGAGAGAGAACCAAGATGGAGAGATAGGAGGGGGTGGTGATGTTTGTACTGTTACTACTATTTATCACAAAACCGTCCACAGCGCTACACATGCTGTAGAAGGTGATAAGTAGCCGAAATACGTTTTATGATCATAAAAAAACCAGTAGTTCTCCATATAAATTATTATTGTTATAAAGAACTGAAAACTGGTAAGCCTTATTATGTGGCATTAATGTTGAATTATTTCTACAATTTTCGTTACGACGAGAGACAATTCACCGTGAATGATTAACTCACAACACTTAATGATTATTGAATCTGGTGCAACTGCGACCCAGATCATAGTCGCGGCATGTTTACCTGTCTTCCTTACAAGAGGAATTCAGAAACGAATTCGAAATGACAAAGGTAATCGAGATATTGAAAGAGTCAATCGTTAGGTTTGCGAAATTTCAGCAGTCAACTTGCAGGAAATGGTTAAACATAAAAAAGGGTATGAAACATCACTGGCATTCTTTTCAGTAATGTGTTCGAATTTTTAGCGTGCTGGCAACGTAAAAATCATGTATGAAGGACAGTATTCCTCTAAAATGAAAGCAAAAAAAGGTTTCAGCAACAAATCAAGAAAATTGATCTTTTCTCATACTGTAAAGAGGCATCTTCCGTGTTTGCAAACAATATGCTGTGGGTGTTTCATACCTCATAGACCTAGCTAGGAGTTCAGAGACCATGAGAGGAAATTATCGGTGGATTTGTCAATTTTTCTTTGCCTCTCTAAATGCAGTATTTAGACATGCGATGACTTACTCCGTGTTGTAGAGAATACAACAGGATCTTTTTTATTCGGGTTTTAACGACCACTGTGAGCAACTCAGCGGGCTATAAGTCCTTAATTTAGTGGCCTTAAATTAAACACGTCTTTAATTTAGGGCCACTGACTCCAGGGAAGGTAGAGAACCAGTCCCATAGGACAAACACAGCATCCATGCGTCAGCGGGAATCCAATCTGGGCACATCATGGACGAATGGTCATAAGCAATCGCTTAGACCACGGCGCTACCGCGGCGGACAGGAAATGTTTCCCTCTGCACAAATGAAAGAAAATCGAAATAAACGGTAAAAAATGAAGCAGTATGCAACGGTAGAGTATATTATCACATGGGTATGTATAATTGGTAAAACAACTGACATAAGCTGAAGTGAAATATTTGAAGAAAAGTGATTGGACTCCACCACGCATGCGCAATAGTGTACTCCAGCAAAAATCGCGTGGTTTATAAGTTATCAACGTGACAAAGGCAGTATGTTTGCTTCGATTCCTGATATATGGGTAGCAGGAAGATAGCTCTCAGTGGCTAAAAATCATTATAATTGGCTAATCGGTTCGAGGTATGATCAAAATCTAAATGGTTCGAGGTAGAAGCACTGCTGATGTCAGGCAGGTCGTTAAATCGATTGTGGATTTTTTGATCAACAAGTGGAAAAAGGCAGGATATTACAGGAAATCACCAACGAAACTGCCACCCAGGGACCTGAGAGTGCTTCAGAGGCAGATCCCCAAAGACGAGGTCTAGACGAATGTATGCTACAACACATTTGTTCCAGATGGCCACAGATATTATGCTCTCGAACAAGACACTTCAAACGTTTGCCTGTGCACTCGGGTATTTTGGCCTACGAGCCGCACATAAACCTCTCATCTCAAAGACCAATATTCCCACTCGGGTGCAATGGTATCAATAATATAAAAAAAATATTTTGGAGCAAGGAGGGCAGGATAAATCCAGCTTCGTATTATTCTTAATGGATGGACGTGTGTGGGTTTAGTGGTTACCTGGGCAACGTCTTCTTCCTCAGTGTACAATACTGACTGTGAAGCACCGAGGAGGTGGAATTATACTATTTGGCTGTTTCAGCTGGTACAGTGTGGGTCCACGAGTTATTTTCATAGCAGCATGGACTCTGTGCTGTTCAAAACTATCGTGGATAATTCAATGCTTCCAATATTGTGTCAGTTGCACGAATACGACGATGCTACTCGTCATGTTTCCATGGCTACAATAGAATGGCATGAGGAAAAGCAGGTCTATCGGATGGACTAGCCTGCTCAGAGCCCTGACCACAATCCCATGGGACACCTATGGGCTGAACGTAACGATGGGTGATGTCTAGACTCACACGACCTTCTTCATTGACAGAGTAGTCAATGTATCCAGGGCGGAATGGGAGGAAAACTACCTACCGTACTTCATGGGCGTGTGAGCAGTTTACTTCGAAGGATACCAAATGTAATCTCTGCACATAGATTTACCGGCTACTGATGAAAATGCAGTGCTGTTTTATTTGTTTACAATGTCCGAAAATTTCTTCCATACAGTGCATATACAACAGTGAATATAACAGCAAAGCTCACCGTACATGTCGAATGAGGAAAATAAAGTATAGTCCACACTATTAATTTCTCACGTGCCTCTTAAAAGCGTTCTGTACAATTTTTGATAATCAAATCGATGCAAGTTTTTGTAGAATTGCTTTAGTAACATAATTAATTTTACAAATATTAAACTGCAAAATGTAAAATTTCCTGTGACAAAATTTTAATTCCGGAGATAATAAAATTTTATAAGTCAATTCGGAAATACAGTATGTCATGAAATAGGATAACAGATTTACAGAAAGACATTCGTAGTGAGTATTCACTATGTTTGATATGGCAGCGTGTAAAACATTGATATCTATTACATCATCGGTTTTCCATTACACTAAATAGCTGAGTAGTAGATATAATTTCTTTGTGAAATGTATTGGCAGCAGAATAATAGAATTTTGATGCATTTGGTTGAAAAATAATTCATAGTAGCTTTTTTCTGAGCCCTTAAGTCAATGTAAGCAGACATACAAGCCGAACTTTTGTTCCTTCCTGGGAAATTAAACACGAACTCTCAACTTCAAAATAAAAAGTTTTACTAAAACACGTTCATCAAAGAGGAGCCATATTTTTTTATTTCATAAGGATTGTACATACACGGTCGAGTAACATTATTGTGGCCAACAGCAAATATTCAGAGTTACCGCCGTCTGCAGCGCGGACAGCAGCTAGACGTGCTGGGAGTGACTCAGTAAGTTGCTGAAATATGTTCATTGGCACGTAGAGCCATGATGACGGCGGTGTATTTAATAGCCGCTGGAGAGTGATTGGTGAAGGACCCATACAGCGAACAACATGATGGATGTGGTCCCACAGGTGCTCAAGTGGGTTTAGGTCTGGAGAATTAGGATACCCGGGAAGTACTTTGAAATCTTCATCGTGCTCTTCCAACCACTATTTCGCATTTCTAGCTGTGGCACGTCGACTGTCGTGCTGTAAGATCTCATCTGACCCAGGGAATACAATCGGCATGTATGGGCGTACGTAGTCTGCAAAAATGAATTCATAACAAATTCGGTCTAAAGAGTTTTCCACAGGTATGAGTGGACCCAGGGAATGTCACGAAATCATTCCATAGATCATAATGCTGCCCCCACCAACTTGTGTCCTTGTAGCAATGGTTGAATGGTGTTTGTTTACCGGGTTTCTCGGCTTATATGCCAACGTCCATCTGTTAGATAAAGCAGAAAATGTCACTCCTCGGAGATGGAAATTCTTTGCTAATCAGCGGAGGTCCAACTCCACTACTGCCGTGCAAATGTAAATCTCCTCGGTCAATGGACCTTCGTTAGCAAAGTGCAGTGACCACCTATCTGCCTCGCAGCTCCATACGCAGCAGTGTTTGCTGAACTCTCGTTTCAAACACACTTCCGGTAGCCCCTGGTTCATTCGGCCAGTCAATTGCTCACTTTTTCGTGCGGACGGAGACTCGCGCACCTTCAAAGCCCACGTTTACCTCTCACATCAATGGTAGGTTGTGCTCCTCAGTTTCCACGTCGCTTATCCGTAATTTTCCATTTCTCCAATCACGATACATTTCAACAAGAGCAGCACGCGAACAGTTCATAAATCCTCTGTTTCAGAAATACTGTCACCCTTGACCCGAAAGCCAATGATCATTCCTTTTTGCAAATCTGATAAATCGCTCCTTTTATCCTTGACAGTAACGAGTTATATGTTTTCAGAATGCCTGCAGCACACCTTAGGAACCTTCCAAGCCAGCTCATGACACGTGCCTTCTTTCATTGGCTACGCGCTGTTGACGTCAAAAGTAGGAGGTGGTCACAACAATGTGACTCGACTGTGTACATAGTCTATGGGGTTAATCTAAGTTGTGTTTGCAACGCTTTGGAGTAGGATTAGATCATCACAAGTAAGGTTAAATCGTATAGGCCCCGTCCGTTTTTCACAGTGGTTCCAATTGTTTGATTCAATCCAATCGTCCCAAATCATTCTGATTTTCAATCCGTGGTGAAACGTACTATATGGAATTTTAGTAAATATTAAAATTTCTGTTGAAAGATTTGGTGAACTGATGACGTAGAGCCTGTTCTGTTCATATTTCAGCATATTTTCTGAGTAATAGTACCGAACGGAAAATAAATACCAAAAGAAACCATAAAGGAAAATGACTTGAGTGTTTGTATGCCAAAATCCATGTTTAAATTACAACATGCTCTTTTTAAAATATCTATAACCTCAGGGACAAAATCTATGGAGTCAACGTATGAGAACACATCCTTATTTCCTCGTAAAAAGGTAAGCATAGAGCGTTGGCATTTGTGAAGTTGTCTTGTCACAAATTCACGTGGATATTCAAGCCTGAAAGCGAAATCAAAAATGAATTTTATCTCATTGTCACGAAGTTTAGTGGACGAAGATTGTGAGAACGCTCTATGGAATAGGAAAGATAAAGCAGCAGTCTTATGTTGAATTGGGCTAGAGGAGGTGAATGGAATTAATGTACGCGGAGCAGTTGGTTTTTGATAAACTCTAAATGAAAAAGAACGGTTAGAAGGGTTACGGGTTAAGTAAAAATCAAGAAAAGGAAGAGTTCCTTGGGTTTCAATTTCAATAGTGAATTTGATGGATTTAAATGGAGTGGATAGTAAATTAGCAAACTCATGGAGTGCACTAACAGAATGGCACCAAAAGACTAAAATATCATCGACATACCTTAAAAATAATAAAGGTTTATGCGGCCACTGCCTGAGTTAGTTTGCAACTATTTCCGTTTTTTAATATCGTATATAGACAGCTGTGACATGATTGATGAGCCAGTACGTTCTAAATATATTCTAAGCTGATTTTCAGTGTGTTCAACCGTCTGCATTGTGTGGGGTTTTATTATGTACTGTGCAAAGAAAAAAGGTACGTTTCTTTCCGTTTCATTTTTGTAAGTTCTACCAATTTTTTACTGACATTGAAAATTTCATCGATGTACTGTAAGTATTGAACCCCATTGTGTTTTCCAAATACCCAGAAGTTCATCTCAGAATGCACATTACACCGGAACTTTACAAGACCGAGTCTCATGATTTATACTAAAGGATCCTTGTAAAATTATCTTTTAAAAACATGAAGTATTTGAAACATCTGTCGCTTTAATAAAGGACGATATTTACGTTGATCCAAGGGAAACTCATCTGTATCTTTAATTAGATTTCGAGAACTCTAAACTGATGAGTGTATAATATCTTTTTAGGAATTCAAATATCGGAAATTTTGGAAATTTTTATTATACTGAAGCTTTATACTTGCGGAATAAAGTAATAGCCATTTGAGGTATGATATGTGTCACTTACTGATTTTAAACGGCGAGATACAGGGATTAAAGAAAAAGTCCGTTCATCTGCTACTGGTCTAAGCGCTGGCTTCTGACTGTTCGTCCGACATGGGCACCGTTTGGAACCCCGGTGAGGTATGGGTTTTGCATTAGCATTTCGGAACTCGCTCTCTCTGTCTCTCCTTCGGACGTAGTAGTCCTAAATCATGGAAGGGGGATTGCTTATTTCTAAGGATAATCGGGTACCTCAAGGTGTTCGTTAAACCTCTACACAAACAAAGGAATATTTGCTACTTCATTTGAAATGTTTCGCGTGGCTTTACGCTGTGCACACAAATGTTGATATTTGTCCTTTGTTCCATTGCCTCTGCAGAACCCAGAAACAAGAGAGAAATGCTTGAGATATTATACTACATTCTAAATTGGCATCATTTTCCGTTGACTTATACCGCGGTCATCATGGAGAATGCGTTCTTCCCCTTTACTGTTAACGGTAGTACATGGGCTGGATCAGCACTCCTCTCATGCCGTCATTCTCGTTTTCTCTCAGAATCCTTCTGGAACTGATTTTGCACAGCACAACTATGAAAACGTTTCAACGCGTTACAAATCTGAAACGTCGTTTTTGCCATTTTTTACAGGTAACATCTGTAAATTTCAAGTATTTTTTTGTGAGCAGCATTTTGTAATTCTGATCAAACTGCTGATCGCGACGAAACACTTGAATGCAAGAGCGTTAGTTGCTACAGTGGAGTGTGTTTCTGTGTGCACTGTTCTTCATATTTTAAATAGACAATGCTACAGATTAATTGCTCCACAGCATATTACATTAAATTTTGACATTAAGTTTCTGGTACCCTGCAGAAAGTAAATAGAATTATAAATAAATAACGAATTCTACAAATTCGCAGAGATTTCCTAAACAGAAATCACTGAGGATGCAGTCGTCTTAATATTTCATTGAGTGCAATTTTGACAGATCGTGTACAATTTATATGTATACGAAACACAGTGCGTACCTATCATCTGTTAATACGGCGAATGTTTGCGGCAAAATAAAATTTATTGCAAATTCGATTATTTTGGAATATGTCGCAGTCAAAATTCTTTTGAGAGCAACGAATTCAAATATGCTTTTTACACGAATAAAAGAGACACATAAAGTTAGAAAATGGTAATTTCTTGTATATAGTAAATTTTTCTGATAAGTTACTGTAATATAACTAAGTATTAGAAAATGCTACGTGTATATAGAGAAACATCTAAGAAATATAACAGGCACTTATTTGTAAAAGTTTATGTAGGATATTTTGAATGTATATTCTTTCTAAGTAGTTCTTTATTTTCTGGAAAAAAAAAGAATTGCGTACTCCATGCGGAATATTTTTTATAATTCCGTTTTTCTTCCCTTTTTCTCATGTATTTGCACCCAAAATTGGAACCTTTTAGAGAATATCAATCATTCTAAAAATCTGTAAACACAGGTTCGCACAGAGTGCAAATACAAACAAAATCTCAGCACATGTGCAGAGATAGAAGTAAAAGAATGACTCAAAAGTAGAGCAGGAAATCATGAATAATTTTGATATAGTGAACTACAATATTTGGCCGAAACTGCGTCCAAACATATACGTGTATCTGAAGATCATTTCATGTTTGGGAACTCATCTGGTATCGTATTCCTTTTTTAAAAATGTGTACATTAAATTGAGTTCAATTTTCCATCCATGTATCACCTCGTGCCTCGAGCATTAAGTTTCAAAATACGACGTTCCCAACAACCAGTGTTTCGAAACGTTTTGTTTATACTAGCCAGACTTGTTAGTAACGTCTGCAATCCTTGAGACAGCCTCCCGGTTGGAGAGCGAAAGCTCGGGAGATACAATTTTTTTCGTGTATTTCTTCATTAAATATACTTTCACACCAATAAACGGAATTTGTATAGATTTGCTTATTGTATTTATGTCTCAATCCCGTTCAACAAGTGTTTACCCGCTTCTCCGGACGTTCATGGGAAAATGATTCAGATCTACAGAATCGGAAGACTGAAACTAGCGAGAAAAAGTGCGCACCTAGACTTCCTTACTGAATGCAAGAAACAGAACGTCTGCCCGAAGTTCCTGCGCATCAGGTCAGCAATAAGATACAGTTGGTTCCGTCGCAGGCTTGAGGATTTCCAGCGTAACACATTACAAAATCTGTTGATAATCCGTCCTCGTGGAGGAACATCCTGAGATGATTCTCCGCATGAAAGAAACCCGTGTATCAACTCGTGCCTCGTGCCTCGAGCATCAACGTTCCCAACCACCAGCGATTCGAACTGTTTTGTTTATACTAGCCAGAATTGTTAGTCACGTCTGTAACCCTTTGAGAAAGCCTCCCGTTTGGGGAGCGAAAGCTCGGGAGATGCAATTTTTTCCTTGTATTTCTTCATTAAATATACTTTCACACCAATAAACGGAGTTTGTATAGATTTGTTTATTGTATTGATAATGTTCCGAATTTTCGATGGTGCAATTTGTTCAATTGGCTAGACTATGAGAGGCATGAAAAGCCTTTATTTTGTTTACAGACATGAAACTAATCTTTTTTCCTTCCCTTTTCTAAGCAAAGGAACAAAGAAAGACAATGTCTTTCAGAACTTGTGAAGCTGGGGTAAGAGAGCAGGGGACAGAATGACCCGTTTTTCCGTCGCGCGTGCTGGGAGGACCTCTTCCACGTTGGTGGAAGTTACTTAAACTAACATTTGGTTACTGTTGAATTGTCAATCGAAGAAAGTAAAGGAAATTATAGGTTCCCAGGAAATGTGAAGGTGACTCAACAGAACCATGGATCAAGCAGTAATTGTGAATCAGTGGTCTGAATCACGGAGTTCACTGATCGCAATATATGTAATTCATCGGAAAATTTACTTATTCATCTATAGAAGGAAAACTTACCTACACATCTATAATTCAGTCGCTCAATGTCTCGTAGTCTTGTAACTTCTTCATAACATTATTTTGATTTTGATTTATCTTACATACTAGTCTCTATTCGTCATGTCATTTGCTTCATCTCAATATTGCTATTACTAGAAATTCCAGTTACCCAAACCAGCTCTTTCCAGTTTTGCCTGATGGAAAAGTATTTCCTTCAAATTATTTGAACAGCACTGTACAACGAGTTCATATGCACTCAAAAAATGGAAAATATATCTTTTGGGATCTCTCAGCGTGAATGAATTATGTAATTTTGAAAACTGGAGACCTACAAAAACAATTATCTTATTTCTAACACATTGATTTATACTCAAGGGAACAACAACATGCTGAATAAATTATTAATGTTATTAAATCTCCATAAGACGGATATTTGTGGAAAAAGAATCCTGCTTTCCCCTTTACTGAAGGCAAACATTTGAATATTTAAGGCACATAAATTATTTAAGTAAGTTTCTGCTGTACAATATTTGCAACGCGTATCCAGGAATAATAGCTATGAGAAATTAAAAAAATATTGGTTGCTAATGAACCTAAATCGTACACACTATTTTAACTATACCTTCAATAAAAAAAGAATGTCATACCGATAATACAGGTGCAATTGAATATATTAATGAAAGTGCTTTAATATAAAAGTCTTTCCCATACATCCTGCGAGAGGAATTTACCTTCGTATACTTCTCAAATGCAACTGTTTAATGAAATATAAGTTAATTCTAATGTAAAAAACTGCGATCCGTGAAGTATTTCTGTACTATCACAAATATATTAGTGAAACAAAAACCGACACCAGCAAAACAGTGTAACAATAAATAGCAGATAAAACACGATTTCGAATATGTCTTGTTCATGTGCAGTACTTATCATAAGGGAGGTAATCGAATTAATAATTATCAGAGGGTCACAGCCTAGATGTGTACGACCATCCTCAGCAATAGTTTGATACCCTGAGATTGTCTTTCAAAAGTGCCTGTCAGGTCAACCTTTTCGAGAATATTTGCAAACTGTTATTTTCTACACTTGTCTTTAAAAGATTGGTTTTCAGTGTACCAGGTATTTGAAGACATGTAATGTCGCGATTCCATACGTCTTTTTGCGATTTATTCCTGGATATGCGTTGCAAATATTGTACATCAGAAACATTGAGTACAAATTTTGCTTTAAATGCAGACCTAAAAGTACCTTTTCTGTGGTCGTTTCTGTCGAAAATTTGTTTCAACAATATCTTAAAATATTATATTGGGTTGTCAGATAAGTTCGTTTTTTTCCAATTATTAGAATCCTTGTCTTTCATGAAAAAGTTTTCACAAATCAGTCAATAATGAATTTTCCTTCATTCTTCACGACCTCTTGCATACGTTTCCTTAGGTTGTCAACACCTCGACAGTAGATATCCCCGGATTTTGACTCGAAGAAGTCATCTAGCCACCGTTTCAGCTCGACGTCGATTTTAAATGATACATTTCGCAGACTGTTGGACAGCTGCTGGAAACGGTGGTAATCTCAGGGCGCTATATAAGGATAATACGGTGGGTGCGGTAGAACTTACCGAACGAAACCTTGAATAGCAGTTTTGGTCAGATTAGCGAAGTGGGGGTGAGCATTGTCGTGTTGAAGAAACACACATTGCCGCCAATTGGGTCGTTTCACCTGAACTGCTTCATTGAGCCAGTACATTTGCTGAACGTAAAGCTATTCATTGATAGTGCTGTTCTTTTCAAGCAGTTCGTTGTGAATTACACCTTCCCAATTTCACCAAACGCAGATCACGGTCTTGCGTGGATGCAGCTCGCCCTTGGATCGAGGTGCTGTTTGCTTGTGAAGACTCAGCCATTCTTTTCTCTGCTTCATATTGACATAGGGACACATTTTTAATCGTCCGTGACGATGCAGTAAAGAAATCTCTGTTTGTGTCAACGAGTAACCTGGTGTCGAGCGAGCAAACTGGCTGTGATAGTAGAGCGCTGGAGAGTGTCTTTTACGTGCAGAGAACGTAATGTCCATGCACATACAGTCATTGTTGGACCTTACCCGTCGAGCGAAGGTGACGGTTGACGGAATCATAAGAGCATCCCATTTGCTGGGTCAATTCCCTAGTCGATTAACGCGAATCTTCGTGCGTGAGCTCACTCAATCACCCTCATTTAACTGAGCAGGTTTGCCACAGCGTGGAGAGTCTGTGAGATCGAATTTCGCATTCTTGAAGCGTGAATACCATTTCTGTGCAGTTCTGTCAGTAATAACGCACTCTCCGTACATAGCACAAATGTCTCGAGCAGCTCTGGAACCTTGATTGAAAGCAAAGGGAAGCAGGTGTCGGAAATGCTCATTTCTGTCTTCTTGGCACTGCACCTTCATATGGCTAAAAAGAGTTAAACCAAGTATAATATCGAAATCAATGAACACAAGTTTTAGAGGAAGAATAGAGCTACAAAAACCATATAACACTATGATCCAAATATTGCTCGTATTCCTCCAAATAACATTAGAAAAAGCCAAGAGAACTTATCTGACAACCCAACATGTGCTGAGTGAAGCACAGTGCATTTGTGATTCAAATGAAATATTATAGGCTTGTGATCAAATCCACTGACTTCAGATCTAGCGTGCGATATTCTCCAGTTTGACATACTCAGTTTACAAGTAGTACTTTTCCTCGCCATTGCTCTACTCCTTCGTTGAAACTAATCTCATTCTTACGAAAGGGCGACAGCTTATCTGTGAGATACTCATGGTTATCGCTGTCCTGCGTGAAAAAAACCCAGCCGAAAAGCACAAACTCCTATGTGATCTAAAAAACATCTATCTTCACGTACTCATATGGGACTACTTACAAAAGCAAAATCGGCTAACTGTTCCATATTGAAACAGTAATAATATACTTAATTTGAAAAATATAAATTCTGTATATGCTAACTGAAATCGAATTTATTCATGTTTTAAATATATGCAGTATAATGGTTTTCTTGTATATTGCAGAAATTATGAGTAATCATTGGAAATTCAAAAAAAAAAAAAGCTTTCAGTGTTATTACCAGAAAATAAATTATTTAAGTAATTATTCTGTAAATTTCTTGTTTTGGATGGATATTCACAGTAACTCTTTCTCGCCGTTAGCTCGGCTTAAAAGATCTCAAACATTGAGTAAACATTGATTGGCCTTGCCAATTGTGTCCTGCTAACATCGCAGCCGTCCTGCCCATGGGATTTTCAAATGACATGTAGCTGGCTGCGCGGCAGGCTTTCGCAGCTAGAATGGAGGTGATCGGCTATTTTTCAAGTTTTTGGGTTGTGGAAAAGGTAACTCTACTTGAAGTATGATACGAGATATGGTCAAGTGTTTTCATTAAGCGAAAGATCACGTTCGGCCGGAAATCCTGCTTTGTACATGTTTTAGAAACTTAGACGATAGAGATTTTACTTTTAGAAGAACGTTAATTGTGTGCTAAAGATTCTTGATATTCTCATTAAAGTTATAAGAGCTTTATGGCTAGCAGCAACCCTTAAAAATCAGGTATACCTTTAAAGTGAAATTTCTTTCTACATTTCAGCGTTAAATTGGTGGAGAATCAATTGGTGGAGAATCAACAAATAACCAGGAATTGGTCTAAATTTCTCTGAATACAATGAAAATGTTTTTATAAAGAGACGTATATTTCTTGCAGAAAAAGATCATTGCACTGAACAATGTGATATTTTCACAGGTTTCAGGATCTTCCAGATTAGAGAGCAATATTGCGTCATCTATTCATAGGAAAAACCAGGATATAAAACCACCAGATGCCGACACATCAGTTGCAGAGCCCATCAATGCGGATTTGTTTAGTCAGATACTGACCACGTATAGCGAACCACGTATAGCACGAACCACGTAAAGTGCTGCGAATTGTTGGCACCATAGCTTAAAGCGAACGCACTCGGCTACTCATCCAAATATCTGTGGTTCGATCCAGCGGTGTCGGATGAACAATTTTTCAGTTGCTATGCGTTGTTTACAAAATAACGTGGACAGAATGACGACCTCCTCTTATTACAAGATAGAAGCAGTTTCTCTGATTTTATGAAATATCTGTTCTTATTAATTATGTAATATAAGGCAACTTTCACAGAATAGCGTCCCACTATAGGATCATCTGGTTGTTTTGGTATTACATAGCCTTATACTTTAGAAATTGAAAGCGAAGAATGTCCCCAAACAAACGAGTCTCTTTGGGCAGAACAGATCTTTCAGGGCTTGACTCTGATAAAGAAGCGGAGTACGTTCAGGCTGAAAGATTGACCATTATACTATTATTGCTACAATTAATTTCCTGCATAGACATCCAAAAGACAAAATATTATGACCATCTACCTTATTAGGATGATGGCCCTCCACGTGCAGTCACGGCAGTTCTTACAATGCGAACCATACTCGCTACAAATTATCTGAAGGTGTCTAACAGTATCTGGTCCCAACACTATAACTGCAGATTCTTCAACTCTGGTAAGTTACGTAGGAAGATACTGTCCCAACAAAAGAACACCAAATTAATATGATGCTGGTCGCCAAAATGCCGGCAAAACAGCTCTTAACCGCATCTACACCGAAGAACCGAAGCGGTATGAACACCTGCCTAATATGATGCTGGTCGCCAAAATGCCGGCAAAACAGCTCTTAACCGGATCTACACCGAAGAACCGAAGCGGTATGAACACCTGCCTAATATGATGCTGGTCGCCAAAATGCCGGAAAAACAGCTCTTAACCGGATCTACACCGAAGAGCCGAAGCGTTATGAAGACTGCCGAATATGATGCTGGTCGCCAAAATGCCGGAAAAACAGCTCTTAACCGCATCTACACCAAAGAGCCGAAGCGTTATGAACACCTGCCTAATATGATGCTGGACGCCAAAATGCCGGTAAAACTGCTCTTAACCGGATCTACACCGAAGAACCGAAGCGTTATGAACACCTGCCTAATATGATGCTGGTCGCCCAAATGCCGGCCAAACAGCTCTTAACCGGATCTACACCGAAGAACCGAAGCATAATGAACACCTGCCTAATATGATGCTGGTCGCCAAAATGCCGGAAAAACAGCTCTTAACCGCATCTACACCAAAGAGCCGAAGCGTTATGAACACCTGCCTAATATAATGCTGGACGCTAAAATGCCGGTAAAACTGCTCTTAACCGGATCTACACCGAAGAACCGAAGCGTTATGAACACCTGCCTAATATGATGCTGGTCGCCAAAATGCCGGAAAAACAGCTCTTAACCGCATCTACACCAAAGAGCCGAAGCGTTATGAACACCTGCCTAATATAATGCTGGACGCTAAAATGCCGGTAAAACTGCTCTTAACCGGATCTACACCGAAGAGCCGAAGCGTTATGAAGACTGCCGAATATGATGCTGGACGCCAAAATGCCGGTAAAACTGCTCTTAACCGGATCTACACCGAAGAACCGAAGCGTTATGAACACCTGCCTAATATGATGCTGGTCGCCCAAATGCCGGCCAAACAGCTCTTAACCGGATCTACACCGAAGAACCGAAGCATAATGAACACCTGCCTAATATGATGCTGGTCGCCAAAATGCCGGAAAAACAGCTCTTAACCGCATCTACACCAAAGAGCCGAAGCGTTATGAACACCTGCCTAATATAATGCTGGACGCTAAAATGCCGGTAAAACTGCTCTTAACCGGATCTACACCAAAGAGCCGAAGCGTTATGAACACCTGCCTAATATAATGCTGGACGCTAAAATGCCGGTAAAACTGCTCTTAACCGGATCTACACCGAAGAACCGAAGCGTTATGAACACCTGCCTAATATGATGCTGGTCGCCAAAATGCCGGAAAAACAGCTCTTAACCGCATCTACACCAAAGAGCCGAAGCGTTATGAACACCTGCCTAATATAATGCTGGACGCTAAAATGCCGGTAAAACTGCTCTTAACCGGATCTACACCGAAGAACCGAAGCGTTATGAACACCTGCCTAATATGATGCTGGTCGCCAAAATGCCGGCAAAACAGCTCTTTACCGGATCTACACCGAAGAGCCGAAGCGTTATGAACACCTGCCGAATATGATGCTGGTCGCCAAAATGCCGGCAAAACAGCTCTTTACCGGATCTACACCGAAGAGCCGAAGCGTTATGAACACCTGCCGAATATGATGCTGGTCGCCAAAATGCCGGCAAAACAGCTCTTTACCGGATCTACACCGAAGAGCCGAAGCATAATGAACACCTGCCTAATATGATGCTGGTCGCCAAAATGCCGGCAAAACAGCTCTGAACCGCAGATACACCGAAGAGCCGAAGCGTTATGAACACTTGCCTAATATGAAGCTGGTCGCCAAACAGCCGGCAAAACAGCTCTTAACCGGATCTACACCGAAGAGCAAGTATTACGCTGAAAAAAAGTTGCCATAGTTAACCTGAAATAAGTTTTGATAAATATCCGGTTTTTTTTATACAATTGTTGATTTGGTTTAAAACATATTTCCCTTACCTTTAAATTGTGCAGTATAAAGACTCTCACTATCAGTCTTAAAGTTAGAGAAATTTGCCTGAAATCCTCTTCTGAAGATGTCACTTTTAGCATTGTGCCTTTCACGAAACTGTTGCATATTTCCGAGGAGTTCTTAGACAACGCTAGCCAAAACACGCCGTGATTACCTTTTAAGCTCTCAGAAAACTGAGATTGATTTGGAATTGCACCAGTTTTGCAGTATAGTTTCCATGATACAAGAACTACTCTTTCAAAAATGTTGCACTTGATAAATCTGTCAGAACCATAGCTGATCTTTACCTTATGGGCGATGTAAGACAGAGTAACCCGGCGATCTTCTTTAAAAGGGCGCATCGGTGCAATCCACATTGTCCTTTGTGCGAGGGGTCAACGAAGGGCCGGAGCGTGCTTCGTGAAACAAATTCGTTCTTCCGGCTTGAAACGTTTCTATACACTTGTCCTCCCCATATTGCACAGACAGGTTGCGATGAATTTCAGCGGGTTACACACCCTCAGCTTGTAACAATCTCACTAAGTTTTGCTGCACGACGATGGAACATTCCAACAAACGAGCGACCATACTTAATCACTTTCAACTGCTGTTAGATGATTAGCGATTGCATCCGTAACGTTTCGGGTTGACATAACCTCCCTTCCCCAAATAACAATCGGCCGCAGCTCAGCTTGCTTACGTGATCATTAACCTTTCTTTTGATTCACTCTACTATCATCTGCCACTCAAAGTAGTTTGAACTGTTTTTCAAAATATAAGCCATTTTGCAAGTATTTTGCTGAATGGTATGAACTGCACATTGCGAAATTTGCAACATTGTCAACAACAGAATTTACACAATTTTAGAGCAAAGTACTAGGGGTGTTCAAATGAAAAGGTACGAAACGTCATAAGAACGTAACCGTTAATATATTTGCCTATGCCGCTATGGGAGAACGTAGCGACACATCTAGGGATGCGATTGGAGTCGCCGGCGTGGATCGGAGCATGCGCGGGCGCCCGCATGCGCAGGAGAGAGCAGAGGCTCTTATAAAGAGCGCCGTCCAATTGACGCGGCAGTGCGTGTGAGGACAGGATGGCGTTCACATTGCAAAATTCGACGATTGAGGAGCAGCGAGGCGTTATGCGATTTCTGACAGAGGAAGGTGTTAAACCGGCTGCTATTCATCGCGGCGGGTGTGGTTCTGCTCCATGATAACGCGCGTCCACACGTCTCCAGGGTCACACACGCGGAACTGGCCAAGTTCCAGTGGGAGCAGCTTGACCATCCGCCCTACAGCCCGGACATGTCGCCCTGCGATTTCCATGTGTTGGGTCCCCTGAAAAAACATCGGAAAGGGAAGCTATTCCACTCGGACGACGAACTCAAGGACGCTGTGCAGGACTGGGTCTCGTCACGGCCGCAGGAATTCTGGGAACAAGGAATCATTCGGCTCGTTAATCAATGGGATCGGTGTGTTACGGCCTATGGTGTATACTTTGAATAAAGTCTTCATTTATACCCACAGTGTCGTTTCGTACCTTTTCATTTTAACACTCCTTGTATTTGAATTAAGGGAACACAATTTGTGAAAAGAATATTTTTTAACACTTAAAATGAATAAATCTGAAACACAAAATATTTGAGTAGGGAAAGTACTCAAATATAATTTTATTTAAAATAATTATATAAAATATAATTATTAGCTATACTTTTCTTTCAAATTAAAAATTATTTTGCTCAATTAGAAGGAATTTACTCCCTTCTAGGATAATAAATTGGTCCTTAATCTATATACCGAAAAAGTAAGAAACAAAATCGTTATGCTCGTATTTATGCCAAGAGTAGTTATTTTTTACGGGGAGAGTGTCTTTATTGGACACTCTCCCCGTAAAAATTGGTAGACCAGCTTTTATTTTATTGCAATTTAAGATAAACAGATTATGGTAGAAATAATGAAATCAAGTAATACATACGAGTCTATGTATGTGTTTCACACGATTGCAGTTAGTAAATATTACCACATGACTAGTCTGGTCCACTGTCTGGAAATTGAAACGAAGTGTGCGAGGGACCAGAATCCCCTCCACTTCAAGGATCCAACTCTCGACTACCATCCCACCGCTTAGGCGATATGGATGTTGGTGACGTGATGTCAATATCAGTGTTAAAGTCTACGCAGAATATCTGTAAGCCTTTTATTCAATTTTGGATGACGCGTCTGGAAATTTTTGTAATTACTGCGTAAATCTCCAGGTCGACTGCTATTCCCGATATTGAGATAACTTTTCTTATAAAATTAATGCATTTGAAAAGATATCTGCAGCCAAGGCAGCGCAGTGGCATAAACGCTGGCTTATGATCATTCGCCCTTGAGCGGTTCGTGTTCGATCCTGTTGAGGCATGGGTGTGGTGTTTATCTTATTGCACTGGTTCTCTCCTTTACCTGGAATCAGTGACCCTAAATTACGGAGGAGCTACTCCTTATGGCAAACTGAGTTGCTCACGGTTGTCGTTAAACCCGCAATAAAAATAAAAAGGTATTCTACTGGCGCATATTCAGGTTTCCAAAAAGTTTATATTTTAACTGCAGTCACAAGAGTTTATGTATGTTTTTCATGCTTAAAGACATGCTCAGGAGACCTCTGAAGAAAACAAAACCTTCTTATGTTTTTATAATAGTTTTCTTCACATTTCACAGAGCAGAATAATTACTTCCACAGTGGCGATTTAGCCTGACCTTTCGTAAAGACTACCCGCTCGATGCATTGGTTCTATTTAGAATTCGGAATCTATAAAAAATCTAATTTAGACGTAAGTATTGAAATGAAACAAACATATCAAAGTACATAACGTCAGATAAAAGAAACTTCTAAGGTAGATAATTAAAATATGAAGCAAACATATAAGAGTACATAAAGTCAGATAAAAGAAACGTCTAAGGTAGATTATTAAAATCTGAAGCAACCATGCACAACTCAATATGCAGCCGATAAAAGGCATTTCCTTTGTCATCAGGTACATTGACACACCATTAATATACGGACACCTGCATGCCCATCAATAGTCTTTATTTACAGAAAAACTTTTGTGATTGTCTGAAACCTATATTTTCAGTGACGGCCTCTGGTCTTTGTGAATATCCTCAACCACTCTCGTAAATGACCTTTAATACCTTCCGCCATTTGAGTTTCAAATCATTGACCAGTTTAGGTTTGTTCTTTGCGTGATATGGTTTCCTCGTCCGCAGCTATTTGGATCGTATCTGAGGATTTTGAAGTACAGTTTCTGATCTTGGAGAGAAAAACATTTGGTCTCCCAATTGCTCAAATTATTATGCGTAAGCATCCACATCGACTTGGTGCAACTCAAAATTTATATTGTTGTCCGACGAGACTAATATGACCAAACCGAATGAACAACATCAACTCTTTACTATCAGGTAGCCCTCAAAATTATTTACAGACTAACAGCTAGCATGGACCAAAAACATCGTCTGGGAGATACAGTATCTTTCAAGGTTTGTTCGGTATAATAGAATCAGAGGTTTTTTATCGGGATTTTTTTAATTTCTGTAAAAATACTATTTTGATCTATTACATTACTCCATTCACCGTAATTTCCTCAAAAGCAATGTTCAGTGACCCTACTTAAAACGAATAACTTGTGTGCACGCTTGCGTAACCGAAATGTTATTAGCATCAGTGGGGACTAATGATCTGCCGCCAGAGATCCCTCAAAAGAGGGTGCTGTGCGATATGTACCAAATGCTTGAAAACAGTGAAGTTTGGTGCACATATTCTACAGAGCACATCATTACCTCTCTGTGGTTCTTGACATTGGAACTATCCTTCACTTTTACTAAAATTGAAAACTGTTATGAACAATAACTTTATCTTATTAAACACATTAAAAATTAGAGACACTTTATGGAATGGTGCAGAACGCGTGTAATCTGGCTTATAACTATGAGGATAGCCACCTTGAGTTTTATCGTACCTAATGAGATATATTGTTCTCCGGATGTTTCAAATATTTTGCAATCTTAGATGCTGTATTAGAATGCTATAACGATATGTTCCGTTTTCTTGGAAAATTAAATTGCTTTTCCTACAACTATTTAGGAATTAGTAAAACGATATGTTACCCATTTCTTAGATATTCTAAAAACAAGGTTCTTTAACACACAAGGTTATGCCCGTAAGGAGGTCTGATGACGTCACCGTCTTACAAAGACCTCGGCCGTGATGTGACCTTCGAGCAGATGTCAAAGCAGTCGCAAATGTCATTTGATTCGTGTTCAAAGCGCGCTGTGTTTTCTTGTTTCTTGAATTATTTAGTGTACATGTACCATAAGTAGAACAGCTTGGTTTTTTGCAAATCGTTTATTTTTTCGTGATGCCTTCAAGTTCCTGCGCTGTTGCAGATTGAAAAAATAACTACAGAAATAATATAGGATAGCCGAAAGTGACTGAGCTCTGCAAGTTATGGAAATCGCGCTGCAAACGAAATTATGCTTTTATAATCCAGAATGCTACTATTTGCTCCAAACATTTTGCGGAAGAAGACTATGAAAGGGATATGCAAAAAGAATTATTGGGGTTGCCGCAGAAGAAAGAAATTGCGCAAAGATGTTATTCCAACTCTAAATCTTCCTGGTAATGGAAATGCCATAAAAGCAGACCTCCGTAGGAATTTGCGGTATGAACAAAGAGAAAGCAAAAATGTTGCAAGAGAACTAATATTGGAACAAGAAAGTAATATTCCAATGCTCACCTGTAACGATTTGAGAGAGGCTGAAGCAAGTGAAGACGTTATAATAACTTTAAGGCAAAAAATTGAATCCCTTACAAAAGAAAACGCCAGAAAGGTTGCAGAAATAAAGAACTTGAAAACATCTGTATGCCAGCTAAACAGCCAAATTCGGATTTTGCGACGCCAAACGAGTTTTTTCAAACATAAAGGAAGGAATTTGGGATGTAGTCTGCAACAAAGAAGAAGATCTGACTTTGAAAAAATCAAAACAATTTTATCAACGATTTTCACTGAAGGACAAATAAAAATGTTGTTAGGCAGGAAAAAAGTTAAATGGAATGTCGGCGATATAAGTGCTGCACTTTTTTTGCGAGCAGTTTCCAGAAAAGCGTACAATTATTTACGCAAACAAATGAAAATACCTCTACCAGGACTTTCCACCCTACGCCGATGGATTAGCAAAATCATCTGCTCCCCTGGTTTTCCAAAATAATTTTTGAGACTCGTGGAACTGGAAGGGAATAAGATGACTGAAGCCGAAAGGACATGTGTTATTTCCATCGACGAAATGAAAGTTTAAGAAAGAATGTGCTATGACATCAAAACAGATAGTATTATAGGTCCACATAACTATGTCACAGTTTGCATGGCACGAGGCCTGATAATACCTTGGAAACAAATCGTGTTTTATGAGTTTGATATCAAACACACTGAAATAACAAATGTCGTTCTGAAAATAATAGAAGAATTAGAAAAAAATTGTTTTCAGATTTGCAGCACTGGTATACGACATGGGTCCAATTGATCAGAGATTGTGGAAATATTTGAACATTTCGCCTGATAATAATTTTTTTTGAAAATTCCGATAATCCCGAGAGAAAGGTGTATGTTTTTGCAGATGTACCTCACATGGTAAAACTACTAAGAAACCATATTTTGGATAGTGGTATTTTATTCAACTTATAGATCATTAATAGCCAACTCTTTAAATGCATTTTGGAACAGGATAGCGGTGAATTAAAATTGGCGTTCAAAGTCACATCAAAGCACTTGGATGTAAAAGGATCCGAAAGACAAATCGTGAAATATGCTACGCAATTATTGTCAGAGACAGTGGGGAACGTTTTAAAATATTTATTTCCTAACGAATGTGCTACTGCCGATTTTATCATTCTTATTGACCGATTTTTTGATGTGATTAATTCCTATTTACAGTTTGATACTAAACCTTATAGATCAGGGCTTGGAAATTTAGGACCACAGTATGATCTCTTAAAGAAAGCTTACTAATTTTTTCTGGAATGCGTGTCGTTGGCAAGAAAAAACTTCTTCCCTTTCAAAAAGGAATTTTAGTAGATACTAAATCTGTGCTAGCCTTATTCCACGAATTAAAGGGGAAATATGATATACGCTATTTGTTAACGCACACGCTAAATCAAGATGTTCTGGAAAGTTTCTTCTCCCAAGTGCGTCCGTTAGGCTGCACATACGACCACACAACAGCGTTAGAAGTTAAGCATCGAATGAAATTGCTGCTGATTGGTAATACAATTGGAAATACCCCGACAAAAACAAACGTTCTGCTCTTGGAAGAACAAAAAATCATTACAAGTGCTGCTTTTTCTTCAGCATCTCTGTATGCAGATGAATCAGAAAATAAGCTCGATGATATTTCTCAGTTACTATCAAATGATTGTGATATCACTGCAAGTACAACCACTGATGTTGTATCTCACGAAGCCCTCAGGTACGTCGCTGGATACGTAGCTTTTAAATGCAAAGATTTCTGCACAGTCTTAGGACAGAATCAGCCCTTAAATTTATCAACAAACGGTGGTCAACTTCCCGACTGGATAAGTGCCAACAGCAAGGGAATACTTATGAATCCATAGGATGAATGGATGACCATTGTCGACAGCATTCAGCGGATGTTTCTCCAAATCCATGGCGAACATGAAATTAAAAAAAATTAAAAATATTACGAGAAATGTATCAGAGGTAATAGAAAACAAATTTCCTCTAAAATTCAGCAGAGGCATTAAATGTTTCATCAAGGCACTTACTATGATTCGAATGAGGCACAGAGCACAAAGAAAAAAATAGGAAAGGCAAGCTTCTGAAGATAACTACATGAAGAATAGAATTTTTCCAGGTATGTTATTTGTCACATTTGTTTATTTACAGCATTCTGCAGAAGAAATATTTTTATTGTTTTTTTCTGAGACCATGCTAATACTTAGTGATAATCAAATTCTAAGACAAATTATAAATTAATTTATTACAGAACTAAATTTATGAAGTGTTTACGCTAACGCATTGCTTCTAGCAACAAATTGCCTGCGTCTCAGCAAACAGCGCACAACTCTCGTGTTGGCTGTGTTTTCTTGTAAGACCGGTGACGTCAGACGGAATGCTCTGCAGGAAAGCTCTTCCAGTACTCCCGTAAGAGCAAACCTAACAACGTTAGTAAACTACTAACGTTGTTCTAAAACGACATAATTTCTTTGGTTGAGATGTAATATCATATTTTATTAACAATGAACCGCAGAAGAATCTCTCTTTCTCACCAGGTAAGGAAAAATCCTTCATTTTAAGGACAGCTACAATTTTTCATGTGCTGAGAATCGTTACGATACTTTTAAATTTAGCGTAACTGTAAAAAACCTAATAAAAACATCAACCACTTTTCAAGAGCATTAATATCAGTATCATAGACTAGTAAACAGTAATAATCAGTTCTTTTATTCAAATGACATGTCGCTATACCTAACGCTAGTCTTTGATACTTGTGTTCTCTATGTTCCAAAAATGAATATTTTCATAAATCAATGCCCTTCAAAAGAGGAAATAAAATAAAATATTTCCCTTTCAACTGAAAGGGCCATAATTTTACAGTTTTTGTACGCTCTGAGAGGCTGTTGCGTAATCAGAAATATGCTCATTGCTAATCTTGAAGTTAGGTAAAATTTGCCATTAACTTTCGTAAGTGTTTATTGCATCCGGATTGCAGTCGAAGTTTCCAACCGCAGGACAAAGGTGTAAGCACTTGTTTAGTGAAGTAATAATTGCTTTTTCTTGGTCATACTGTCTAGCTAAAGACAAGTTTCAGATTAAAGGTGCCTCATTCAGAAAAGCAAATAAAAACTTGTGTTACTAATTAAAATAAATTTTTGAATATAAAACTGAAAACTTTCAGGATACAATTCCTCGATTTTTTATCACTACTAATAGCTTTGGTAATACATCACAGAGTAGCTATTTTTCATTGAATTAGGAAATACTTTGTCTGTATACAAGAGAAATGCAAGTCAAACGAGGATTATGATGTTCCATAACGGATAATTTTGGTGGCATTTCGAAAGTCAAATAAAATAATTTATTTAATTATGGTGGCCACTTAACAACGTGAAATTTACGCTTTCATCGTAAGCGACATTCTCATTTTCAGCGCAAAATAAAATTACCATTTGCTTTTTGGAATATTTCACGCAGCGGTTAAAACGACGTTTTGTCAGGAATGTCCACGTTGGGATTTATCCTGTATATTTTGTAACGCAGACAAATTTCAAGTAATACAAACAATTTCATGTCTTACCAAGACAGTATTTAAAAAAAATGTCCACTCAGGACATGTGTCTTTTAGGAAACGTAACCCAAGTTTCAGAGATATGAGAAGAAATCACCACCAATTCAGCTGCATCAATCTGTTTGGATAATGCTTAGTGCGTGTGCAAGAACTGACATCGATGTACGAATATCTAGAAGTGAATACTGGTTTGAGATTAAAGAAAGAAAGCTAGTTAAAAAAAACGGAAACTCTTATTACACTACTTCTGGAATATGGAAACTTGAACTACTTTAGAAATACATAAAAAGTAACTTAGTAGGCCACACGAATTTAAGGAATAAACGAGAGATTGCGGTAATCGAAATCTTGCACATTTTCAAAATATGGAAATTTAGTTGAACAGAAATAGCCTAGTTTGTGGTGTGTTTTCCTGAACATAGCAGACAGGAAATTATATCGAAGCGCATGAACATAAAAATATCCGTTATATACAAGTTTACAAAATTTATCTGCTTTGTGACGTAAGCAAACAGCTCGGGAAAAAGCTCCGTTTCTGAATTTTCGTGAAAACAATCCAATGAGCATTGCAATAACTGAGATACTTCGAATGCCAAGAAAATCCTTTAACGAAACAACAAAGATCTCAAATGTTTCAGTGCCCGTCTAGCTGAAAATATGTGAGTCTCTTCGAAGAGCCAAAAACAGGAAAAAAGCGGGAACAGGTACACTGATAGGAAAGATTGCAAATAAGAAACGTTCTGAAGGTAATAAGAATTTTAGATTAAACGTTTTTCCGTTAAGAACGGAAGTTCTACAACCTTTCCGTTTTTTCTGCTTTTGATTAGTTGTCCCAATGAAATGATTGATTGTGATGCAATCTCCACTTTGCATTACACATCAACAAATAATACCTTGCGCAGGAAGGCAAAGGAGAGAGGAAGTGACAAGGGCAGGTTTAGGATTTATGAACATAAGAATAACTCATGTTTCCTTATTTTATTTTTCATTCGAACTAGCAGAACACATTTGTGATGGAAAAAATAGAAATATATATAGCGAATGGTTTTAGAAATAAATGAATAATTTTCTATACTACATGTTCTTCATAAAAAATCTAGGGAATGATATAATTGTTGCGATATAAAAAAAAATTACATTCAGAGGTAAAACTAAAATTACTCTTTGCCCTCCCCTACGTTTCATTATTCTGCCACCCATTTGGTTGTTGACAAGACCTAAGGAAATTCGTCATTACGCTTTGAAAAGAAATGAAATATACCACCTCTCGTACGCGTACAAATACAATACGATTACAGAAAATTCTGTATTTTATATATTTATTTATATTGGAAGAAAAGGTTATGCATAATCCCATGTTTTGCCAAATAGTGATGTACATCCTTTCCATTCTCTCGATAAGACGACTTAACATTATAGAAAGAAAGTCAGAGTTTATGTTTTATATGGTCAGTGTAATTTCTTAGGGGAATATCTAAAGAAATGAAACCAATATGCTATTAAAAATCTAATTCCTTTTCATCGCTGACCAACAAATAATGAGTAGCAAAGGATAAGATATTTATGAAACATAACACGAGGAACACAGAAAAAGGACTTCGTGGTGCCTGGAATTTTCGAACTGATTCAGGGTATTTTTGTGCCGCGATTCCGGAAATAGTGTTCTTTTTGCTCTAGCAGCTCCAGTTTATGAGAAATTGCTGTCGTTATTACCGAATATTACGTTACTTTCCCACCACGCTGTTACCTATAAAAAAATTGTTTTCATGGAGCGTGGAATTTTCGACTTGATTACGGGTTATTGTGTGTACCTGATCCCGGAAACGGTGTCCTTTTTGCTCTAGCAACTCTAATATTCGAGATACTTTGGCGTTATTACTTAGTATTGCTTATTCTCCCGTTAGCATTTGATACCTGTTCGTTTACATACCTTTGAATTTCCTGTTGTTGTCCGTGTTTTAGTGTGCACGTTACATGTTCAGACGTGTTTTGTTTGTGTTTCAGACCTTGACATGGTATCAGCACGAAGAAAATCTGTTAATTGTCTGGATGTTTTTGGTTACATTTACGGAGAGTACACGTTCTCTCAACACAGACGAGCTGTAACGGACGTTGCGAAAAGAGCTTATTTTGCCTACTTCACAGTAAAACTAAGGGACCAAGATAAGCCTTGGGCACAATATGTCGTGCGTAAAATGTGTACAGAGCACCTGCGACAGTGAACGAATGCAAAAGGAAGTGCATAAAATTTGGTATACCAATTGTATGGCGCGATCTGGGCAACCACAGTGATGACTCTTACTTTAATCTGGTGAATAGAAAGGGTTTCAATGGGAAGAACCGGAGTAAATGGATGAATCCTGATCTAGACTTCGCTAGATGCGCTGTTCCACATTCAGAAGAAATAGCTGTTCCAACATGTAGCAGGCTTCCAGAGTTCTCTGAAGAGTCAGATGAATCGACTGCTGAGAAAGAAGGCTATGCTGAGGAACATGATAGTGATTTCCAAGGACCTTCATCAGCTGCATCAGGTTTCAGCCAAACGGAACTAAACGACCTTATAAGGAACTTAAGTCTTTTAAAGAAAGGGGCTGAATTGTTAGCTTCCAGGCTGGTAGAAAATATGTACAGTTACCTGGAACAAAAAGTGCAGTGTATCGCAACAGAGAAGAAGAGTTTCTGCCATTTTTCACAAAAGAAAACGAATGCGTTTTCTGCAGTATTGTGCCAGGATTGCTGATGAAATTGGGCGTGCGGGAATACACACCCAGTAAATGGAGGTCATTCATAGATAGCCAAACGCAGCCTCAAAGGTGTACTTTTACACAACGGGACGAGATACTGCTAAATCCCAATCAGTCACTCAGTAGGTGTGCGGGAAGATCGGGCGACAATAGCCATAGTCGTAGAGAAGATAGGATACCGCATCACCAATGTGTCATCTGTGTGGATTTGAAGATGGTAAATTTTCTCCTAGGGCAGCAGGCCGGGTACACCAAGTACCCGTGCTTTGTATGTCTGCGGGACAGTAGAGCTAAAGATCAACACTGGGTGAGAAGACAGTGGCTTGTGAGAGAAAACATGCAGCTGTGTGAAAACTATCATCACAGAACCTTTGGTAGGCAGAGAAAATATTTTATTGCCACCATTGCACATCAAACATGGTTCGATGAATCAATTTTTAAAGTCACTTTAGAAAGATTGAATGTGTTTCAGCTACATATGTATAAAATTTCCAGAGTTGAGCTCGGAGAAAATAAAAGCGGGTATATTCGATTGACCACAAATCCGAGAGCTCATGAAAGATCAGCGTTTCCAAAAATCAAAGGACAATATTGAGGAATGTGCCTGGTCGTCGTTTTGTATGGCTGCACAGAATTTTCTTGGGAACCAAAAGGCCATTAACTACAGCGAACTTCTGGACAATATGCTCACTGCGTTTTGAATACCTGTTTGTAACATGGACAACAAATTGCATTACCTCCACAGACATTTGGATGGATTTCCACGTTGTCTTAGTGATATCAGCGATGAACAAGTGGAGCGATTTCTCTAAAAAATAGGGCCATGAAAGAACGATACCGTGGACGATGGGATAGGCATATTATGGCAGACAATTGTTGGAGCATCCACGGCGAATGTCCAGGAATATCGCATCGAAGGAAATCACTGAAACGCGGTTCCAGCGTGCAACATAATCGAGAATCACGAGAGACATTGGGGTTCTGGCAAAAAGTGTGTGTTGTATGGTAATGGCGTAGTAGAGATGATAAAGACGAAAGATTGTTGCTCTTCTAAATAAAAAATACATCTTCTCGAATGGTGTTCATTATGTTTAAACGTTAGCACCTGTCTCTAAGGTAAGCTTAATATATAACTCAGCAGCATGTCTCAATGGCGAAACTTGTGTGTTGTTGTTCTTGTTCTAAGCTTCTTGGGATTTCTCTGCATATGTCATATCGTGAGAAACAGATATGATGGACAAAACCTAATGCCATTTTTAGAACCTGTGACTCCAAAATACCCCAAAAAGGGCCTAACATATTAGGCACCAAAAGTTTTGTTCCCCAGTGTTATATGTGATGATTTTAATTGCCTTTCTTTTTTCTGTTGCGCTGGGTGATCGTCTCCTCTACAAGAATCTTTGTATCCTGTTTGACAACTATCTTTAAATAATGCGAATAAGTGTTCCGATTATTTTATTTTCTCCTTACGCACTACTCTGACATATCTGTCTTGCATAAAATCACTCAGTTTTAAAGAGTTTGTAATAGAATATTTTATAAAAATCCCTAGTGTTCCGCACAGTGAACCACAATTTGTGAGCGTGTGAGGTCTTCTGACGCATGTCTTTATAATCATCTGTTTGTTGGTGAAAGAATCATCGGTTAATAAATCGTGATTATATTAACGTAATCATGATTAAACCCAATTCTCATAGAAAACTGTGTTACACCTTCTGTATTTTATATTGCGTGAAGGAAAAAGACTGACAATAAAAGATAAAGGCGAAACCTTGCTCCTTCAGAGATAGGACCCTCTTATCAATGAACTAAGTACTTTTCTCCTATATCCCTAGCCGATTCTGGTCAAAGAGAGACAAAGGAAACTGTCTTTCCTCTTACAAAGTTTGATTCGAGTTTACTCGAAGTTTATGATGAACTTACGCACATTGACTAACAGCAACGAAGTTGATTAATGTTGATCACAATGCATGGAAGAATAAGAGATTTAAGGAGTCAATTTCCTCTTGAAAGAAGTTGTTGTTGCCCGGAATGCCTCAAATTTTTCATGCAGTCCGGTGTGAAATCAAGTGTTCAGTATCACCAATTTCCGAAATGTATCAGAGCAAGCTAAATTTTGAAACAATGGCGAATTACGCCTTCTTAAAAAAGATGAACAAGTTTACAAATAAATAAATAATTCAGTAATTACTTTCATTTTTTAGGAATAAATATGATGTCTTAAAAAATTGCCGGTGAACATTTTGGTTGATATGTCACATAGCTGCAAATAATGAATCTTATCTTCATGGTTGAGACAGAAATTGTTCTTTAAAAACGATGTGATTGTATCTCAGATCTCCTACAAACCAAAAGGGATATGTAAAGCATTTTGTTGACTTGGCATTAATGTTTCAAAGTTCGGTATTCATACCATAATCTTTTGTTAAAAGTAAAACGAGTGTTTTCTACTTGCCCTCCCACAACTGTAAACAAACTTCTCTCAAATGTATTTACCCATGACAGTTCGGTGCGTCTACATGTGTGCAAAAATTAAAATCTCGAAAGAGCCCGGGGTACCTCTATTCGTTATCTCATTGGGGTTCCCTAAAATGGCGGCGGCCAATTGGGTAACAGATAAACGAATAAAAGCAAGCGTGTTGGCTCGCATAGTTTGCAGAACATGTGATAAAATGATACCGATACAGTTATAGAATAAGCCTAATCTAAGGCGCTGTGGAAATAACTGCCTCAAAGAATTACACTTTTGTATGAAAACTATTTCTTAATGTAATTTAATTTACAAATAAGAAACTGCAATATCTTCGAAGTGTCTACGTTTTCTTAGTCAGAGAATTAAATTTCAATTCTAAAAGTATCACCAAGAAGATATATAAAATAATACATCAAATCTAAAGAAAACCCTTAATTTAAATATTTGCCTAAAGTTAAATAAAATACCTACCGAAACAGAGGATTGTATAGTAGTGTCAGAATATGTCTGAACCGTACATTAAAAGTGGAAATCTCTTCAGAAAATATGATATTAAAGCATTCGGGTGTGTGCATGAATTCTACTGTTTTTGTAGGCTACAAAGAAAGGCTTTGCATTACGGTACAGTACCCGTGTCTCATCAACCATTGAAATTTCTCCCAGAAACGGTTCATTTCTGTGACGAGAAACCAACGAAACACAGGTATGTATTCTCTGCTCTGGTTGCTTTGCAGAAAGCTGGTGTTGAACGTAGTTACCGAACTTGGTGATGAACCCAAGCGCATGCATCCATCTTTTGACTGTTGTTCTGTGTACTGACAACGTTTCCGCTAATTCATTAAAGGTTGGATGTGGGTCATTTGTTATGGCTTGCTCCACATCCTCTTCAGAAACCCCGAATTGACGTCCAGGACGTGGCTGTACTTTACAGCTTCTGTCTCCGTCCTGGAATTTCCGAAACAATGGCGACATGCTACGTTGTTTCGGAAATTCCAGTGCATCCTCTCCATACACTTGATAGATTTTACCGCAAGCAGCGGCTCCAGTACTGCCTTTATCGAACTTGTACAGTAAACTATGTCTAATGTGCTCCTTATCGTATTCCATGTTACACCGTCTGTGATTTCCGTTAAGAATGACTTGGAAAACCTAGTGCCTGTATATGATCTACTGCTCCACGCTTTATTAGCCGAAAATTCCGCCTCGCAGAGTCATCTGTGATGTGACGTAACTACTCCGATCGTAATTTGCATCTGTTCCAAAATGGGGTAGAACTTTTGCACAAATCCAATATATTTTATAACTTTGCGCATAATGAGTAGAAACATACGTATTAGGTATAATGATCGGTAGAGGACATTTTGATTTATCTCTATTGTAAAAAAGATAATTGCCGCTGCTGCTGCCGCTGTTTTAGAAATTTCGCGACACTCTTGCTTTCCTAGCTCGCAGCGCAAAACGTAATGAACACAAAAATATGAAATCTACATCGTTTGTAGAGAACTGTTTGGAGAACACGCTGAAATAAACGGTTTCTCGACTCTAGCGATACTTCAAGAGCTATTATATTTCAAACTTAAGGTAAGCAAAAAAGTGCTATCAGGTCGCGTTCCGGACACACTAACAGCAACACACGAAACTGTGTAGGCATGTAGTGACATGACCGCATTTTTGCACATCGTCGCCCTTTTTTTGAATTTCGATTTATTTTACAAAAAAATCAAATTTCTAAATTTCACAAAGTTCTCTATTTCGTGATGGGATCCATTTAAAAAAACGGAAATATGGCAAACTATAAATCAGAACGCATTGCAATTTCTACAGCATAAACTTTCAACTATCATTCTTTTTTCCCAAAAAAGAATTAAGAAAGAGTTATTTTCTGATTTTTAAGCATTTTTTAAAGACGCAAAGGAAAAAAAAACGAACGGCTTCTCTGTCTTCACGATAACCACAGAGGAAAGTTCTGGTCCCGTGACCTGCTGCCATGGTGACGCAGAGAATTTGTTGTAAATAAGTTTTGTTGGTAAAGCTATCTCAGTTGTTTAAGGTGAATGTCAATAATTTAGCCTCCTATACTTCCAATGGAAAACTTTCTGTACACATTTTCTTCACAATTACTGCGTTCCCAAGGATGAAAATTTTAACATCGATAAAAATAGCTACATTTTATAACTTAGAATACTTAATATTTTCTAAAAAATAACCATAATTATGCAACCCAACATTTGTTTGTCTACTGACGTCATCAAAGCACAGGTCGCGCCTTCTTTTTTCTGGAAAATTAATGCGTTCCCAAAGACGAAAATTTGAACATCGATTAAAATAGCTTCATTTTATAACTTGGAATACTTAATATTTTCTAGAACTTAACCATAATTATGCAATCCAACATTTGTTTGTCTACTGACGTCATCAAAGTAAAATTCGCGCCATCTTTTTCTGGTTCCAACACCACCAAAGGAAAAGTTATTGATTGTTTATATAATTAGGGTTATGTTTTAGAAAATATTAAGTATTCCAAGTTATAATATGAAGTTATTTTAATCGGTGTTCAAATTTTCATTCTCTGGAACACACAAATTGTGAAGGAAATGTGTACAAACGTTTTTCTTCTGGAAGTATAGGAAGCAAAATTACTTGAAGTCAAACTTAACGGTTTAGCATAACGGTTTTCGGAAATGCTATTTGGACCGCTTTTGTTTTTCTTAGTGGTAAATTTAGTAAGTGCTATAAGTTCAAACGACAAAAGTCCGACCTTCCAAAAATTAACGACAGTAAAAAGAACCCTGAAATTTCAGAATAACAAGACTTAGTTGTTCAGACATGCAATAAAATTGAAATTTATATGATTTTTCAAGTCGCAGCCCCTATTGTTCTAAATTTATATAACAAAAACCCTTGAAAGCCACTTTAAAAGCGGTATATCATGATATGCTTTCCTTTTAAACATTTATATTATCGTTTGACATATCGAATGTCAAGGTTTTTTAAGTCAAAATCAAATTACCAACATTCGTTTTCACCGAAGCAACAGTGATGTCATTAAGGTGATTGCAATAAATTAAAATATGCGGGTAGATTTTCGCAATAATTGAAATTTGAAAAAAACAAACGTTTCCTCCTTGAGATATAACGATGGCAACACAATTTTGCTTACTCTTCCAAAAACATCTGACTTGCTAGCTTTTAAATGTACAATTTCGAACGAAATAGTTTATAAGCGAGATTCTTTTCACATTTATGCTGGAAGTAACAACATAATTTTTTCTGTTTTCTATAAATATTTTGTTCAGTTGTCTAATAATATTTTGACGATGAAAGTGAAGAGTAACGACGTACTTTGATTTGTGTAGTGTAGCTTGCAGTTTTAAATTTATAGTTATGAACGAAATTGCTTATGTGTCGTCTGGCAGAATAAGTCCGGCAGACGTGTGTTTCCCAAAAGAGCGAAGAAATATGCAGTGTATGGCCATTTCAACTGTCACAATTTGTTATGGTGTAAGTTTATCAGAATATTTATTTTCAGTGGACCAAATAGATTTTATTTTAAGGAGATGAGACCAGTTTTACATGGAGTGCAACACTATTAATCAAGTACGACATCCTTTTCTTCCTATTGAAGATATTATTCCTACTGATAATATGAACTATTCAGAAATTGTGTATCGGTTTTCTGGACTATTTCCTTCAAACGAAATCTCTCAAAAATACTGTGAAACAGTTGGCTACAGCAGATCAAATGGATTGCTACAGGAAGAAGGTACAAATTATCTTTTCTGGTCACAGTCAAATTGTATATTTCTGGAAAGTTGATGATGGTTTCAACCTTTCAATTCCTGTCCTGTTAATGACAAGGGAGGATGACAAGAATGGGCTGTGGCACGATTGTTTAAATGGAAGCTCTCACAACCCTTCTTCTTTGCCAAGAAAATTTTGATTCACAACAATTTGAGTTGGTACAAATAACTGTCTTGAATGTATCCAGAATAGGATATCCTTCAAAACCTCTATCTATTGAGCAATCGCCTACTCGCAAACTTCCCATTCGTACATTCATCACGTTCGAAGTACGGGTATTTAGCTAGTACTTGAGAAAAAAGTTCTGCATTACAAAAATATTATTTTATACTTTAATTAGTTAGGTGATTAATAGATATTTTAATTTGCGATTCTATACTGGGTGTGCACGCATTTTATTGCAAAGCATATTGTTTATATTTATGATTTTAAGTTTAATATACAGTACACTAAGTATAAGATATACCCTTGTTTTCGTAATTCTATGTCGAACAGATTATAAAACAGCTCGATGAATCAAATGAATTCCTTTAATATATATAGTCCGCTGGCCACCCAAAATTCAACACCAAGAAGGAATCATCCGATTGGCTTGAAATACTCAGCATGTGTCGCCTGCGACAGGACATGCAAACCATTAGCATTACAGGGCATATGCAAATCATGTGCACCAGGCACGCCACAGAGAAGCACCGTAAGAAGGGTGTACAGAAGGCGTAGTGTAAGTAGTGGATTTGTGCGTTATGCTGCCGGGCAGGACCTGTGCGTAGGAATCTTCCTGATGTCTCGTCGCAGAATACGGCAGTCATTCCAGAACGTTTCGGAGTTCGACAGAGGACGAATAGTGGATTATTGCGACAGCGGTTTATCGTACCGAGATATCGGCGACCGTGTGGGACGACATCCAGCCACAGAGAGGCGAGTATGGATACAGTGGATGCAGGAGGGACGGATGGACCGACGTGAGTGATTGTCGCATCCGCGGCACACCACCAAATAAGAGGACCGGCATGTTGTGCGGCGGGCGTTGAAGGCTCGCACCGTCACATCACGAACGTTAGCGCAGGAATAAGGGTGTGTTGCGCAACAACCTGTGTCCGCACGTACCGTTCGAAGTCTTCTGCAGGAGCAGGGACATGTTGCACGGCACCTATTGCACCGATTACCATTGACGTTACACCACCGGAGATTGCTGTGACAGTGGGCCGTTGAACGCCGCACCTGGACTACGGAATGGCACGATTTTGTCTAGACCGACGAATTCCGCTTCTGCCTGCAACACCACGATGGTCGGATCCGGCAGTGGCGGTACCCCGGCGAGAGACTGCATGACGCCTGCATTATTAATCGCCATACCGGTTCGTCGCCTGAAGTTATGGTTTGGAGCGCATTTGGATAAGACACACGCACCACTCTGGTACGCATCACCGGTACACTCAACAGCCACCGCTACATCTCCGACGTTTTGGATCTTGTAGTACTCCCCTACCTGCAGGACCTGCCAGCGGCCACGTTTCAACAGGTCAATCCGAGCCCGCACGTGGCACGCATATTGCAACAATTCTTTACTGCCCATCCGGTGTCACTGCTGCCGTGGCACGAATAGTGCAACGATTATTCACTGCCCATCCGGTGTCACTGCTGCCGTGGCACGCATAGTGCAACAATTCTTCACTGCCCACCCAGTGTCACTGCTGCCGTGGCACGCCTGTACTCCCGATGTGTCGCCAATCGAACACGTCCGGTCGCTGATCGGCAACCGAGTGGCCCGGCTAGAACCACCCGCGACTACGCCTGATGAACTGTGGCAACGTGTGGAAGCAGCCTGGATCGACATAATCTAAGCCCGCATACAAAGCCTCTTTCGTTCGATGCCGCGGCGTGTAGCGGCCGTTATTGCCACCCATGGGGGATACACAAACTATTGATGTCTGCGTATTCCGCAAATCGCACGGCCCTGTAAGATCAATCGTTTTATCTTTGTATCTGTTTTTATGTGTCCAGTAAATCTGGTTTTGCTATCTCGTATCCTTCTTGGTGTTGCATTTGGGGTGGCCAGCAGTGTATATACACACATTTATTTAAAAGTTTAATAGTCATAAATTATCAGAGCTGGGGTGGACACATATGCATGAATGTCAACATACATATACGATAACTGGGTTATTACTTGCTTATGCTTTTAAGAGTTCCCAAAACCAAATGTCTTCGGCAATAACATTATGTTAAAACACCACACACAAACACATGAAAGAAATATACATTTTAAGCCGAACAGCTCCTCTACAATTCTACAGTGTCTTTTCCGCAAGACAACTTTCACAGCTTGTGACAAAACTCATGTATCACTAATTTTTATCATTATTGGAACATAATTTCATGTTACACATTAAATTGAACGCTAAAATATATGAAGAAAATTCGAAGAAATGTATAAAGAAAAACATGGAGTAATTGTTATACACACGAATCCAGCATTACGTTTGAGATCTGATCTGTCATAGTAAAAAAAACCATTTTACTGTAGAAATGTGACCGGGAAGAATCTACAGCTTCCTAGGTCAATGCATTTCATCTGAGAGCACTTCACCATTGAGCTTCCACTATTGTTAGCAACAATATCTCTCAGATTATCTCAAAACAAAATACAAACATATCTTTTTACGAACGTAGGGAACAATTCATGATCTCATACGAAAGATAATGGTGTCATTTAAAGTTTCAATTAAACGCTTCGTTTTTCACCTATTTCCTTTCTCGGTGTTTGTGTCATACGTACATATACATTGGTGTGCAAAACTTAAGGACGAAGAGAAGAAATTAGCATAACAGCGGAACGAACAGGAAGAACGGACCGAAGGACCACTCAGGAGATAGACTAGGGTTCGGTACGGTAGGTCATGCGCATATATGCAGCATGACGTAGGGGAAGGAGTGTCGGAAGGTTATAAAGCACACGGGCGGTGTATGCTCAGCAATTCGGGGAAAGCTATTGCACGGTGTACGTCGGTTTGAACAACGTCGAGTTGCTGCCACCGTGTGATATGTCCAACAGACAATCCAGTAGACGAGATCTGGATGACGTTACCCGAGGTCGCGTCATTGGGAAGTTGAAAGGAGGTCGAAGTGTGACTAGTGTGGCCGAGTAGTTTGGGATCACACACAGCATCGTTTCACAAGTTTGGAGAGCATTTCAAACGACAGAAACAGCTGTCAGAGAGTTTAGCAGTGGTCGTCCGCTAGCAACCACGGCGGCTGACAACTGGTATATTGTCCTACAGGTGAGAAGAGACAGGCAGCAGGCAGCGGGAGAAATAACGAGGCACACGCAACAGGCAACTGGACGTCCGTTATCGCGTTTTACCGTGGCCAGGAGGCTGCACAAAGTTGGTATATTTGCACGACGACCAGTACGGTGTGTGCTATTAACGCCTGCTCATCGGAGACGGTGCTTTCTGTGGCGCCAGAAACACAAGAAATGGACACATCAGCAATGGGGTCGAGTTCTCTTTACGGATGAGAGACGATTTAGTGTGACGAGCGATTCTGGACGTGTACACATCTGGAGAGAGCAAGGAACACACCATCACACCTCCAGCATCATCGAAAGCGACCGGTTTGGAAGTGGCGGAGTTCTTGTTTGGGGCGGTATCATGCTTGGTAGCAGCACTGATCTCCACATCTTCCAAGGAGGTTCAGTCACTGGTGTCCTCTATTATACCGAGTTTCTCCTGCCTCACGTGCGTCTGTTTAGAAATGCTGTGGGTCCTGAGTTCTTCTTCATGGACGACAACGCTACACCTCATCGTACAGTGGATGACGCAGAGCTGTTGGAGAGTGAAGGTATTCAACGCATGGATTGGCAATCCATGCAATTTTTCAGTCGCAATGCGTTGTTTAAAAAATAACGTGGAAAGAGTGATTACATCGTCCATTTACATTATCTCCACGTATTTGATATATATTAAAGCATGGATTGGCTCACAAGGTCCGCGGACTTAAATCCAATTGAACACGTGTAGGACTTTCTCGGGAGACGCTTGGCAGCACGTCACCAGCCGCCAGCAACGATTGGCGCTACAAGAAGAATGGGCCGCGATGCCTCAACAGCTCCTTGACAACCTCATCCTCAGCATGCACAGACGTTTTAAATCCTGTAACGCAGTCAGGGGCGATCATATCCTCTACTAAAGACTGGACTTTTCTTGGCAGCCGCTTGTCACATGGAGGTTTCTGTCTTCTGTCCAGTTGTATTCGAAGCTACCTTTTCAATAGTGTGCCTTTGTATCCTTCGGATTCTTTGTTCGGACGGTTTTGCTCTCTTGTCCCATATTCGTACATCTTGGGGATTTTATGGTATGATTTGAGACGATGTGCAGCACTTCTGCACGACGTTATATTCGAAAAACCGACTCGTCCTAATTTTTGCACGCCAGTGTATTAGGTGTCCAACTTAATTATCCACCACAGGCACGACACGTTGACAGAAAATTATAGAAAATCGATAACGTACCTAATCAAGGAAATACTCCCCGTCGTGTTGGATACATTTCAGCCATCGGTCAGGGAGCTGCCGAATGCCACTGCGGAAAAAACAGGTCTGGTTCGAGTTGATAAAGTCATCAATACTTGTGTGGACCTCCTCGGCAGAAGTGAAGTGCGTATCACTCAGGTGATGTTGCAGGGAGCCATAGAGGAGATATTTCGACTGGGCGAAGTCTGGAAAATACGCCGGGTGGGACAAAATATCCCATCCCAGGTCGGTGATCGTGTTTCAAGTCGTTTTCGCGGTGTGAGGATGAGCGTTATCCTGAAGCAACGGGACGAACCTTCTGCCCTTGGCGATGTATAGCCTATTCTTCTCCAGTGTGTCACTCACACGACTGAGTTGCTGCCAATAACGCTCAGCACTGACCATTTTACAAAGTTTGAGCAACTCATAGTGTAAGACACCGCGCTGATCCCACCATGTGCACAGCAACAATTCCCTGGCGTAAATATTCAGTTTATCGCTACTGGTGGTAGACTTACATGGATAAACCCACGATTTTCGACGCTTAAGATTATCGCAGAGGATTCACTTCTCATCACAGGTCACTATTTTGTGGAGCAAATCCTTCTTCTTAAATATATGGAGAGCAAGTACACAGCAACATCGTAGCGCCTAGATTTGTTCGCAGCTGTAAATTGGTGGGGCACCCAACGGCCCTCCTTTTAAATCTGTCGAAGTTTGTGAAGACGCTTTAATGGTTTGCCCTGTTACTCCGTGTTCCTGGGCCAGCTCTGACCGTGTGCGACAGCGATTCGCGTCAAACAGTTGTTCCAGTTCCTCATCGTTAACTTTCTGTGGCTGTCCCGAAAGTTCTTCATCACGGGGATAAAAATTTATCTGCTTAAACCTCTGTAACTACTTGTTACACGTACTGTAGGACACAGCAGCCTCACCCAAAGAAGGACAGATCATTCGTTGGGGTTCCACGGCAGTTTATTTCAGCTGAAACACGAACAGGAGTCAGTGCCTCAAATGTACTTCCCCGCCAACTTTCGTCCCTTCTGTCGCATTAGCTGTGAGCGGTTACGGTTGCTTGGAAAGCTGTTGGATGGCGCTGCAACATCAACCATTATCGCACACAGCTATTTGCATTTGCCCACGTTCTATGATTGCTTGTGGTTAAGGGCGGATAATTAAGTTACACATCTAACAGTGTTTCTTATCGAAACCGGCTCACTCCTTTTCCTGGAACCAGTGCCCCAAAATTGAGGACGGGAGAGACTGCTTATAGCCGAATAAGCTGCTCACGCTACTCGTTGAAAAAGACATTCACACTTCAATCGTATGTTTTCGAAAAGACTGCTGAAATTAAGTACATGTTCGACATCACCATGATTAATTACGTGTAGTTACGTTTGCAGCCTCCTAGAAACACAAACTGTTGACGTTTGAAAGCTCGGTGGTAAATATGTAGTCTATTCCTACGATAATAAGCGTATCGATTCTACAAATCTGGAGTTGACGTTGATTTTAAAATATTTGTCGAACATTTAAAATTACAATAATTTTCTATTTTGTGTTTTGGCCCTTTTTTTATTAGAAGATGGAGGTTTAACGACCACCATGAGCAACTCAATGGAATATATGCAGTCACCCGCCCCTAATTTAGGGCCATTGGTTCCAGCAAAGGGAGACAGCCAGTTCCGGAACACAAACACAACATCCATGCCTCACCGGGATTCAAACCCGGATCCCATTCGGACGAATGGTCAGAAGCCATCGCTTAGACCACTGCGCCACCGTGGCGGTGGCTTTGCCATTACGTAAAACGTGAAATAAATATAGTCTAAATTCAGTGCTATCTTTGAGAAATATTCGTCGTTGACTTTTCCGTTTGGTCTTTATCACGCTGTTGTTATGAAGTTGTACTCATTGCCTTACGGAATTTGTCTGATCACAAGTTTCCTGCAAGCGGCTTAGCTGCATGTTTACACTTGATGACAGTATAACGTCTTCAGTTCTTGCTCAAAAATAGACATTTAAGAGCAAAATGTAGAGATTGTGTCGATGATGTGAAAACTGATAAAATTGTTTTAATAATTAGATAAACGTAATGTGCTTCAATAATGTCCGATATATTCTTCAACTTGTTTACGAAAATATATTTCCATTTGACTAAAATAATGTGCAAATATCAATAGTTTAAATGTAAATCATTTCTCAGTATTTTTCAGATGCTGCATTCACTCTCTAAAAATGACGTTTAACTTACGTACTATCTGAGAGAGAGGGATTTCGGAAGGACGGCGAGAGGGGTTTGTGAAATCTGTAAATAAGTATCACTTACTTCTAGAAACGTGAGATAACACGAGGTTCAGTTGCTGAGATCATAATAAAACAAAAACAGGAGTTTACACTAAGCAATAATAAAAACAACATCAATTTCAATCAATAAAAAAAATCCACGAGACATTTTGGCGAAAATCACGAAGAAACTATCTTCCGACCGTAAAACCGTAAAACCCCCAAAAATCCTTAAAACTTCCGGGAAATCCGGAACACTTGGCCGGCATGAAAAGCTCACAGCCAGTAAAGAAAACAAAAAGTCAGGCTCCAATTTATTGCTGTTTATTTCATTTCAACAATTAGACCATTAATTGCAGTCTTGTAATATAACGTGCTACACATTGAACTGTAAGATTTATAACTTGCTGGTGGACGTTCCTGATGTCGACGTCAGTGATGTAGTCTACGTGATGTCCGTCAATGTGCGTGGATGACTGTTGGGCGGGCATCGTAACTTCTTGGATGAATAATTAAAGCATTTCTATTTATTATTTCGTTTCTTTTCGTTTCTTCAAATTTTTGTTCATTATTAATTAAAAGTTTCCTAGATAATGGCAAATCTATAGAATTGCTCTTCTTGCAGTTGGATCATTTCGTCTTTTCGATAAGGATTGCTCCTGCATATATTATCGTTGATTTGGTTCGCTGTTCATTAATTATTGTTACGTTTTCAAAATCAGGTCCGGCTTGGTCGTTAAGGCTGTGTCGTCAATTAGAGCTGTTTTATTTTTTTCTCTCCAATTATTTTCATGTTGAGTAATACGATATTTCAAATTACTTTTGGTGCTTCCCATGTAGTATTTAGTTTCGGCATTCGGATTATTTATTATTTTGGTAGAATACTAAATATTCCAAACTGTCACCACGTTTCCAATATTGTGGTGGTTTACTTTGACCTTTGGAGTTTCGCGATGGAGGACATATTTCTACAGTGACTAAATAAGGAACTGCCTACAATACATTTCCTTGTTACGACAACTGCCTACAATACATTTCCTTGCTACGACAACTGCCTACAATACATTTCCTTGCTACGATTAGCACTACAGCCAAATGTGAAATACACGAGTATTCCTGGATCTATAGACCAATATGAAGTGTACTGCATATATTTTCAATACGCACACCGCCGGATCATCTTGATTGTAACGACTCGGCAGCAAAGGGTCCTTCAGATAGAGAGACACCTCAGTAATGTGAGTACAAGGCTCTCAATTGTTATTCTGAATAAGAAGATATTGTTTTTCATGTGAAAATGTCCTAGGTGGTATTTACATGTCTGGAGAGTACCAATCAAGCCTCCCGTTAAGGCTAACACATAATAAGACAAGTCAATGCGAACTTAACATAACAAACCATTTTTAGTGTTTTTAGTGTTTTTGTGTTTATACGTGTCTTTAAATAAACCTTTGAAAGACTCATTAGCAAGAAATTTTTGTTGAAATGTTTTCGCCAATAATACAACCTTCTTTGGACAATATATCTACCAAAATTTCAATAAACTGTTCAACTAGAATATTCTACAATAAAGCATAGAACATAAAATTATTTAGCAATAGAACTATATATATATGTTTTTCTTCTACAAGTTTGTCCACCACGACGTGAACTCCTGCTGCACAACGTGCAGGGAGTTAAAAGTCATACCTTTTCAAAGATTGAAATTTATATTACTGTTTATGTTGACAACCACTCTCGGGCGCTCATGGACGGGTATTTAATGACATATTGTTTTCTATCTGGGAACATTTAGTATGGACTGCTTTTGTTTTCTGAAAGGCATACGCAGGGTTGTATGAAATATTTTCCTTTCGGCATACGAATATTTATAAATCTAAAAAGACTATGTTACCATATGACATGCATTTTTCATTACTTCCCGAATTAATTGAGAATATTAGTTTCATGTAACTGCAAGGTTTCCTAATGTGAAAGCCTGTAAAAACGTACCTTAATGGGCCTTGTATTATACAACTCGCTATACGAGTTTTTAACTCTCCTATGATGTGGTTCCCTCCAGACTTCACAGGAGTCGATTGGATGCAAGATTATCTTACCGTTGGTTTTTGCCTGATCATGTGGAAGATCGTTTGAACTTGTTTGTCAGTTGTTTATTTACGAAGGGAAACAAGCAGCGGCTCGCGTGATGGGCGGACTTCGCTTTCCCTGGCGAATCTTAAGTTATTTTCATTAATCGCGTTCAGCAGGCCAAAAACATTGTTGCATATATAATGATAATTGCTGAAGTTACTTGACAGATATGGTAAGAAAAGAACAGAGTGATCCATCGTTAAAAAACTCATTGCAATTTTAATGGTATGTTATTAAAAGTGCAAAAGATATGAAAACCCTCTTACTCAGTTTCAAAATAACTTTCTATGCAATTTCAAAGGAGATGAATATTTATCCCAATTTATAAGAGGATTCAAAGCATATTTGTTTTCCATTGGTTCTGAAATATGCGAAAAAGGTACTTCATAGTATTAAAACTGATAACTTTCAATGAATTTGTTTGATTTAAAGGTACTTTAAATAATTTATTTTTGCTGTAAACATGTATATTAATACGTTGATTTGAAGTGTAATGTCTAGAGAATTGAATTTATAAGCAAATATTTAACTGAATAGTCAATTTAAGTGCCTATATAGAAATATCTGAAAATTTTCTTATCGCTTCTCAGTGAAAATTCAAGGGAAAATGCAAATAGGAAGTTGAAACATTTCAATAATAGTGATTTCTTTCAGAATATTCCTGGGACGATTTGGTCCCAAAATAGTGCAAAATGCATGAGAAGAAATGACGAGTGCAGAAATGTCCCTTTTCTTGTATCTTTTAAGATATACACTGAAGTGCTAGAAAAACTGGTACACCAGTCTAATGCTTGTTAGGTCCCCCACGGGAGCGCAGGACTGCAGAAATACGACGGGGCATGGACTCCACTAGCTTCTGAAAATATGCTGTAGGCAATGCACACTGTACTTCCTGCAGAGCGTTCCACAATTCGGATGTATTCCGAGGTTTGGGATTCCTGTGTTCGATAGCACGTTGCATGGCATCCCAAATGGGCTCTATCACGTGCATATCTGGGGACTTGGTTGGGAATGGCAACACCCTAAATTCAGATGAAAGCTTCTCTAACCATAATGTGGTGGAGCTGGATTTTCCCACCCCGAATTTATCACTGAGAGAAGCTGGATTTTCCCACCTCGAATTTATCACTGTACGACATGAAACACCAATACAAAGATGCGAACGAGTCGCCAGTAGACAGATTAGTCTCGGACACCCAGAAATCCTGTAAATGGTCCCCAAAGTGCTATTTTGCACAACTACTGCATGGCAGTGAACGATAGCACACATACATCCACGGTGTTAGTATAGAAGAGCAACACTGTCCCAGGTCAGGCTTTTTCCTGCATCTTAGTTCGAATCGTTTGCTTAATAATGAATTCGTGTCTAGCTTTCCATTTGTGCGCGTTCCTTTGGCTCTCAACCACAGACGCCTCAGGCTGAATGGCACCTCGAACACAAGCATTGGCGTGCTGATTGGCAACAGGAACGTTCTTTCTGACGAGCCACTATTAAACTTGATGCAGCATGATGGTCGCCGACGCGTTCGAAGATATCGTGGTGAACCTTGCACTATTAAATCAGCCACTATTAAACTTGATGCAGCATGATGGATCACTATAAATAGCCACTATTAAACTTGATGCATCACTATAAATAGCCACTATTAAACTTGATGCATCACTATTAATCAGCCAGTATTAAACTTGATGCATCAGCCACTATTAAACTTGATACAGAATGATAGTCGCAGACGCGTTCAAAGATATCGTGATGAACCTTGCACTATTAAATCAGCCACTATTAAGCTTAATGCAGCATGATGGATCCCTATATAGCCACTATTAAACTTGATGCATTACTATTAATCAGCCACTATTAATATTGATATATCACTATTAATCAGTCACTATTAAACTTGATGCATCAGCCACTATTAAACTTAATGCAGCATGACGGTAGTAGACGCGTTTGAATACATCGTGGTGAACCTTGCACTATTAAATCAGCCACTATTAAACTTGATGCAGCATGAGGGATCACTATAAATAGCCACTATTAAACTTGATGCATCACTATTAATCAGCCACTATTAAACTTGATGCATCACTATTAATCAGCCACTATAAAACTTGATCCATCAGCTACTATTAAACTTGAAGCATCACTATTAATCAGCCACTATTAAACTTGAACCATCAACCACTGTTAAACTTAAGGCAGCATGATGGTCGCAGACGCGTTCGAAGACATCGTGGTGAACCTTGCAGCGTCATACCGGCCCAAATCCAAATTTCATGGTTTGTGGCATCATTGTGTTAATTTCGCGATCTGACTTGATACGAACTGAGGGAACCCTTAACCGCCAGCGGTAAATCAGGGATATTTTAGGTGCTGAGGTGGTAATCTTCCTTCCGAATTGTCCTGTAGCTGTACTCTTGCAGGACAGTTCTCGGCCACATGTGCCCCGGAATCAGCAAGACCTCTTCTGTTTCTTCCTTGTCTTGCAGGTTCGTCGGATACGTCCCCGATCGGACATGTTTAGGTCTCTGTAGCGAAGTGACTGGAAGGTCAATCGTCTCGTCATTTAACAAAAATGAGCTCTGGTTTTGCATACAAGCAGCCTGACAGGTTATTCCCAAGCACTATACCAGAAACCTCTTCCATTCAATTCACCGACATGTAAAATTATTATTGTTGTTCTAGTTGCTTCACACGTTACTGAGTTCTGAATCGAAACATTTTTGTGTAGCACTACAAATGTAAACAGTTATCTCCTGTAATATGAGATATCTGTGATATAAATTTCATTTTAGTTGTGCGATTCATTCTAGGTCTTACGATCATCACAGTCTTGTAACTATGAAGAAATGAAAGGCGTAAATAACATTGTGAGTTTAAAGGAATTTATCGTCAGTTCAAGTTACTTTTCTATTTTATACCGAATTATAAAGATGCTTCTAAAGGCACCTGACTCTATCTTCGTACACCATTGTGAAGCCAGACTGCGTATTATCGTGAAGCATTTACATCATATTTCGGTATTAATGAGAAAAGTTCTGAATTTGTCGCATTATTGGTGAGCCAGCAGATAATCCTATTTGAAATACTGTCAGTCAATCTTGTTATCATATCGAATTTTAAACTACTCCGACATCTGCAGTTTATATAACACATTTAAATGTCCTGGTTTGTTCATATATCGGTTTAATAACAGTTTGTAATTTTGCTTTTCTAGTTTAAAATAAAATATATATTAAACTCTCCTGTTGTTTGATTCCTGCTTATTACATATGTGCTACACGGTGTAATACAATATCATGACCGTGTGGCGTTTATGCCGATTTGTTTCTTCCTGAAATCAAGGTTATATTTACTTTACATTCAAAATCAATATATTATTCTTAAAAGGAAACGTAAACCATTTTAAATTAGCTACATGAATCACATTTATGAAACAAAAGTCCATACGACGGCAAACATTAATTTCTGTGCTAACAGGAAGTAATTTATCTATATTAAGAAAGGATTAACTGTGGTCCTTTGAAGTTTTCATGAAGTGTTGATTACTACTTCTGTGTTTATATTTTCAAAGCAATTATATTTGTTTTCACGATTAATACGGTTTACATCAATGAGCCTTTATCATAATTCTGGATAGCTGTAAGGTAGTACTTTAAATATTATAATGATTGTTTACATTTATGCTGAATATATTGTTCCTTCATTTCATTACTTCATTCTGAAGACATATTTTATTAAGTAAACACGATATTTTCACTCTTTTGTTTGAAACTGTATGTACATTTGTGGGGAATTAGATCTGCTGAAGGGAAACTACTTTGGATAGAACGCTTTCGGAAGTGTCTGAAAAATTCAAATTTCTAAACAACTTGACACAATTTTTGATGTTGTGTTGGACAGTGGTATCTGCATGTTAATATATGTGATTCCTGAGATTTTATGCCTCATAAATATCATCATTTATCTAATACTTTTGATCTTTCAAAGCCGCGTATTGTTTTACAGCACGCGTATCATGCCTTGCATGTTGATCGCGTTTTACAAACTCTAGGCAAGTTTTAGGCCCCAAATGTGGAAAAATAACGTAAACAACAATGGTTGATAATCGTGATATTTCACAGCAGAAACTCTCTCCAACAAAGATAGAATAATATCTTCAAATCGGACTCTTAAAATTACAGATATCGACAGAGATAAAGTGTACCTTTACGACCTCTGGCGAAAAACTTTGCATTATTTTAAGGAGAAAGTATTCAGATAATGTTTTCCGAGGTCAGAGGTATCGGTCTACGAAAGAATTTTTTAAATAAAGTTTTCGGAAACTTAGATATTGCAGAATATGTTTCAGAGGTAGAAATAACCCCTTACGCCCCCTGGTAACCAAACTATTTTGTATCAAAAATTATACATTATAATAAATATTTTTCATCAAAAGCTCTTGTATTCAATGAAGGAAGAATTTTTCAAATCGTAATTTTAGAGGTACACATGTCGGGGAAAACGCAATTTATCTTTACCTGGCAAAAAATCTATGAAATACTTGAAAATTTTGAAACTACATGAAAAAATTTCGCACCGGTAAACCTTTTGCAACAAAGAAAGGCTTTTACAAATCGGACACTAAAAAGCCAAGCTATCGGCAAAAGTGAGATATACTTCAACGCACCTGGCAGTAAGAGAGTGCGCTGTTTTAAACGGGAAGTATTCACAAAAGGTTTTCCGGGCGGAGCGGTATCGATCCATGAAAGAATTATTTCTGTCGAGTTTTCGGAAACTTGGATTTCGCTACAAATACATGAGAATCAGAAACAGACCCTACCCCTAGTGGCCAAACTTTTCTTTATGAAAAATTAAAAATTATATGAAAAACATTTCCTATGAGGAGTTATTTCCAATGCAAGATGAATGTTCCCAATCGGAGGCTCAGAAGCTTATATATGGGAGAATTCCCGATTTCCTTTTTCTACCTCTAAAGGGAAACCTATACCTTATTTCAACAAAAGAATTGTACCTTAAAATCATCATCATCATCATTGTCAACCATTATCAATCCACTGCTGGACGAAGGTCTCCCCAAGTTTCCTCCACAACGGTCTGTCTTGTGCCAGTCTCCTCCATGTCACCCCTGCATACTTTCGAATTTCATCCACCCATCTCCTATGTGGTCTTCTTCTGGGTCTTTTCCTGTCCCTTGGAATGCAATCTAAAATTTCGGCTGTCCATCGATGATCTGTCCTTCTGGCAGTATGTCCAGCCCATTGCCATTTCAGGGATTTAACTCTGATCATGATGTCTTCCACTCTTGTCATTTTTCGGATCCACGAGTTCCTCTTCTTATCTCTCCTGGTTACACCAAGCATGCACCTCTCCATGCTTCTTTGAGTTGTCTGCAGCCTTTGTATGTCTCTTTTAGCTAAGGTCCACGTCTCTGCACCATACGTAAGCACTGGAAGGATGCATTGATCAAACACTTTTCTTTTAAGACATAATGGCATATTGCTCTTGAAAATTATGCTGTTTCTTCCAAAAGCTCTCCAGGCAAGTTTTGTACGCCGATTAATTTCTTCATCAATGTGACCCTCACTTGATATCTGCTGTCCAAGATAAACGTACGTGTCTGTTATCTCCAGCTTTTCTCCATCAATCGATAAATCTTCATTTCTTGTAAAAGCATTGTACATCACTTTTGTCTTCTGAAAGTTCATTTTTAATCCCACTTCTTTACTCTTGTCAGCAAGTTCCTGGATCATACTCTGCAGCTCTGATGGGGTAGTTGCAAAAATGACTACGTCATCAGCAAAACGAAGGTGGGTTAGATAATCTCCATTAATCTTTATCCCCTTGTTTTCCCAGCTCAGCGACTGAAAAACACCCTCCAATGTAGCATTAAAGAGCTTCGGAGATATGGTGTCACCTTGTCTCACTCCCTTTCCAATTTTTACGTGTGTTGTATTTTCAAACAGCCTAATCTTTGCATTTGCATTTTCATAGATGTTATTAATAATATTAATGTATGCATCTTCAATACCGCAGGTTTTCAGAGCCATTGTAACTGCTGATGGTTTCACCGAATCAAAGGCTTTTTCATAATAGGCTTTTTTAAAATAGTCTTCGTTATAAACGACATCGAAAGAAAGAAAAACTATTTTCGATATGATATTTAGAAAAAAATAAATGCAATTAAATATACACTATCTACCAACAAGTAATTGGACACCTGTGGTAGCAAAGGAACACGAAGTTCAGTCACCTTCCATAGTTGGTGGAGCCTCCACGAGCGGCGATTACAGCTGCAACCCTCCGGGGCATACTCTCAACCAGGCGTTGTAAGACGGCTAGCGGTAATTTCTTCCACTCGGCTTGGAGAAGACAGGTCAGTTCCTTCACCGATTTCGGACGATGGGGCACCCGTTACTTCGACGCTCCAACTCGTCCCAGAGGTGCTCTGCGCAGGCCAGTTCATTCGATTAAACCCATTGTAACCATACCAAGCCATGCTGGACCTCGCAACATGACAGGTGGCATTGTCATCCTGAAAGTAACATGGGTCCACCCCGTAAAACTGCCACAACGTAGGAAGCGCATAGCCATTCAAAATGGTGCAGTAGGTTTCGGCGTTGAGTCTACCAGGAATTCCGACCAAGGGTCCCGTGCCATACAAAGAGAAACACCCCCATAGCATAATTCCACTGCCGCCGAACTTTACAGTTGTCACAATACATTCCGGCAGGAAGCGTTCTCCAGGCAGACGCCAAACCCATACCCTGCCTTCCGAACGGTAGAGCGTGAACCTTGATTCGTCGCTCCAGAGTTCCACTGTCGACGTTCTTTGCACCACGTTAGCCGAGCAGCGCTATTGGACTTGGTGATCAAAGGCTTGTAAGCGGTGCACGTCCATGATAACAGAGCAGATGGGCTTCTTTACGGATGGTATTCATCGAAAGAACACTCTCGGATGCCAGTTGAAACTACTCGCGGATGTGGCCCATCGATTTGGTGCGGTTCTTCCGAATTTCTCTGGCCAGCACCCGTCGGTCTCTAACTTCCAGTTTTGTGGGTCTGCCGTGTCGGGGCACATTGTGACAGCCACCTCTCATCTTCCACTTGCCAATCACATAGGCCACTGTCGAATTTGGGTACTTCCACTTTGCTGGATATGTCACGTATGGACCAGCCATTTCTGTGATACCCAAAGATTACTCCTTTCTCGAAATCAGAGAGCTCCGAACGGCGTGGCATCTTTCATGCGACTGGTTGCGTTGTTGTTTCCCACACGATATTTAACGGCGGTGGCCGTGACGTGTATCAGGACCGCAGATATCGTCGATTGCAGGGGTGTCCAATTATTTCTTGGTAGATAGTATATTTACAAATGACTATACTAATCTGCTGAAAATCTGTAATTCGAAATTCCAGCAACAATTTAGCAACGTCATGGCCGTGTTTGGAGCCAACGTGAAACCATTCAAAATTATATCACCTTGTTATGTTTACAAGCGCTGCACACCTCCTTTTTTCAGCGGGAAAATTAAGTCGTATGATGTGATTAAAAAAATAGAAACCTTATTGTTAAATCAGCTGCGAGAAATAGATTCTTATCTCACTAAACTAAATAAATTTTGAGCAATCTTTAAGTCAGAACAACTCACCAGAATTTATTCAAACCAAATATGATTAAAAGTATCTTCTGATGAATGTTGGCTTATTTGCCAAAATTCCAGAGAAGATATTTTCAATATCATAAGAAACTGCGGGTTTCACTACGTGTATCCTCCGTCACGAAACAGAAACGAGCAGCACAAAGGACAAAGCATTCTGGAAAAAAAAAGGTAAAAATGACAAGATAACAAATAAGTATGTAATACGCAGTAGTACCGTCTCAGTTAAATAAAACACACTGCATCTGACATCTTCCTTAAAAATTTGGAAACATTTCATTTCTTTTTTTCAAAACAAACATTTTCGGAAGGCAATATTAAACGCCAGGTGTCAGACTTAGATTTCGTCAAAGAATATATTAAAACATTTAGAACTGAATACTGTGTTAGAAAATAGAAATGAAACAAATAGCGTTGCTGTTTTTCATTATTATTTCGTGGCTCAGAATTAGGGAATAAGAAGCCAGTAGAAACCAGAAAAGATCACATTTTAAAAAAGTATAAGATTCTGTGTAAGTGCTATATGCTTTTAAATAACCTTCAGATGGGGAGGGCGAAATCATATTAACAACACTTCCGTTCTGTAAGGAGAAAAACGTTGTAATATTAATTAACGCCAGATCCTTGAAATGAACAGTATCTGTCGAGAGCAACCAATTTCTAAAGGTGTCTTAGTGCAATTCTGCATTCGGCTTTTATCAAGCCATGTTTTTTTGAGTGATACACAGATTAATGAGCCTGAGTTTTTGTTTGAAATGTTGTACACTACATCAATTTTCAAAAATTAATTAGAGCAATAAATTCAATATAGGGCCTCAATAAGCACATTTGCTTTCACGATTATCTTAAAACAGTAATGAAGTAGATTCGTAAAAACATTTTGAAATCTGAAGAACATCTGAAAAACTTTTCAACGTCTTCGAACTTTGGATAATTTGAAGAATATTCTAGGAGTAGCATCTGGGATAATGAAAGAAATTAATTTTCGTGGAAAACTCGAACAAGTGAACTACAGGATTAGCTGAATAATCTGTGTTTCCTATCGTAGTTCCTATATTGAGTGTTTAGTTTAATCGAGTTTAATTTCAGTTTTTTGTAAGTTAATCAGTAATCCGGTGAACTATCCACGAAGATATTCATAGTTGAAGAATTTTTTTCTCTTTTTATGTGTTTTGTCGCAGGTGATAATATAGCGGACAACTCTGATCAAAACTACTACATTTTCATAAAAAAAGATTTACCAAAAGTTTATAGCTTATTACGAGAAACGTATACGTCACTAGGTACATAAATGTAATAAATGGAATTGTTAATTCACCCATTTACGGTTACCCAGAGCACAATTGTTACATTTATTAGGAAAAGGTTTACATGTGATACCACTTGAACGGCTCAAGAAGCACGCACCTTAGATTAAGGAATAATTGCAGAACTGTTCCTGACCTTTCTTTTCTGATTAGTACTGCAAAAAACTTCCATGCATCAGAAAATAAAATGAGACCTAGGTTAGACCGTTAGATTTCACGTTGAATCGATATACTGACTACCCCAACTTTTCAACGCCTATCTCTTTAAATCAATCTACGACAACGCGACTAGTGTGACAGTGAGCGGCCCATTACATTATTGTCCTGCTCATACCTGTATGGGACTTCCTAGAAGTATTGTCACAACGTTAGAGGATATACGTACACATCTTCCAGGTGGTCTAGTTAAAACTAAGTATTCCTGAATTTGCCTCAAACGTCGAATCGGTCCCAGCTGACCAACAAAAGAAAACTTTATACCATCAGTTTGATTCAATGGCATTTCATTGTGAGGACTATACAGTATAAAATGTTATTCTCAAAATACACTGACGGAAAAAAATCCCAACACGAAGAAGGGGTTGTGTTAGATAAACGATAGTTGGTAGGCGGTGAGAGTACATCTGTAAGATGACGTCTATGCAAATTTCGCGCTCGGCGCATACGTGTGGCGCTAGTAGCGCCCTCGGAACATGCAAAGCAGGTTTGCTGTAAATACGCGCTGTAACGTTCGTGAGCGTTAGTTATCGTTGAGATTCGACGACTGTGTTGATGTTAGTCAAGAATGCCTTTAAAAAAAATACTGATTTCTTTGTCCCGTTCCGCCAATATGTCTTGGCTCCACGGGGACTTATTGAGCACCTTGGATGTTATTTTGACATGTTGCGACAATTATCCTGCCTTGAGACGCCGGTTCGGACCCTGACCACCCCCGTGGTCTAGAGACCAGCCCGCGGTGACGTGCTGGCAGGCTACCTAGTATACCTTGTCTGGGTTCCCGCTCTGTCTGGCGGGATAGGTCGTTCATTACTTTATCGTTGACTGGAAGATTCCTTGCCCTCGAACTTTTTTTTTGGGGAATAATTTCCCTTTATTTTCTTTTTTCAAAACATCTACACACATGTATACACTGTCCTCATGCTTAGGACTTACAACATCAAGAGATAGCAAAAAATTTATTTACAGAATATTTACATTGGTGGTCTCTTCGTCTGCTTTCCCACAGACGTTCTACCCTCATTCATCTTCCGAATCGCTTTCGGTGTGCACGTTCACCTCCTGCGTTTCGGTCCCCGTTTGATTGGGGAAGATGGTATGTTGCTGGAGGGTTAGCCTCTCAACCAAGGCTATTATTCCCCTCCTGTTAACGGAAGATTGGGTGAGCAGATCCAATCTTCGCGTTCTTTGCACACCTGGGATCAGTGTGTTTCTCCATTCGGCGAAGCCGCTGCATTCAAGCACGCAGTGTTTTATGCTTGCCGTTCTATTTCCACAGGGACAAGTGCAGTTCCTGATGGCAAATCTACCCAGGTATTCAGGGCTGATGCCATGGCCACTGAGTACCTGATTCAGGAGCTTGTTTGTTTGTGCACGTTTGGTCGAGACCTTTGGAAACACTCTGTGTGTCTTCCGGCCTGTCTCTCCCGTGTCCCATCTGACCTGCCATTCGGTCATGGTCTGTCGTGCTAATGCTGCGCGAATGCTCCTTCGCGGCGTTCTGCATTGCACATCGACCGTCTCTTTCAGCGTGGCTGCCCTCGCCAGTTGGTCCGCCCTTTCGTTTCCCTGGGTTCCGACATGGCTTCGTACCCAGTGGAAACTAACTGCCCCTTCTCCCTCTGCCCTCAAGAGGGTTTTGATCCTCTGGACGATGTGGTTTCTTCCCCTGAATCTACTCAGAGCCTGCAGTGCTGCCTCACTGTCCGAGTAGAGTTTTATCGTTTCGTCACTACGCCTGGGGAGTGCCCAGGTGAGTGCCTTCTCGATCGCCAGAAGTTCTGCCTGGAAGACAGAAGCGTTCTGCGATAATTTCACGCATCCTGCAGTGGCTTCGTTCCCATCCGAGAACTCACAGAAGCCTGCCCCCACTTGTCCCTTCCACTTGGAGCCGTCCGTGAACAGCTCGTGCCCAACTCTCGTGGGTTTCTCCTTGTCCCACGGTGGGCAAATCTCCTCGGCCGGGCGGATCTGCCAATCCACCCTTTCCAGCTCCATGTTGGAGGCTCGATGTGGCACACCGTGTAGGTAGGTGTCCTCGCCTGACCTTAGGCAGTGCATTGCTGCCTCCCTTTCCACTACCAGGTCTGCCGGCTCGCAACCCGCCAGCACTTGGAGTGCTAGGGTCGACGTTGTGCGAAAACAACCGGTGATCCCTAGTAGAGCCAACCTTTGGATTTGGTTTATCCCCTTCTTCATTCTGACTGTGGGAGTCCACCATGCTCCACTTGCATACGTCAGAATTCTTTCAATTCCTCTCTGATAGATGGCCTTCTTGGTTTTGCCCGATAACCTCATGCCATTCAATCTATTGAGAATCACCGTGCACCTTGTTCTAAGGTGCCTCAGGTGTGGCAGCCCTGATAGACTCTGATCCAGGACCACACCCAAGTACTTCATTTCACGCACCGCCTTGATAGTGCACCCTTGGAATTTGCACTTAGGTGGTGTTTTCATTACTCCACTCTTAGCTATTGCTAGCAGAGTGGTCTTCTCTGGAGCAAAGCAAAGTTTATTTTCTTTGCTCCAATTGTCTAGCACATCCAAGGCGCTATGTGCTTCTCTTTCGATCACGTGTCTCCCTGAGGTGGAGACCACGAGAACGAAATCGTCCGCATAGGCTTGTATTTCCACTGCCGGACCCAGGTCTAGATTCAGAGCTGCGTCTGCCACTATATTCCACCAAAGTGGTCCGTAGTTGGATCCTTGCGGACACCCTCTGTGGTACGAGCGCGAGGCTTGTGCATTCCCCGCTTCGAACTCGACCCTTCTATCAGACAGGTAGCTGCTGATCAACGAGAACAAGTTCCTTGGACAGCCAAGTTCTTTCAGTCTGGTTAAAACCATTGGCCACCAGACACTGTTGAATGCCCCCCTCACGTCTAGTGAGATGAAACAGGTATGGAGCCCCACCGCTTTGTTCCTCTCTGCCCTCTCTCTGAGGCTGCGAATTGCCTGCGTTTAAGAAGACGAAGAAGCAAATATCAAAAGCTCACGGAGTTTGAACGAGGTCGTGTAATAGGGCTACGAGAAGGTGGATTTTCGTTCCGCAATATTGCAGAACGACTTGGCAGGCATGTAGCCACTGTGCATGATTGTTGGCAGCGGTGGTCAAGGGAAGGTACTGCCTCAAGAAGACCGGGTTCTTTTCTTTTCTTTTTTGGTTAGAGGTTTAACGACCACCGTGAGCAACTCCCTTGGGCTATAAGCAGTCGCTCGTCCCTAATTTAGGGTCACTGGTTCCAGGGAAGGGAGAGAGCCAGTGCCGTAAGACAAACACAACATCCATGCCTCACCTGGATTCGAACCCGGACCCCGTTCGGACGAATGATCAGAGGCCATCGCTTAGACCACTGCGCTACCGGGGCGGCGAAGACCGGAATCCGGCCTGCCACGTGGCACTACTGAGAGTGAAGACCGCCGTGTACGGCGTATTGCCGTGGCGCATCGTACTGAGTCTGCGGTAGCAATTCGAGCTGCAGTTTCCACCACAGTGACACAACGAACTGTTACAAATCGGTTACTTGAAGGACAGCTCCGAGCCAGACGCCCTGTAGCGTGCATTCCACTTACTTCCAAACCACTGCCGTTTGCGACGTCAGTGGTGTCTAGCTAGAGCTCATTGGAGGCCAGAGTGGAGATCTGTTGTGTTTTCTGATGAAAGCCGGTTCTGCCTGGGTGCCAGTGAAGGCCGTGTTGGTTAGAAGGAGGCCAGGTGATCGCCTGCAACCAACCTGTCTGCGGCCGAGATACACTGGACCTACACCTGGATTTATGGTCTGAGGAACGATTTCCTATGACAGCAGGAGCACTCTTAAGGTTATCCCACGCACCCTGACGTCACAGTTGTACGTCGGTCTAGTGAATTTAAACTGTTGTGCTGCCATTCAGGAACAGCATTCCAAGGATATGGGCGGGGTTCCAACAGGATAACGCTCGCCCGCATACCACTGTTGTAACCCAACATGCTCTACAGAGTGTCGACATGTTGCCGTAGCCTGCTAGATCACCAGATATTTCACCAATCGAGCACGTATGGGACATCATTGGACGACAACTCCAGCGTCACCCCCAACCAGCATTAACCGTCAATGTATTGACCGACCAAGTGCAATAGGCATGGAACTCCATCTCACAAACTGACATCCAGCACCTCATACGACACAATGCATGAACGTTTGCGTGCTTGCATTCAACATTCTGGCGGTTACACTGTTATTAATGTACCAGCATTTCACATTTTAAATGGCTGTTCTCGCGCTTACATTAAACTGTAATCTTGAAACCTCAGTCGATTAAATATGTTACCTATACAAATGTATTGCCGTCATTTCATCTCTCTACAAATATTTTTTCGTGGTGTTGGGATTTTTTTCCGTCAGTGTAGTATAACCATACTAAAAATTCAAAAATTCTTGGCGTAGAATAAAGATAAAATTTCCAAGCTTTCGCACATCAACCAGATGGCTTTCTCAAGGAAGGTAGACAGCTAACTGCAAACTGGATAATAGAACGTTTCAACACTTTGAACGCGGTGACTTGACTAGACAATAAATGATTAGGAGCTAACGTGATATTTCGAAGAAACGAGGTCACGTTGGTTGGGCACGCGGTACCATGGTAGAAAACTCAGCATTATTTGAAGAATTGATTCCAAACACGTGGCATCTCCAGAGAAACTCTATCATTGCATGCCTCGTAGCTGGTCGAGATTTCCAAGGTTTCGCGAATGGCGGTAGATTAGGGTGTGGAGTATGAAGCTAATTTCTTTTCATCACTCCATATAGGATCGGCGGACTTGAACTTGACTTCTCTTGTTTGGGCAATGGTTATTTTTCCGTCTCTTGTATCCCTTTTATGTTCGCTGATTCTAATATCAAACGAACGTTTGGTCATTCGGATGTAGAATCGCCTCGAGCCGTCCGGATATTTTAGTGGATAAAATAAACACCCTGACAAGCCCCCTCTTCTCAATGAGGCAGGTGTTTATGCCATCCACTAAAATATGCGGACGGCTCCAGGCGATACTACATATGAATGACCAAACGTTTGTCTGGAATTAGAAACAGCGAACATAAAAGGGATACAAGAGACGGGAAAATAACCACTGATCTATCAAGAGAAGTCAAGAACAGTAAACTTATTTATTTAATATTTACGTTTACATAAATGGAACGTACATCAGGTTTGTTTCGCGATATATCGCCGATCTCGGTTGTTGTTAGGAATTGTATGACCGTGAAACGGAAATCACTAAGGGCGAGGAATCCGTGTCTTCACCCCTTTCATGCAATGACCGGCTTGCTCCATAGTCTAAGAGCGTGATAGCAGCCCTTTTCATTTGAAGCTTGATTTTCATGCATGCGGATTTTGTCTTTATTCGGAACTATAAAATGTTATTCTTTTCTTTAAAGGGTATAATGTAAATTGGTACAATGATTCCAGGCAAAGCAATTCACAGCATACAAAGAGATGTGTACCATAATACTGCATAGAAATCGTTGAAAATCTAGGCAGTACAATTGCAGGAAGAATCATAGGTCTAAGACACGCTTAGAATATTCCTGCTACGTTGTAACATAATTCGAAAGCGCCAATGCTGTAAGACAAAGACAACATCCACGTCTCTGGGGATTCAAACCCGGACCCATCTGGGACGAACGGGATTCGAACCGGACCCATCTGGGACGAACGGGATTCGAACCCGGACCCGGACCCATCATCGTTTATACTACTGCGCCAGGTGCGTCAAGATGCATTTTCGTACTGCGAAATTGCGGCTCGTATGAGATATAACGCCACGAAAGTGTCGTGCGTGTGGCAGCAGAGGACCGAAGAGAACCAGGTACGTCGACAATCCGGCAGTGGACGGAGAAATGTGAAGACACCGGTGGATGGCCGACACCTCGTCCGCATAGCCGTCACTAACCGTTCCGCATCTTCGCAAGTGTCAGCACAACAGTGCAGCACTGCAACAGGTGTGATTTTGTGTGCTTCCACAGTTGGGCGCCGTCTGCTACACAGAGGACTGGCTGTACGCATCACTGAGCAGAGAAATCCTTTGACCCTGAACCATGGACGTCTCAGGCTGGAATGAAGTTTTCAATACAGACAATGGCGTGCTGGTTGGCAACATGTCAAGCTTTCGGACGAGTCCCGGTTCAACTTGGTCTACAATAATGGCCACACACGCATGAGACGGTATTGTGGTAAGCGCCTTCTTCTAGCAAGCATTGTTGAGTGTCATATAGAGGTAATCAAGCATTGTTGAGTGTCACCATAGAGGTAAATTTCTCTAATGTTGGAAAGTAAATTTCGCCTTACTGTGACTCTCCAAATGTGCACACTACAAGAATCCGTGTTTAGGCTGTCCCACGACTCTTCACTAAGGAACGCACATGCGCATTGATTAGGGGAACTGGGGTGATGTTTTCAAGCTCATATTAGACGGACTTTTCTTTTCGATACGGCGAGTGAAATGCATACCATTTGCCTTCTTAAATGCAGAATTCTCCCGTGGAGTTTTGTGCAAATTGTTTGCCTCGATATCGCGTTTCCCGTAAAAGACGAGAGCTCCTGCAAAATTTTCCTGGCTGTCACCTTTCTGTGGCAACAAAAATCTGCAGAAAATCTTATTTTTGAAATATTTGATATGTCTGGAAAGAACACATAGAAAAAAGATTTGTTTAATGGGAGGTTATTAAACAAAAGTTGCATACACCAATTTTATGAGAGCTCACTTAAAATAAGAAACACGGTAACATAAAGATGTTGCTTATTCTTCAGCTTCATATTAACTTCAATGGCATGTTGTTGTATTGAATAGAGTGTTCTCAACGGAAGTTAGGTGGCGTGTAATATGCCTGATAATAGATATTACCAAATATTTTCCATGGTTTCTGGCTGCATAAAATTTCCTACCACCGACGTTAGGTATAGAAAAAGCAAACTGACATGATGCACTAGGTATAGAAAAAGCAAACTGACATGATGTAAACTGTTATGATTCCTTCATGATTCACAAATGCTCAGAATAATAAATATTATGGAGAAATAGGAAATGTTACTATATATCCCGTATAATATTGTTATTGTCTCCAATAAATTACAGTTGTTAGTAACACTGCCGATTATACTTGATGTATTGCCGAAATCGCTTCGTAAGAATGATATGCAATCGATATTGCCTCGCATGCATGTATCTCCTTCATACGTACGGCTGGTTGATAAATATTATGGTTAATTAGTTCAGCTTTTGCAAGCATTATTTATTATTTGCTCTGATGATCGTCTTTAGAAGACTTTCATGCATCTGAAAACAAGGAGTTTTATGCATTATAACAATTTATGGCCATTCCTGTGTCTACCGCAATAACAGCTTTTTCGAACTATGTTGCCGTTCTTCAGGAAAGCAGCCTAATTTACCCGCTGTATATTTTATTTGCATCGAGATTCAATTTTTGTGGCGTAGGATGCAAATATTAATTCACACAATGAGATAAAACCATCTTTTAAATAAAAACATTTTTGCTTTAAATATTGGAACTAAACGTTTCCGAGGAAACCCAATTGACAAGTTCCAATAGCAAATACACTGTCCACCAATAAGTAATTGGACACCCCTGCAATCGACGATATCTGCATTCCTGATACACGTCACGGCCGCCGACGTTAATATCGTGTGGAAAACAACAACACAACCAGTCGCATGCAAGATGCCACGCAGTTCGGAGCTCTCTGTTTTCGAGAAAGGTGTAATCGTCGGGTATCACAGAAATGGCCGATCCATACGTGACATATCCAACGAGTTGAAGTACTCAAATTCGACAGTGGCCTACGTGATTGGCAAGTGGAAGATGAGAGGTGACTGTCGGAATAAGCCCCGACCCGGCAGACCCACAAAACTGGGAGTTAGAGACCGACGGGTGCTGGAAATAGAAATTCGGAAGAACCGCACCAAATCGATGGGCCACATCCGCGAGGAGTTTCAACAGGCATCCAGCCGTGTTCTTTCGATGAATACCATCCGTAAGTAAGCCCGTGTGCTCGGTTATCATGGACATGCTGCCGCCCACAAGCTTTTGATCACCAAGTCCAATAGCGCTGCTCGGTTAACGTGGTGCAAAGAACGTCGACAGTGGACCGTTGAACAGTGGAAACAGGTTCTCTGGAGCGGCGAATCAAGGTTCACCCTCTGCCGTTCGGATGGCAGGGTCTGGGTTTGGCGTCTGCCTGAAGAACGCCTTCTGCCGGAATGTATTGTGCCAACTGTGAAGTTCGGCGACGGTGGAATTATGCTATGGGGGTGTTTCTCCTGGTATGGCACGGGACCCTTGGTCGGAATTCCTGGTAGACTCAACGCCGAAACCTACTGCACCATTTTGAATGGCCATGCGCTTTCTACGTTGTGGCAGTTTTACGGGGTGGACCAATGTTACTTTCAGGATGACAATGCCACCTGTCATGTTGCGAGGTCCACCATGGCTTGTTATGGTGACAATGGAGTAAATCGGATGAACTGGCCTGCGCAGATCCCGGACCTTAACCCTATCGAGCACCTCTGGCACGAGTTGGAGCGTCGACTTTTTAAGGGATGCCCCCACCGTCCGAAATCGGTGAAGGAACTGACCTGTCTTCTCCAAGCCGAGTGGATGAAAATACCGCTAGCCGTCGTACAAGGAATAAACATCGTTTTCCTTTGCAATCACAGGTGTCCAATTACTTGTTGGTAGATAGTGTACATTACAACACAAGACAGACATTTCTAATGGCCAGCTAGATGCGACCGAAGTTTTTTACGCTTTCCAACTGTAGGTTGAAGAATCGTATATGCTCCAGCTTTGTCCGCCCGTCTGTCCGTCCGTCCGTCTGACCAACCAGCTGTGGACATGATGACTTGTGTAAAAATGGTTCGATTTCGATAAAATTTTAGTAAGTGGTAGGGGACCACCTGGGGACGAACCCTTTTGAAAATGGACGAAATGGGGTCAACGATCACGGCATAGCAGCGGGATCCATTCCATTAACCTTATGCGTCCTAACTTGTTTGAATATGGTTCGAGGTCGACGAAATTTAAATATATTGTAGGAGACAACCTGGGAAAGAACCCTACTGAAAATGGGGGAAGTGGGATCAAAGGTCATTACATAGGAGCGAGATCCATTCCATTGCTCTTATGCGTCATAGCGTGCGTAAATGCGGTTCGATTTGGATGAAATTTTAGTATGTGGTAGGGGACCACCTAGGGACGAACCCTGTTGAAAATGGACGAAATGTGGTCAAAGGTCAGGACATAGGATCAGGATCCATTCCATCGTCCTTATCTCATACTATTAAAGGTGCAATTCTTGTATGTATGTAACTTTTATTTTGAAAACAGCTCTAAGGATTTTCATGAAAGTCATTAACCTATCGTTTTCTGGTACTAGAAATCAATTTTGCTTGATCTCGACTTTAGGAAAATTCGTTAAATAACCACCCCGAATTACCACGTTTTAGTGTCATTGCGTCGTCCCAACAATGTAGCCCATGCTTAGAAATCTTATGACGTCACAATCTCGCGATTGAGATGTGACCGCGCGGTCACGCCAACTGTATCATTACGTCACGCGTTGTGTGTGGATCCTATTAAAGTTTAATGACTTCACACTCTTTCGAGTAGATGGTAGCGTTTCCCATATGCCTCATTACGTCACGCGTTGTGTGCGTATGTCCGGCCGCACGATAACTCGCGTAAAAGTCGTTCGAGGTCGATGAAGGGGAACCCCTGGTAAGGAACCCTATTGAAAGTGAACGAAATGGGGTCAAAAGTCAAGACATAGGACCGGAATCAATTCCACTGTTCTTATGCGTCATAACTAACGTAAAAAAAGTTAGATTTCGAGTGAAGTTTATTATGTGGTAGGGGACCACTTGGGGACAAACCCTATTGAAAATGGGCGAAATGGGGTCAAAGGTCAGGACATAGGAGCGGGATCTATTCCATAGCATTTATGCATCATAACTTACGTAAAATGCTTCCATTACGACAAAACATTTCATGCTATTTCGTAGGTATACTGAATTGGTTCAGTTGAATATCATCGAAATGGGATCAAAGGTCAGGGCACAGGGCAGATATTTATTCCACAGCAATTATCCTCCTAACTTGAGTAATGATTTTTGGTATGTTGGAAAGCGCATTATAATCAATGCATTTCATGATTTTAACAACTTGTTTAATGAGAGCCGGTGTGGTGAACTTTCACAACCGAATAAGAATATATGTATAACATATTTTTAGTGTAAAATACTGAAAGCTGTGCTTCATTTGTCAGATTATTAAGAAAATTTGTTAAAAGTCCAAACGGAAATAAATCTGTTCTAAATGTCTCAGAGACTAAATGCGTACTGTTTCCTTATAATTCAAAATGTGATAGAAATGTGGAGAATAAAGGCGGAAATTAATGAGAATGTAAAATGAAAATCATTCCGAAATGGGATATGCTGTATATAACTACTAGGGCCAGGATTTTTAAGATTTTGCATATTTCATACAAAACTAAGCTGATTTAAGTACCTTTGTTAAATGGCATTTTTTCATTGTTTTCGGTCATTTAAAGTAATTTTTTGGTATTTTTCAGTCATTATTTTGCATATTATAGCACTTTCTTTAAAATATGGCATTTTAGATGAATTTCCCTGAAACGCAGAAACAAGACTGAGGAAACGAGGGGTTAGTGTTAGCGTTCAAAATTACTGTACACGCGTCGTAGAAAACGGCTGCGCCACCAGGAAGGAAAAATCCCTTCCTCTTCTCTTCTGTCTCTTCCTTCAAGCCAGTAGTGATCTAATCTCCCATTTCGAGTACGGTCATTACCATTTTGTCGGAATGCGAGGTTCGGTGCCTGGGGGAGGATGGATTACGAACAGCGCAGGCTCTAAGCTCTCATTTTGTGCAGAGAGAGTCAACCCGCCGATACAGATTTCACTGTATAACCCTGCTTTCCTCTTCCCCTTCTCTCTAGTGCAGTGTGGCTGCAAATGAACTCGTCCAAAACAGTCTTTGCGAGTTCTACAGATAACTGGGGCTCATTGTCTCTCGACATTTTTTGGAAGCTGCATGCGTTGTTTGTTAGCTGTGAATACTTTTTGCGTAGTAACTGTGAATTTGATCACCCAACATGCCTGCAGTGGAAGAAAGTGCCTCACAGAAATTAAAATACTTTATTTTTGAATATGGCAAACATATATTCTCCACCGATGGACAGATACTAAATGGCAAACTCTTCTACATGAGAGTTGCCACGGAAAAGAAATTTACGGTGCAGCAGCATGTCAACATCAGAAAACACGAACGAGGTCTGCAGCGACTCCAGGAAGATAAACAATCACAGCAAATTCTCCTTGGCTAAACTTGCGTGTTTTGAAAACATTCTGCATGTTACGAGTAATTGTGCGAAGCCTTCATTTGTGCTGATATGCCCTTGAGCAAAGTTAAGAATTTGAAATTTCATGGACTTTTAGAAAAGAACACTGGAAAGTCTGCCAGACTCCTTCACACTAAGGAAAAATTATGTCAGCCGCTGGTATGAAAAGAACAAGTAGAAGATAAGTAAAATAGTACCTGACAAAAAAATTTGTGTATCAATGCATGAGGCAACTGACTTTCTTGGACATTATAATGACCTAGATATTATGACTGGAAAAGTGGGAAAAACTGTGCAAAGAAAATTGAGCAAGTTTTAAAAAAATGTAGGATATGTACAGCTGTGCTTAATTGCGGATGTTCTAACGGCGAGAACCTTTTCCCATGGGGAAATTTCCGATGATTTTAAAAAAAATGACGTATGTTATTTCAAGTTTGCTACTGTGGTGTCAGTAGAAGTGGAAAGGAGTTTTTCAATGTTTAAAACTTTGTTGGCAGACAATAGAAAATCGTCCTCTTTTGAATATCTGCACATGGTTTTAGTTGTGCATTGCAATTCTGGACAGCTGAAATAAGGACTTTGTTTCCCATGGCAAACTAAAAGTATTCAAATAAGTTTTTTTTTTTTTTGTAATATTAAAACTTTCAATTTGCCACATGACACAGGAACTGTCAGAAAATATAATTTGCATGTTTGTCTTTTTCTTGTTTTCTTTTAAAGGGCATATTTAAAAAAAAACAGTTTGCACAGAAACTGCAAAAAGTTAAATTGTACTTTTAAATGTTTTTTTTTCTTTTTTGTTTTACTAGGCATATTTTTGAGCAATACATTTTTAGTTTGGCCCAGAAAATGTGAAACAATTCAGTTGTATTTACTGTCTATTTTTTTTAAATAGGTCCTGTGTTGGTTAGTAAAAGTAAGAAATTCAGTTGACAAAGCAACATTCAACAGATTTAATTATGGTGTTTTTATTCATTTTGTTTTGTTTCATGCACTTCTTCTTTTTTTAATCAATTAGTTTTGCAAGGAAATAAATGTGCATTTATTGGTACTTTTTTGTTTTTGTTGTATATGACTTTTGTTTTAGTTTTTGGGTCATAAATGCATTTTTATAGGGCATTTTCTAGCAATTTTTAGGTCATAAAAATCATAGCCCAAATAATTACATACACCTCCAACAATAACTTACGAATAAATCGATAACTTGTAGTAAACCATTCTGACACCATATTCTTGTTCTTTTCATTTTTCGAAGAAAAGAGTAATAATGAGATTGGAGTATTTCGGAGAAGAGAAAAAAGCTGAATATACTAAAAATGTGTGCCATGGTACTGAAAATTGGTGCCATCCTTTAGCCATACAAAAGGAAATGCATTTGTTAATATTTTGACGAGCTTTCGAAGAACATACACTTTTCATTTACTTATATTTTTCCTTTGTCTATGTTTTCTTTTGTTTTAAATATCAGTTGATTAGTTCAAATTCGCCTTCATGTAGATTAAAATGCACTTGTATGCTTCGGAAACAAAATGCGCTTAGTATGATAAACAATTAAAAATAAATATTCCTGCACGTCTTCTGCTCTTTTTGCGGAAAATGTGCATACTGTACTCCGGCATTGCTTACTGGACTTGAAGGACCACGGTCTCCCAGAGACCTAAAACTGGCCTTGATGGGATCCATCGATTCGTCTTGATAACGTGATGTTCTGTGACGTCCATCGGCCTATATTAACTGAAACGTGACACATCTGAAGAGGCGAAGTTTTTCAGCTCCTGATATCTCGAAATGTAAAACCCATTCTCATCAACGACAATACTTTGTTTTAAATAGAGACGAGTTGTATACGATTTAGGGGCAACTGTTACAGACCATTCGTGCTAAGATGCAGCAGGCTTGGTATGCTAAACTCCTCCTCTTGATACCCCAGTGGTAACACGTGCTAACCTGACGCAATGAAATTCGTTTGTTTCATCATACAATCCTCTCCAGCTGCCGTTGCCATCGAACCTTGGCCAGTTCGTTACTGTTGAGAGCTTATTTGTTTTATGCAACACTCATTGTTCACCTCAATTTAACTGATTTTTCATAGCCGATAAGGTTTGCCTTTTCTGATATGTCAGTGGTGCTCTGTGTTTTTCTCTAAAACGGGCAACACACTGCAACTTTTTTCAAATCACTTCATTTAAGGCGGACAAGGCTCGGTATCCTTTTTTCAAATTCCTTTCTCTCAGTGGTCTAGGAGTTTATTGTTCTTATTCTGGACAGCGCTGCCTTTATTGCTGTGCTATCTTTATATAAATGGGATAAAAGACAGACAACGTTCTTATCGAAACAATGTTTCTGTACCCAAAGAACAAAAGTTTCAGTTTATTATTATTACAGATATTATATAGAAATGTTAGTGTATCCATTTTAAAGATAAGTGGCCGCAGGTGGCCTAGTGGGCAGCGTTCGTGACTGGCACGGTAAGGACCTCAGGTTCGATCCCAGCCTGGTACGTACGCTCGATCCACTAAAATCCACGCTGCGTCGGATGTGCACTTTAAGCTGGCGGACCCTAGGTACTCGCCCTGGGTAATAAAAAAGGGCTTCTTCATCTCCCTTTCTATCTCGCTTCCGTGTGACTTTCCTATCGGGCGCTCTAGCCCAAATCCCCTAGCCTCCTATTTCTAAGGGTTGTTTAAGACCTGCGGTCAGACACTCCTTTCCTAAAAATCCTCTACATATGGACATTTTTGAGTTATTAGATTTATTAAAACACTGTACGATTTTAAGTAGGCTTTTATATTTAATTTTACATAAAAAGGTTTAAGTTTAACGAGGATGAATCCAACGTCATAGAGACTAAAATTAGAACTGTAGATACAAAGCATACGAAGTTACTTAAATAGTATAACTATACTAGATATCCGAAATTTATTGGTGTAGAATAGAAATCAAAATTTTCAAGCTTTCGCACATGAACCAGATGGCTTTTTCAAGGAAGGTAGACAGCAAACTGCAAACTGAATAGTAGAACGTTTCAACAAGAAAGATTTATTCCGTTCTCAAATCCGAAGAGCTTTTGCAGTCTCCTCACATGTTCTTTCTGGGCAAAGCGAATTGAGAAACGTCGTCGAACGGGCCACTAAGGCAGGATACGTCCCAAACATGGTACATTGCTACATCGAGCAAACCCGAACCAGGCATACTGATATTTTTATGCATCAGCTACGCTACCAGGGCTCAATTCCTTATATACCAAATATTTCCTATCAGTTCATGAACGCACTGAAGAAGATAAACCTCGGTGTTGGCATCATTTCCGAATTCTCCTATAACATGCTTAAGGGAAACATTGACAAGACCCCACTTTTCAATGAAGCAGGTGTTTATGCCATTCCTCTACTATAACCGGAAGGCTCCAAACGAAGTTACATTGGATTGACTAAACGTTCATTTAGAATTAGAGTTAATGAACATAAGCGGAACATAAAGAACGGCAAAGAAACCACGGCCCTCTCCACAGAAGTCCAGTACAAGTTCGCTGCTTTTATGTGAGAAGACGTAAAGAAATTAGCTTCCTATTCCACCACAAAATCTACTACTATTCGCGAAACTTTGGGGATCATAACAAACAGCGAGTCGTGCAATAATAACATCTCACTGGAGTTGCCACGAATTTGGAGACATTTCTTCAAATATTGATTACCTCTTTATTTTCCTTCAATTATTCTGCGTGCTAAAAGAGCATAACGCCTCGTGTCTTTGAATACCTTATTACGTTCGCATCACTTTGTTATTGTAAAGTCAAGTAACCGCGTTCAAATTGTTGAATCGTTCTTATATTCAGTTTGCAATTCGTTGTCTACCTACTTTGAAAAAGCCATCTGGTTGATGTGTGAAAGATTGGAAATTTTGATTTCTATTCTACTCCAAGAAATATCGGATATCTAGTATACTTATACTATTTAAGTACAGTTGACGCATAGTCCCTTTTTATTTAATTAGCATACGAAGTTATAAAAAATTTAACTGTCATTAAGACTTTTGCGCGGAAAAAAGAGTTCAGCTGCGCGAGAGTTGTCAGATATATTTGTATCTATTAGTAATACACCGAAACACACGTCTACGGTTATTCATATTGAATTTCTTTTAAAGACCACGCAGTGTACTTACCGGAAACGCCAAATGATTTTGACCAACGCTCGGTTATGCATATCGCAGAAACTGAAGGCAAATGAGGGTGCTTCTGAAGGCCATGAAAAAGTATAAATATCACCAGGTACAAATTCTTGTTAATCAGTGTTTTTTATATAATTGAAATGAGTAAGACAGCCGATTTAAGTAAGGGTGACAAAGGCCAAATTATAGTGGCCAAACGACTGAATCAGAATATTTCCCAAATCGAAAAGCTTGTGGTATGCTCAACGTCAGCCGTGGTTAGTACCTTCCAAAATTTGATCCCAACGACCACGACCCGCAGGAAAGTTGCAGTTCAAAAGAGCTCATCAATGATAGAGGACAGTGAAGGCTCTTCCGTATCGAAAGAGCCAACAAAAAGAATACTGTGTCGCAACTAGCCGTTAATTTAAATTCTGTTGACGAAAAAAATGTATCACTTCTCTCAGTTATCAAGTACAGCTAAATTTGGGGATGCGTAGCTGCAGACATCTGTGAGGGATTTAACTAACTAGGTTCACTGTTGGAAGCGGGACAGTGGATACGCGAACATCAAATTTGGACACTTATTTATTGGAAGTATGTCGCCTAGCCCGATGAATATCGCTTTCTGTTGCACTATGTGGACGGCCTGTTATGTGTTCGTTGTTTACCTGGGAATGTGTAGGCACTAGAATGCACTGTGGTACAAAACCCAGAGAGTAGGAAACGTGAAATTATTTGGGTACTATTCTTCTGGGAAACCCTAAGTCACTGAGGGCACATTTTTCAACAATTCTTGTTTGGTACCCCACAATACGTTTCTTTTTATAGATATATATTTGTATCCGCAATAGGTTTTATAATTTAGGAATTGCCAACGGAATTTTCTCAATACAAAATCACAAATAGATTGCCAAACAACATTGTTTAGTATTATGCATATACACTGAAGTGCCAGAAATACTGGTACACCAGTCTAATACTTGGTAGGTCCCCCACGGGAGCGCAGGACTGCAGAAATACGATGGGGCACGGACTCCACTAGCTTCTGGAAATATGTTGCAGGCAATGCACACCATGCGTCCTGCAGAGCGTTCCACAATTCGCGTGTTTTCTGAGGTCTCGGATTCCTGCGTTCGATAGCGCGTTGCATGGCATCCCAAATGTGTTCTATCACGTTCAGATCTGGGGACTTGAGTGTAAATGGCAACACCCCAAATTCAGATGAATTCTCTTCTAACCATAATGTGGCGTCCAGACACTTGTGTGGAAGTGCATTGTTCTGTTGGAAAAGGCCCAACCCATCAGCATGAATGCAGAACATGAACAGGTGTAGCTCGTCAGAAAGGATGCGCACCTAACGCTGGCCGGTCAAAGACGTTTGTAGACGCACAAGGGGTCTTAGAGAAGTATAGCTAAACACACCCTATACCATTACGAACCCCCCACAAGCCAGCACTGTTCTCTGTTGACAGGCGGGATCCATGGCTTCATGGAGTTTGCGCCACACACGAATCCTTCCATCTGCACGATACAGTTGGAAACGCCACTCGTCAGACCAGGCTACTTGTTTCCAGTCAGCAAGTATCTAGTGGCGGTGTTTCCGTGACCAAGCGAGGAGCATAGCTCTGTGTCGTGCACCCATCAAGGGGACTCGAGTTGGGCTTCGGCTCCGAAAGCCCATATTGTGCAGGATACGTTGCACAGTCCGGGCGCTGATGCTTGTTGAGGCTCCAGCATTGAATTCCGATATCTGCGAGAGTGTTGAACGCCTATCGCGTGAAACGATTCTTGACAGCCGACGATGGTCACGTTCACCCAATGTCTTTTTACGGCCACACTGGTATCGTAGTTTGGAGGTTTTGCAGGTATTCCTGTACTCACAGTACACCCTTGCAATGGTCGTCCGTAAAAATCCGAACTTCGTTTCTACCTTCGAAATACTATAGTGTCCATCCCTACGAGCGCCAACTATGATACCGCGTTGAAAATTACTTAAATCGTTATTACTTGTCATTCTCATGCCGAAAACAGCTCTGACAGATGGCAAGGATATCTATTGCTTTACATACGCACTGGCCTACGCAACCGAGTACGCGCATATGCGACGTTGCTATGTATTTTGCATAAGCTCGTCCTTACCAGTTTTTCTGGCACTTCAGTGTATACATTTTAATGAATTGGGAAAATGCAATGCTTATTATGAATCACACAAAAATGCTGCTTTATTAATATTTTTATAAAATATAAACTTCGTAACAAAGCTGGGCTTGCTTGTTCCAAGCAAGATATTTAATTCGTGGAAGAATGTTCGTTGAGTGTAAGGCAAAATAGTGTCTCTGGATCAGGGCAGTCCCTTCCTTATATTAGATTGATGTTAGTGCCAAGATGCATTATCCAAGAAAAGTCGATGGAAAGGAAAGAAGCTTTGAAATAGCGAGGTCACTGTACTCGATGAACTCTTTTCGTTTCGAGCTCCACGCTAAACAACGGAGGTAGACACTTTTCTTCTTTTAATTTGATGTAAGGATAAGATGAGCGGCATGCAATAGTATAAACGGGATTTGTAACCCAATCATGGGCTTTGTCCTTCTTATTTATATCTGGAGAGTATTTCAAGAATGCTTCACCCAGCCGCACGCTAATTGAATTATTTCTCTCTCTGTACAAATGTCCATCCGACACTGTTCACTTTAAAAAGAATCATTTGTTTACGTATAATTTTCTCACAAATGAAATTGCAACTTTCACTTAATTAAATTACCTTGCACAAACTTATCACTGTAAAAGGTATTCCGTTGTCGGATTTGAAGAAAAAGCAACTTCCACTTTGTTTCCGCTAACATAAGTGAATTTCTTAGGTTCAGCGATGAATCCGGGTGACATGGCATACATGCTAAGCAACTTCAGTACATCATGCAGTATATATCGATCAAGCAGTCTTTCATTTCATCGCCCAGTGACACAGTGATTTAAACGCTAGCTAGCTTCTGACCTTTCGCACAAGAGGGGGTCTGGATCGAATACCTATAAGGCATGGGTAACTCCAGCTACAATCAGTTTTACTAAATTGTCTTTTTTCCATCCCTGAAACCAGTAGCCCTAAATAAAGGGACGCGCGGCTATTTATAGTCCATCCAAATGCCCACGATGGTCGGCAAAACCCTAAAGAACAAACGTTATTGAGTTCTCGTTCCTTTATTTTGAATTACCGAATTGCAATTCGAAAATGTATATATAATTGAAAGGGTGTTAGTGAGAATCAACCACACCTTAAAATATCCAAATCTGGATCTCATACGTATTATAAAGGATTAGCAAGAAACGCAGAAATGACCGACGTGCCACTATCAGGCAAATCACTGTTTAATTAACATTGTTGTGGCAACGGTTATCTGCATAATTCGGACATGTCTGACCTTTTCGCAAATAGGTTACAATACCCGACGACCTTGTGCAGAAGATCATATGCAAAATCTCCGCGTGCATTCAACGATTTTCGAATTATCCGTATGCTGGCGGTGATGTAATGTTTTTAATTTGGATAATTAATTCATCTCTGATCAGAATCATGGTTGTTTATTACAAATCAAGCATTTGATTTAGAAAATACGTTCCCTGTTCAAATCCTTATACTTTGCTGGTTTTTGGAATATGTCAAAAAAAGCAAAAGCTGGGAACGCAATATCATGATATTGTACATACGGTGCCTGTATCTCGGTGCAAAATTCATTGTAAAAGAAGTAGGGTTTTTAACGAATTTAATCTAAAGCAAAAAGGCCAGAATGACTAATTTTTCAGAAACAGCAGAATTCCTCCAAGGAAAACTACACAATATAAATTAAAGTGCAGTTAAAATTGTACGAGATGGGGACTGGATGTAACACCAATAAGGCATGGATAATTCTGGCTACCATGAGTTTTACAAAATTGGCTTTCTTCCATCCCTGAAACCAGTAGGCCTAAATAAGGGACGCGCTACTGTTTATAGTCTATCCAGTTCACGACGGTTAAAACCCTAAAGAAAAAACGTCATTGAGTTTTCTTAAATTTATCTTCTTATTCATTAGTGTGATTAGGTAAAAAATAAAACAAATATGTAAGATATATTATTATTACTAACTGAAAACATCAATAGTGAATGATTTCAAGAGCTGAAGATTAATCAAAATTATTTTTTGGAAAAATTTCGGTAAGTTTTCAAAACCAGCAGTTTCCGTTAACGATGCTCCAATGACTTACGCAAAAACTGATATTCCATGTTAAAATTTCTCCTCCGAATGAACAGCACCATCTCATTTTATAAGAAGTACAATTTTTTTTACGATAAAGGGTCTATTCTCTATTGCCTCAGTAAAGAACTCAGCATCGTCTGCTCAGAAATCTTCACGTTAGAGTACTCATTCTGCAGCCAAATATATATATATATAGATATATATAACATTTATTTGACGAAATTCCATGTGATTGGCACAAAAGCGCATGTTTGCGAAGCGTTCCTGGTTATTACTTTTTTAATTCCAAGCAAAATAGCATTTGTAAAATACGAATGTTTCTGCCGCTTCCTCCCATAAGAAAACAAAGGTTGTATCAAATCATCGGCCTACACGTTCCTTGCGCCATCTAGTGACAAGTGACATTAACGGACGATTTTTTTCCCGGAGTCGGATCACCTGACAATCATACACCGTGGTTGGGACAAAAGATGGTGCGAAATAATGTTTGCGCAGTCGCAGAAGTACCTGTGAATACCGGATGTTCTGTAACCTCGAATGGTTCCGAGTTGAGAGAAGTTTCTGAGTCTGCTAGATGGGGTCAGCGTCAATTTCTTGTAGGACTTCCGTCCACAGGTGGTAGAGTTTAGGTCCCAGCCACCTACAGCGAGATCGCCTTTTGGGCAGGACACAGAAACGGAAGGAATGAGAGCAAGTCTAGCGACTTTGACAGAACAGTTTGCAGTGAGATTAGAGTACAGTAGATGGCGCCACCGTACAAGTACGATATTGCACATAGAGGAGTGAGAGAATTTCAGGTGGGGTATAGGAAAGGATACCCATTTAACCAGTGTCTGAGTCTGCTAACAAATATGCAGCACTTATATATAGGTGCCTTTCAAAAGGCATTTCACAAAGCACATTTTGATCATGAATGAAAGGCTCAATAATTTCTGAATTAAATGTATTTCATTTTATAGAAATAAAACTGAAAGCTAAAACCTTTGGATCTATCAAACAACGTAAACTATTAAACTGAGCAAGAAAATTAAACAGTATATACAAAAAAATTGTATCTGCCTAACAAATTATTCAGTATTTATGCAAAAGGATTTAGGAGTGAAATGAGTACATTATAATCATATTGTATAACAGACGTTTTATGCCACAGTGACCATAACGCTGTTCGAAACAGGTTTCGGGATTGGACGCTCACCACTTTGACCGGAATACATATACCTCTTATATTGATCTAGAAACTGATATCAAACCTAACGAAGTTGTAACGAACATTTCACATTCACGAAAACACACATAATATTGTTAAATATATTGACGGCATTAATTTTACCAGCACAGTTTTGAAATTTTAACATCAACAGAAGTTTTCACGAAACCCCTTCACACTTTCCCACCCGTCCATTTTTGGCATGAAAACATCGCAGAAGCTATCTTATAAAGTATGAGATGTTGCCATGGTAAGAATGATCTCGGATTTTCAGGAAGATCTTCCTTGGCAAAAAAGAAGCAGCATTGATCTAATGGATTTCTGGGTGAAGAAAAGACTAGGCAGTACACTAAATGGACAACACATTAGATACCTACTTAATAGCGTGCTGATCCTCCTCTAGTGAGAATCAGAGCCTGTACACTCCAAAGCCTCGACTCGACCTTATGCCGGAGGGTATCCGGAGTATTGTAAGGCATATTTGCTGCGGTATTGTCTACAACGTCTCCCGTGACGTCGCTTCAGAATCCATGAATATGATTTTCCGCTCAACGAAATCGCAGGGGTTTTCCACAGGGTTTAAATGCATGAACCATGAGTCACACTAGATGGTACAAAATTCAGATGAGTACACCTTTGCCATGTCTGGGTGCATGCAGTCCGGTGGACTGACGAATTTCCCGGCTGAATCAGATCAGTGGCCTCATGATATCCAAAAGCTATCAAATCGTGTAGATAATTAGCCAGCACGTGCTGGCTGCTCGCAGTGTTTGTATACCTCTCTAGACACGCTAACAAGGAACACCTCGGGGTCGAATAAACAACACCTCACCAAACTTCCGTTATAGGTCGTTTACGTATCGCCCAATTCAATGGTGATATTCGTTTTTCTGTAAAACTTCGCAGTTGCTCACTAGAGGGCTCCATTGGGTAACCCGTCGCGCGCCTGACTCTACGCCAGTCGAGAGTGTGCAGCTGCTTGTTCCGCATGCCTTGTTTGTTACGTGTACGTGACAAAATAGATCGTCGATAAGTAATCAGTCCACTTAACGCATTGAGGTTGGTTGTGCTGAAAGTATGACGTAAGGTGCGCCACTAAGATGGTAGTCGTCTGGAAGGCGAATAGTTCGCATGTTTTCTTACGTCCGTGATTATGAACAAATATGAAAACCTATTAGACAGTGATAGTGTTGTAACGTCAGATCGCAGTTACGTGGTTGCGCTTCAAGTACCAAGAGAGAAGATGGAATAAGTGTTGTAAAGTTTGTAATTCTCAACCGTTTACATAAAAGTATGATTACTAGATAGCGCCAAATGCACATCGCATTGCAGAGACTATAACGCAACAGTGTCACTTCCAGATAAAACTATCACTCGTTGCCGTCATGGATAAATAAGTGATTTATGAAATTTGCAAAAGGGGATGATTATTTGCTTTCGGGACAAGGGTTGCAGTATTTCTGAAACAGCGCCGTTTGTGGACTGATTACGTGATGCTGTGGTTTAAGTGTATCATGATTGGAGAAATGGCACCATTGAGAATGAGCGATGTGGAAACTGCGGAGCACCACGTGCCATTCATGTGAGAGGTTAACGTCGGCTGCGAAGGCGCGTGAGGACAGCTCGAGACCCTACACTGGAAAAACTAACAGGCCGAATGAACCAGAGGACTACCGGAGGTGTTCCTCACACGAGTGTTCAGCGAACCCTGCAGCGTATGGAGCTTCGATGCAGACGGATGGGCACTGCATCTATGTCAACGAAGGAGCATCTGCAAAAACGGCAGACATTTGCACGGAAGTATCAGAGTTGGACCTTAGATGATTGGCAAACGATTACTTTCTCCGATAAGTCACGTTTTCTACTTCATCGAACGGATGGACGTATGCTTTTAAAGCAATTAATATCGGAGAACAAACACCCTTCAACCATTATTGCTGGAAGAACACAAGCTGGCGGGGACAGTGCTATGATCGGTGGAATGTTTTCGTGGCATTCTCTGCGTCCAGTCATTCCTGTGGAAGGTACTATTGACAGAATTGGTTATGCATACCTCCTTGCAGACCACGTACACCTATATATGCTGATTGCCTTCCCTGGGGTTGATTGGACCTTGCAGCACAAAAATGCAATGTGTCACACTTCTTGAAATGTCCGAAAGAGGTTGGAAGAACACGATGAAGCCTTCAAAGTACTTCCTTGGTCCCCTAATTTCAAAGAATTAAACCCAATTCAGTTTCTGTGGGACCACCACCTCGATCGTGTTGTTCGCTCTATGGATACTCCACCATGGACCCTCCAGCAAATGTCACGTGCACTGCTGTCAGCGTATCTCCACATATCTGAACACCTTATTAAGCCACTCCCAGCCCGTCTAGCTGCTGTCCGCGCGGCACACGGCGGGGACACTGGATATCAGCTAATGGTTAGAATATTGGTGCTCGACCGTGTATTATAACATGGTGCGTTAGAGTTCAGATACAAATAAAGTTTGTATGCTATTATATTTTCAAGCTTTGTAGTGTGTTGTACGAAACCTAAATATGGAAAACCAGCGATACGTTTAAAACCGTATGGGTGAAAAGCGTTTGAAATTTATTTAATGATGGAAAAATAAAAATTTGTAAATGTAAATTTAAATTTCGCAGTTAGATATAAATGTTGAAATGTAACGTCTATTAAAAACATCTGAAGATATATTTCGAATGCTGTTTGAAACTTCCTTAATTTTGAAACGGTTAAGGGCAAACGTACTGCTCTCTATTTGGTCTTTAATGAGACTGAATGGCTATGGGATATCATTTATTATCTAGGGGAGTTTCCTGGAACTTCAACAGCTATAAGGAAGATTATTTTCATTGCGGTTTTAGAAATACTGAGTGTTTCTGCTCTGCAGGTATGCTAATAAATGTAACTGGAGTTTAAAATCTATATAATCTCTGACCTCCATAAAAATGAAGCGTAGCAAGAAATTGCTGAAATATCCAACTTTAAACTTAATAATATTCTTTCAATAATAAATATACTCATTAAATGAAGTTCAGGACATTCATTCTCGACTTAAGGAGATCTGTCTAGTTAAATGTGAAAATTGTCCGCCCAGAAAATTACGTTTTTCTACATTTTGAGGTTTAACGACAGCCTTGAGCAACTCTAATAGTTATGAGCTGTGTTTCATCATAATGTGGTGCAACATATACCCTCGGAAAGACGACCAGTGTCGTAGTGCAGGCGCGCCACTCATGCTTCATTCGGAATTCTAGCCCAAAGCAATCCTGACGAACATTTAGCATAAAAACTTAATTCACCCTTTTTTATAACTGTCAAAATTTTATAAAGTTAAAAGCTATAAGATTGAAATTTTAAAAGGGTAAGAACTAAGACAATATACTGTGATATTTTTCACTTGAGCGTCCTTAAATTTTGTTACACATACGGCCTTAAGTTTGGGCGGAATTTATATACTCTCATGTTTGGCGGTATTTGTAATGAACGACTACTGTGTTGACGTATTACTAAGGAGCGACTGCATGTAAAACTAGCAAATTTCTAGCTTTTTTTCTTACGTATTTGCAAAACGCTGAGCGAAACCGAAAGTAGCGCAAGAAATACCGTGGAGAGTGGACGCGTCTGGTGGCAATACCGGATGAATGGAACTGCGCTGTATTTGCTTACCTTAGAGAGATATTGTTACAACCTCCTCATTCGGAAGTATTTTCACTAGAGTAGGAGATATGAAATTTCATGTTAACGGCACATAAAAATTCATTTCTTTTATTTAGAAATGTAAACTGAATATGATATTCGTAGCACTCCATGTTGATAAAATTGTTTACGCTTTCCAACCGTAGATTGAAGAAGCGTATATGCTCCGGGTTTGTCCGTCCGTCCGTCCGTCCGTCCGTCCGCACGATAACTGGCGTAAAAATGGTTCGATTTCGATGAAATGTTAGTATGTGGTAGGGGACCACCTGTGGACGAACCCTATTGAAAATGGGTCAAATGGGGCAAAGGTCACGAAGTAGGAGCAGGATCTATTCCATTGCACTTATGCGACATAACGTGCGTAAATACGGTTTGATTTCAATGAAATTTTACTATGTGGTAGGAGACCGCCCGGGGATGAACCCTATTCAAAATGGGTTAAGTGGGTTCAAAGGTCAGGACATAAGAGCGGTATGCATTCCATTGCCCTTATGCGTCATAGCGTGCGTTAAAATAGTTCGATTTCGATGAAATTTCAGTATATGGTAGGGGACCACCTTGGGACGAACCCTATCGAAAATGGAAGAAATGGGGTCAAAGATCAGAACACAGGATTGCGCTCCATTCCATCGCCCTTATCCCATATTATTAAGGTGGACGTCAAGTAATTTTGCTTCCTATACTTCCAATGGAAAAACTTTTGTACACATTTCCTTCACAATTAATGTGTTCCCAAGGATGAAAATTTGAACATTGATTAAAATAACTTCATATTATAACTTGGAATACCAAATATTTTCTAAAACATAATCATAATTATATTAAAAATCAATAACTTTCCGTTGGTGGTGTTGAAAACAGAAAAAGGATGGCGTGGCCTGTACTTTGGTGACGTCAGTAGACAAACAAATGTTGGATTGCATAACTATGGTTATGTTTTAGAAAGTATTAGGTATTCCAAGTTATAAAATTAATCTATTTGAATCGATGTTCAAATTTTCATCCTTGTGAACGCATTAATTGTCCAGAAAAAAGATGGCGCGACCTGTATTTTTATGACGTCAGTAGACAAACAAATGTTTAATTGCATAATTATGGTTATGTTTTAGAAAATATTAAGTATTGCAAGTTTTAAAAGTGAAGATATTTTAATCGATGTTCAAGTTTTCATCCTTGGGAACGCATTAATTGGGAAGAAAATCTGTACAGAAATATTTCCCTTCGAAGTACAGGAAGCAAAATTACTTGACGTTCACCTTAAAGGACCAATTCTTGTATGTATGTAAATTTTATTTTGAAACGGCTCTCAGGATATTTATGAAAATCGTTAACCTACCGTTTTCTGTTACGAGAAATCGAGTTAGCTTGATCTCGACTTTAGGAAAATTCGTTTAGCAGGTTAAATAACCACCCCGAATTACGACGTTTTTAGTGTAGTGTCTTGGCGTCGTTTCATTAGATGCTGGCGCGCGGTCACGCCATCTGTCTCATTAAGTTACGCGTTGTGTGTTGATCCTATTAAAGTTCTATGACGTCACACTCTTGCGAGCAGATGATCGCGATTTCAATCTGCCTCATTACGTCACGCGTTGTGTGCGTATGTTCGTCCGCACGATAACTCGCGTAAAATTAGTTCAGTTTCGATGGTATTTTAGTATGTGGTAGAGGAATACGTGGGAAGGAACCCTATTGAAAGTAAACTAAATGGGGTCAAAAGTCAGAACATAGGAGCGGGATCCATTCCACTGCTCTTATGCGTCATAACTAACGTAAAAAATGTTTGATTTCGATTAAATTTTAGTATTTGGTAGGAGACCACCTGGGGACAAACCCTATTGAACATTGGTGAAATTCGGGTTAAAGGTCAGGACATAGGAGCGGAATCAATTCCATCGCCATTACGCGTCATAACTTATGTAAAAATGTTTCGATTTGGATGAAATATTAGTATGTTGCAGGGACCGTCCTGGGGACGAATCCTCTTGAAAATGGGCGAAATGGGGTCAAAGTTTCGGACAGAGAATAGGGATCTATTCCATAGCCCTTATGCATCATAACTTACGTAAAATTGCTTCGATTGCGACAAAACTTTATCATGTTATTTCGGAGGTACACTGAACCAGTTCTGTTGAATATCGACGAAATGGGATTAAAGGTCACAGCACAGGAGTGAAATTTATTCCACAGCCATTTTCCTCATAACTTGAGTAATAACTTGAGTGATGATTTCTAGTATGTTGGAAAGCGTATCATTATTGCATGATTTTACTAACTTGTTTTTTATGTGAGGAGTATGCAAAACATTTTGTCATAGTTATTATTTTCATAGTTCTTTACTCTTCAACACTCGAAACGTTCCTGTCTCCATTTTCAATGGAACAGGCAAAAGAAAGAAAAAATGAATAATAGGTTTAATAACAGGATCACGATATTAGACGTACGGAAGTGAAGCATTTTTGTTCTATTCTCTGCGCATAATTACCTATCACTCCTATTTTCGATTTTGTCTCTAAATTTTAAATCTTCTAAGACAGTGATGGATAAGAAAGTCATGGTGGATTTATCCTTATTTTTCATCTATTAACTGGTGCAGAGATATTATGAAAGGAAAATAACAACCATGCTTTAAACTTCATAAGCGAAATTCAACTTGGGACTTTGCTGTAATCCTGCATATTTATTATAACTTATAAGGCCTAGAAAGAATAAAATGTGCCCCGTACATAGATTTCTAATCTAAGAAAAATACCTATTCAAAGGCGTCAAGATTAAAGAATAGAGCTGATGATTCCAATTAGATTTTTGATAATGTAAGTAACCTATTTATCAAATTATAAACTGAAATTAATCTCTTACATTGGGTCATTGTTAGACAATACTGTAGAAAATCATCATTGTTCATGTTGATTTCGACATGGCGTGTATCTTAGTACATTAAATACTTTCTTGCTGCCATAATGTCCCAACCTTTTTCATTACACTTTCATCACTTCTTTAAAATACCCAACAAAAAGTTTTTTTCTCTCGATGTTATCATTTCTACAACTGGAGCTGTGTATCAATACATGTATTTTTAAAACCACTCATAAATTTATATGACACAAAGTTTACGATTCTACAGCAGTTTAAAAACGGAATAAGCTGTCAACGTATTGCGTCAATGTATTTAAGCTTTTTGTCCCTTCTGTAACCAACTCTTTATTTCGTCACTCAAAAGGAGTTTCACTATATGTATATTCATTTTCCACGTAAGAACGGTATTTTTTTCTAGTCCTAAAGACTGAGTGCAATATTTTCCATCTACACACTATTGTAGAGTCGGATATGAATGACTCGGCAGCTGGCATAGGATGACATAAGATTTGACTTCAATGTTTTCATCTAATTAGTCAATAAAGCGAAACTCGTTTATTACCCCACTGTAAATTTACATCTGTTCAAGTTGCCATGCACAGTGCGCGTTTGGTTCCCTTACTGAAACTATTGCAGTTTACCAAAAGTTGATCGTCTCCGTTTTGGCAAAGTAAATTCATCTCAATGCTTCTATCCTTGTCACTGCGCAACGAAATTTGACATAGTTCCTAAATTTTAATAATTTCGCTGCGTGGATTGGATTACGAAGACAAAACGTAAAACAAAAGTTAATAATTGACAGTAGATGGAACAAGCAAGTGTTCCTTGTGCAAATAACTCCCCAACAAAGAACATTGATCTCGTATTTCTTCCGTTATAAAACAAGCATTGATTTTTTTCCACGTGGCGATGATATTTGAATTTCAGCTAAGACATTTTCAATACCAAAAGTGTTTTTCACTCCTATTTTGGTTTGAACTAAAACAACCTCATCCATGAAACATTTTGGATTCTCTATGTTTAGAACTAAGCGTTTAACCAAAATATTTTTAAATGCTTCCTATATTCCTTCACATAAAGTTATGGGAATAAGCGAATTTGACGCATATTGTTATTGGTCCTGGCAATTTTATTGGTACTACAAGCAAAGCGAATATTATTGGTCTTGTAAAAAAGTTCATCCATGTCGATGCATGACGGAGAGAAGGGGATCCGTTAATATTATTAATATTATTACTTTCTTTTCTTCAAAAATTGTTAACACCAATGAAATAAGATTTTTTGTACTGTAGGTTTTTATACCATTATACTTTTTAGAACATATTTATGGAAATTTCCACTTACCACACGTGCGATAAATCGTTTCACCATTTATATACCGGTGAAGGAGGTGTTAAAATAAAAATGTTCATCATGATCAATATGTTATGACAGCTGATGAGGTAATGACGGCCAATAAAATTATCCTACTTTTTTTACCACCTTTTTATATATTTTACAAATAAAAAGATATATATCACATTCCCTAAGCAAAAATGGAAAACTTTATTCAAATTCCAAGATAAATTTGTGCAATGGTATACACATAAAAAGGGGCTATGAAGGAAAGCAGTAGGTCTGTCTAAAAGAACGAACTAAAACAAGTAATAATATTAAAAAGAAATATAACAAATTTTAACCTTTCACTTACTGAAAATATATTAATGGTATAAAATTTCTGATACGCTCAACTGACCTCGCATTCATTTACGAAGAGAAATACCAGAGTTCTTGAAAACGATATCTTCTCACTTTTATGGGCACTAAGAAATTAGACAGAGTTAAAAAAGAGGAAGTACATTTTTTCAGACAAGCATTCATTCGGAGCTTTTTGAAGATACACAAATGCTGATAAAGATCAAAGAGTACTTGTGTCCTTGAATTAGCGAAACTGTTAGTAAAGAAGGATAAAATCCTCCTTTCAACGGATTGCATTAATAAAAAGCGATTGGGTAGTTACACAATCGCTATTCAAGATAACTCGTTTGCTTTCAAATGACTTAAATTTTTGAAGTTTAAAAATACAGAGAAAGTAATAATACATCAGTCAAAAGAAAAACTGTCCAAGTTTTGCTTCTCACCTCATAAGCGCTCTGTGTGACTTTCCTTAGTTACAGTAGCAACGCCGACACGATAAGCTATTTCCTCCAATATTCACTCCAGCATTTCCGTTGTCACAGATTCCCCGGTAGCGACAATTTCTTTTTTCTCTTTTGTTGTAACTCACCCAGGGCTATTGGCAAAGATGGAAGGAGCACAGAGTACTCCATTGACACGGTACCAGTGTTACCATTCTACTGATTTATATGTACAGCTACTGATTTGATTTCCAGTCTACTAAGAGATTATCGGAATACATTGATTTTTTTTTTGTTTTAGGAAAACCTACACACTCAGGGGCGTGCTGCCTTAGTATGCGTGCATTCCTCCAGTACTCAAATCTACTAATCCAATCGACGAGACTCACCTCAGAACTGGTCTAAAGAGAAAATCCTGACGAATATTAAAATTATCCACCACCTGCTTCCAACTATGTTGCATTATTTACGCTGGGTGCCATGTAAAATATTTATTATACTACAAGGGGCATCCTGAAAGTAATGCTCGATCACTCATAGGATTTTTATTTGCAGCAGCAAAAATGTGAAACTTGGTGGCAAAATACTTGGACATATATTTAATAATGCTAACTTATTCAAATTATTGTCCATCACTTTCTATACATTTCCGCCATTTTTGTACTCATTGGTAAAATTCATTTTGGAAAAATTCCTGAGGCTGTCGTTTCACCCATGTGTTTTTACAGCCACTTTAACATTTGTCCACATCGTCGAAACGTTCCTCATGAAGGGTGTTTTTCAAAGGGGTAAACAGGAAAAAGATGGAGGGAGCAAACTAGAACTGTACCTGACTTGGGGCATTACCGTCCACCCCATTTTGGAAATAGCCTGTGAAGCCTTCATTGAGGTATGGGAACGTGCGTTATCATGGTGTAAAACAACACTATGAAGTGGAAAGTCACGTCATTTCCTTCTGATAGCTTCCTTTGTCTTTTTCAATGTCTGCACATAGTGAGCACTGTTTATTGTTTCAACTCCTGGATGGTGACACGACGATCAGCTGTGATAAGGTTTTTCACTCATTGACTGTTGGCATCTGTCACTTTAAAAATATTTATGTGTGGAAGGTTCTAATCTCTGCCGACCTGCTCACACGCCGACTGAGGCATTATCATCACACGGTTATTTAAGGACAAAACATGAAAGTATAAAGCACTATTATTATACACACCCTAGGTGTGCTAGGGTGTGTATAATAATAGTGTCAGTCAGTGGCAATGAAACTTTGATTTTTTTAAATTTTACGAATTTCAGATACTTTACCTTTATTACTCGAAAATACTGGTTTTCAAAAAGGGCTTAGATTTTCTTTTAACCAAACTGCCTTTTTTTCAAGTATTACTAATCAATTCATATTGAAAAATACTTATTATCTTAATGTAGCATTTTACTGTCAGGATATATGGTATTCTTCATGTAAGCAGTTTACACACCCTTTCCACTTTAATTCATTCCGCAGGAAAATTTTCTTAGTAGTTTCTACGTTGAAGAAATATTTTTAAAAAATAATTTTTAATTACGCTGAAGAAATAAATATTTTGAAGAAATATTAAAAAAAATAATGTTGAACAACGTTGAAAAAATATTTTAAAAAAATAATTTTGAACTACGTTGAAGAAATATTTTTAAAAATTAATGTTTATCTACAAGTCGGAAAAAAATACAATTTTAAATTACAAAGAACACTTCCTGCAAAAATAGTGGACACATCGGTTGCAAATAGTATAAGAATCTTCACTAATGGTGTACTTTAGGAGAAAGTAAACAGTGACCTAAAGGGAAGTTAGATTGTCACATCTCGATTTAATCTCATTGGCTATATTACTTTGGTTGCGTTGATTTAAACGATTGCAGAAAATTGGAAAGAGGATCTCAGCTTCAATTCTTGACTTGTCTTGAATTTAAGTATTTTGTGAACATTACTTGAGCATTTTTTATATACCCTTCCAGTGAAACAGGTAAGACATTTCTTATAAGAGAAATTTTCGTGAACAATACATATCGTATACAAATCATATCATACGTAGAATGTTTTGGGAAGGAAGTGTCTAACCCCAGGTCTTAAACAACCCTTAGAAATAGGAAGCTAGGAGATTTGGGCTAGAATTCCCGATAGGAAAGTGACATGGAAGCGAGGTAAAAAAGGGAAGACGCCCTTATTTATTACCGGGTGAGAAGTACCCGGGGTTCGACGGCTTAACGTGCCTATCCGACGCACTGCGGATATTTATTGGTTCGAGCGTTCGTACCTGCCTGGGATTGAAGCTGAGGTTCCTCTGTGGCAGTTATGAACGTTGACCGCTAGACTATCTGATTAAAAAGTTTAAATAGTTTTTACTAATTTCTTCATATACTAATGTATATCATCATCATCATTGTCAACCATTATCAATCCACTGCTGGACGAAGGTCTCCCCAAGTTTCCTCCACAACGGTCTGTCTTGTGCCAGTCTCCTCCATGTCACTCCCGCATACTTTCGAATTTCATCCACCCATCTTCCATGTGGTCTTCTTCTAGGTCTTTTCCTGTCCCTTGGAATCCAATCTAAAATTTCGGCTGTCCATCGATGGTCTGTTCTTCTGGCAGTATGTCCAGCCCATTGCCATTTCAGGGATTTAACTCTGATCATGATGTCTTCCACTCTTGTCATTTTTCGGATCCACGTGTTCCTCTTCTTGTCTCTCCTGGTTACACCAAGCATGCACCTCTCCATGCTGCTTTGAGTTGTCTGCAGACTTTGTATGTCTCTTTTAGCTAAGGTCCACGTCTCTGCACCATACGTAAGCACTGGAAGGATGCATTGATCAAACACTTTTCTTTTAAGACATAATGGCATATTGCTCTTGAAAATTATGCTGTTTCTTCCAAAAGCTCTCCAGGCAAGTTTTGTACGTCGATTAATTTCTTCACCAATGTGACCCTCACTTGATATCTGCTGTCCAAGATAAACGTACGTGTCTGTTATCTCCAGCTTTTCTCCATCAATCGATAAATCTTCATTTCTTGTAAAAGCATTGTACATCACTTTTGTCTTCTGAAAGTTCATTTTTAATCCCACTTCTTTACTCTTGTCAGCAAGTTCCTGGATCATACTCTGTAGCTCTGATGGGGTAGTTGCAAAAATGACTATGTCATCAGCAAAACGAAGGTGGGTTAGATAATCTCCATTAATCTTTATCCCTTTGTTTTCCCAGTTCAGTGATTGAAAGACATTTTCCAATGTGGCATTAAAGAGCTTCGGAGATATGGTGTCCCCTTGTCTCACTCCTTTTCCAATTTTTATGTGTGTTGTATTTTCAAACAGCCGAATCTTTGCACTTGCATTTTCATAGATGTTATTAATAATATTAATGTATGCATCTTCAATTCCGCAGGATTTCAGAGCCATTGCAACTGCTGATGGTTTCACCGAATCAAAGGCTTTTTCATAATCGATAAAAGCCATGCACAATGGGAGCTCATATTCCCTCGCTCTTTCAATTAGTTCTCTCAGTACGTGGATATGATCTATTGTGCTGTAGCCACTCCTGAATCCAGCTTGTTCTCTCGGTTGAGCCATGTCCAGTGTCAGCTTCAAGCGGTGTGAAAGAACTTTAGTGAAGATTTTATAAACCACTGATAGGAGGCTGATAGGTCTGTAGTTCCCGAGATCCTCAATGTCACCTTTTTTATGTAGCAAGATCATTGTAGCGTTGTTCCAATCCTCAGGAATTTTACCTTCATTAAGGCATCGAGTGAAAATTTGGGCGAGTACTGTTTCGATTTCTCCACTTGCTTCTTGTATGATGTCTACAGTAATTCCATCTTCTCCTGGAGCTTTTCCCCGCTTCATGTTCTTGATTGCATGTGCAACTTCTGCTGGAAGGACTGGAAGAACTCTGGTACTGGTACCTTTGATGATGTCTGGAGTACATGTATCATCCCTTTCATATAATTTGGAGTAAAAATCTTTCACCCTTGTCAAAATTTCGCCTCTATTTCTTGTTACAGAACCATCTTCTTTTCTCAGTGCCATAATCTGTTTTTTCCCCTTACTGAGATGTCCCTTTGCTATCTTTAGGCTTTGGTTGTTTTCAATTGCTTTCCTTACTAGTTCACAGTTGAATTTCCTTACGTCTTCAGTGATACTTTTTCGTACTGTTTTGCATAGCTCTATATATTCCACTTTGGAAGTCGCATCTTCTTTAGTTGTCCTCATCACTCTTCTTTTTTGCATCAACATTTTGGTTTTTCCTGATAATTTGTTCACATGCAATTTGTTCTTAGACCCAGCTAATTTTGTTGCTGTTTCCATAAGAGCTTTGGTTACGTTTCTGTTAACTTCAGAAGTATCCACTTCTTCCGATGTTAGGCATCTGTTCTTCAGTTCCAATTTGAAGGTATTATGGTGTTTTTTAAGGTTGGTTATGTCAATACATTTTGTTTGTCTTATGAGCTTGCTACGTTCGAGTTTAGTGTTGAGGTGCATCTTACATCTCACCAATCTATGGTCACTGCCTGTGTTGAACTTGTTTAGCACACTGCAGTCTTCTATGACGAATTATTTGTTACACATAATAAAATCAATTTCACTTGTCGTCCCATTTGGATGTCTCCATGTCCATTTCCTGTGTGGCTTTTTCTTGAAAAAAGAGTTCAAGATGAAAAACCCTTCTGCCTCTGCAAACTCTAGGAGAGTATTTCCACGCTGGTTTCTGTTGCCGTGACCGAATTTACCTACTGAAGTTTCATTCTGTTGCCGTTGCCCTATTTTTGCATTGAAATCTCCCATAATTATCTTCAAGTGCTGCTTACCTTTATTATTTAGATGACGAATTTCCTCATAAAATTCTTCAATTTCTTCTTCAGGATGACTTGTGGTGGGTGCATAAGTTTGAATGATCTGAGCCTGGTATCTTCTCGAGAGTTGGATAACGAGTCGTGCAGCTCTGTCAGAGGAACTTTCAACTTCTACAACTTTATCCTTCAGTTTCTTGTTTATTATAAATCCAACACCACTAGTTCTGCCAGTATCTGTCCCACGATAGTAGAAGAGATGTCCACTTTTCAGTTCAATGAGATCTTCTCCTTTTCTCCTTACCTCACTTAGCCCGACGATGTCCCACTTGATCCTTTGTAGTTCCTCTTCCAATTCAAGAAGCCTTTGAAAAAAAAATTAGGGAGCGTCCGTTGTACGTAGCCAAGGTCAGCATCAGATGGCAGCCTAGTCCGGTCCTCCGGGGATTCTTAGCACCCTCTGCCTTCATGTCGCACTGGCCGCTGCCTTGGCCAGGTACATTCCAGCTGCCGGAGACTGAGGGCCAAGATTTAAGTTGTGGAGTCATTTTAGAGGGGTTTGGCCATAACACACCACGCTGACTAAGCGGTTTGGTGAGTGTTAATGTATATACATCTTATTATACAAATAAATTCCTGAAAACTACTTAAACGTTTTGGTTTACTCTTTAAAACACGTAATTACGCCACACACTCCTCCTAATCTGTTTTACGCTCTGTGGTTTTTTCTGAGATTTACCATAAACAACATTATGGGTTTTCATATTATAATATACCTATTTATTAAAGAAAAAACACAATTAAGTACTGAAATTTAGATTTTGGTACGCCTGCGTAATGTAAAATTTTAACGTATGTTATTATTATAAAGAGTTGCAGAGTTGCTCTATTAGATGTTTTCTGTGAGGTAGACAAGTTAGGAAACATATAATTTTTGTTTCTTCACTAGCTATCGGTTAATTGATATAGTTTTACAGCGAATTCCTTATTTTAAATGTTTTCTAGCTGCACTGCGTGCCGTCGAATAATGTGAAAATTTTCAGCCGAGTAATGACTGTGACCCAAAGTAAAAAAAAAAAAAAAAAAAATGACTTCCGCTTTCTGCATATTTTGTAGAGGATGGAACAGAATTTGCGAAATATAATTCTGTCACGAGAGAGTATATTTTCGTAAAGAGTTAGTAAAGTAGTGTACTGTGACTATTTACATATAACTAATCCAGTGTTGAAATATCAGATACGGCCAGTGGGGTTAAACACCTTCTCGATCTTCTAAATTTAAACTGAACGTTTTTGTACATTCTGGAATTTCTTAAGCTTATTAGGTCATTAATGAGCTGCTTAAATTATTCTTTTGTTATTGGATGTGCCACTGTTTCCTTATTTTCCGCACTCGCTTCTAGTAAACATTATCTAAAAATAATGTATTTTTCAACAAAATATATTGTATTCATCCTTGGAACTGCAGATCCATTAGTTGTGGATGACGCCAGAACCAAACATATTTGTGTCAAATTAATTTTCGTCGAAACCAACGTATAAAAAGTGAAATTACTCAAGCCTAAACGGTTAATTTGATTTTAATGTGAAATACCTAGAAATGTTCCTCAGTTCTAGCTGAGAAAAACAGAACGCTTTCTTGGCATACGATTGGGTTCTAGAACTGATAACAGTGAAAATGGTGCCTGCCTATTTGCTGATTCCTCTGTTTTCATTCTAGCGCGTTAATTTAAGAAACGACCATCAATAAATAAATAAATAATACAAATTCCGGAGGAGCGAGAGTGCACTGAAATTTTCGTTTTTGTTTTTTGTTTTTTTAATCTCCTTTCCTGGTACAAAAAGTAAAGAATATGGCACGCAAACAAACAAAACCAATCCTGATTTTCAATATTTTGGGAATTAAATGTAAGTTTAATCTTGGTTCTGGAATACCATATTTATCGATTTAAAATACGCAGATGAATACAGTTAATTTTGATTTTAATCGAGACGTACTTGGTTGGACAGAAAGCAATATCTGCAAATGCACAGCAACAGAAAAGTCTTTATCTGCGTTCAATCAGTCCAAAATTTAGTCGGCATCGTTTGCCACAACATGCTCTTATCGTCTTGGAAACTTTTGGATATCGTCCCTGTAGAATTGTGGCAGCTCAGAAGCAAAGAAGTAAGTGTGCGTTCGGTATCATCCCGGCTGGCGAGCCGCTTTCTAACCAGAAAACGCTGCAAAGACCCTAAAAGGTAGTAGCCGCTTGGGACAATGTACGGGGTAATGGCTGATAGCGGCAACAGCTCTCCGCCCATGTCCCTGATCTTGAGTCAGGTCACACGGGCTGCGTGATGTCTCGCTCCCTTCTGCTGTAGGAGGACGCCCTTGCGATTCAGCAGTGCTGCTCAATTAGACATGAGCGATGCATGCAGTTTTTTGAGCTAACGGCAGTATACATCATCGGTAACGGTGGTATTGTCCGGTGCACCTCAAAGAACGCCCCACCGTATGTACTACGAAACAGACAGCTGGAACGTACGTGGGTGTAAGTCGTATTTGGGGGGTGAGCATGGGGCCTTTGTTTTAGGTCCTCTTGCTGTTTCAGGGCGATTACTTTGTCATAAGAGACCCATTTTCCGTCACCTGCCACAATATGGCCAAAGAATGGCTCAAATTGGTCACGTGCAAGCAGAGAAACTCCTCTACTCATGCGGTTTGCTTTCTGATCAACTGTGAGTTGATGATTTTCCCAAATTTCCCTCTTGTGCTCCTTCCCAAGTTGACACAGATGCGTGATACTGATCGAGTGTGTACTGTGTGTAATCCTCAGCCCTTCAGCCATACCCGGATGATCACACGTGAGTCGGTTCCCACTACCGACCCACTTGTGATCACCCAGGAGTTGGCTGAAGAGCTGAGGATTAATCGGAAGGCTGCTATACTTTTTCAGCTTTGACCTGTCAGTCTGCCCAAAGCCGAAAGGCTGCTAAGGTTTTCAGCCTTCAGGGTTTGGACAGTCTCACAGGTCAATGCTTACCTTAAATTTAAAATAAAACAGTTCTTCAAGTATCGCCAGAATGGAAAAACGGTTTATTTCACCGCGTTGTCCAAACAATTGTCTGCTAACGTTGTAAATCTCATACTTTGGTGTTTAATACTTTTTGCGCTGCGAGCTAGGAAAGCGCGAGTGTCCCGAAACTTCTAAAGTATCGACGGCGACAAAGGCAGTTGCTTTTTTCGGATCATATAGAGAGATTTGTTCCAACATGATAGCTTTCTTGTCAAGGTATAGTGGATGGTCAGTTTCGATAAATTGCTATGACTGCAACATAATACTAGTCAACCCATTTAAATGATTACAGAAAATTTCTTCATTTCCAAGAAAGTCATAAAAATCATTGGAGTTGTTTAGTCTTCGAAACAAAAGTACAAATAGGCGGACTTAAGAATTTTTTTTACATCTAATAATAAGATTACCCACGTGGGATTTGCTGTTTAACTCAACATAATAACGTTAGGAAATCAATGTGTTATATTTTCAAAATCATTTAGAAGTTTTGTGAATTATTTATCATTTAAATGAGGAAGTCGAGTTCAAAATATTTTTCAAAGATATATATATTCTTTTATACCGATTTCTACATTGCAGTACTGCGAAGAGATAAAGACCATATTTTATACTGGAAACTCTGTTTTAGGTTGTATTTAGGTACAAGTTTTTAATTTTCTTTACTTACAAATTTAAATGCATACGGATTCATGATTTTTGGTATAATATATTAAAAAAACTTATATGTACTTTCATCTTCAAAAGTTCAGTGTTCTTATTTAGATGCAGGTGTAATTAGGTTTTTAGCCTTTCAGTGGGCTCTAGTTTAAAAAGCTTATGTCCTCTACGTGAATACTGGAAGTTGTTTAAAGAAATCACCGGAAATATTTGCTAAACGACTGAAATGAGGACTATTTCTTGTCTTAGATTGTCGATTGATGTAAGCTACAAACTGAGCATCAGATATAACAAACAATTTCACCAGAAAAGAAATTGCATGTGTGTAGGTATTCACAGGAAACGAAAAAAGTTTTCCACCTCTGTTTTTATGTTTGATTTAATAGCGAGTACACATGGTTAAAAGAGACATACAAAGACTGCAGACAACTCAAAAAAGCAAGGAGAGTCGCATGCTTGGTGTAACCAGGAAAGATAAGAAGATGTACTCGTGGATCAGAAAAATGCCGATAGTGGAAGACATCACGATCAGAGTAAAATACCTGAAATGGCAATGGGCTAGACATATTGCCAGAAGAACAGACCATCAATTGACAGCTGAAATTTTAAACTGGATCCCAAGAGACAGGAAAAGACCCAGAAGAAGACCACATATCAGATGGGTGGATGAAATTCGAAAGTATGCGGGAGTAACATGGAGGAGACTGGCACAAGACAGACCGTTGTGGAAGAAACTTGGGGAGACCTTCATCCAGCAGTGGATTGATAATGGTTGACAATGGTTATGATTATGATATATATTTGATTTTATTTAGAAAAATTGAAGGTTGTCATTACTATCTTCAGTTACAAAGAAATATGAACGTGTCTCAGTCACGACGACGGTTTCCATGAAAATTCATTCAGCATTTTATTTCCAAATTGTCAGCACAGCCAAACTAACACCGAAGTAGAAAATTATGTCATAGGCGCTTCACTATTTTCCTTGTAAATATTGTCTTTAAATCAGAAGAACGTGTTCTTGGTGACGAAGCTGATAACTGTTGAGATTTCTTTAATTTTTTCTGGCCTGATACTACCTAATCGACAAATGCTTTCAACTAACTTAAACATAGCTGCTTGTATTGGAATTAAGAAGGAAAAAAAAGACAATGTGAAAAACCTTCCAATCTCTGCCGATGATTTGCACCTTCTCTTTTGATAAATTTTATTTGTAAAGCATTTTTCCAAGACAAAGTTTTTACTTTAAAATTTGAAAAATTATAGAATTTTTGACTTTCTTAAAGAAGTTTGAGTATACCATGCAAAGTTTCGAGGTTCCTTAAAGGCCTTTTGCCAGGTCCTGAAATTTCAGTTACCTGTTTATGTTTATATCACAGTCTTTGATGGTTGCGTGCTCTGGGTCATCGATCAGTTTTTCAACCAAAAAGTTATGTAGAGGCGTCCTATTACTTTTGTTTCCCTGGTTTTAACATATTTCCCAAGTACCCACCGAATCCCTGAGTAATACCATTTTTATTTCCATCTTTCGTTCAACTTAAAACCAGGTATGTAATCTCATTATGGCAAACATGTAATTTTAAGTACCATCAATCTTTTAATGAAGCTGGAAAATTTTTACAGAGAAGCGTTAGTAAATTAATTTCTCAAATACTATTTAAATTCGAAAGAATACTCTTATTCTGGTTAACTGCAAAGATAACTATTGATTTCATGATTGAAGATGTTACGTGGGAATGCTTCGGCCTTCCACATTCATTTTGAATTGTAAGGCAAAGGCGTATGATTGTAAGGCCGTGGTGTATGATTCTGTTTTGATAGTTGAGACATTTACACCAGAAACAGATTAACTAATCAAACAAGAGATTACATCTTTTCATATTCACATATTCCAGCGTATTTCAGTCCGGAAATGTACTTTGTAATAAATTAACAGTTGGTCTTCCCGAAGTTGAACATACTTAGTAGAAAAATAAGAAAAAAATGGAGTAAATGTGGTTTCCTGCTGCTTTTCTATTTATCGCCCTTGTATAAGCGCGGAATAAAATTTATGTAGGAGAGGCGGAATGAAAAAAAAAGTGGCTAGTTCATTTTACCCGGTCATGATCATATCCGACGTTCTGACATGTTCTACTTTTTCAAACCTTCCAACTAATGTGGAATCCTTGACATCTCATGCGTTTTTAATGCTTAACTCTATTAACATGCAACTTAAAGCGCTTTGAAACAAATAATACTTCAGTTGAATGCTGCGTTTTAGAATCAGGCCAAATATTCTCGAAACTTTGCAGCCATAACAATTTTTCTTCACAATGCATCCATTTTTCCAATGAATGTCTCAACGTGCTTCATTTTTTTTTTGTTCTCCTTGCGCGATATAGGCGTTCACTTTCTTCTCTTAATTGACGTGATTACCGTTTTCCTTAGTCACAAAGGGCATGGAATGGTTATTTTAGTAAAGGACAAACGTCTAATCTCATCTTCATAAACACTGCTCTCAGCTCATTATTATTATTCGTAATTCATTCCATGAAACGATTAGGTTTATACGAGTGAGATAGGCGGTTCAAGTAACACATGAGTGATACGCAAAGGTACGTGAAAATTTTGACCGTACGCATCTAAAAATTTAATGATAAATAAAAAAACATACACGCTTATTTCAATCTAAGCAGTACAGAGCGCTACCTTCCGTGGTACTTTTTCAAATTTCCCGCAGAGCCACGACAATAATGCACCACCATCCGGCCGATATCACGCACCGACGATTTCAGATGCCAGATTACGCATCCACAGCTTAAGCAAACAGCCGTTCTTTTAGGAAACGTGACAGCAAGATAAGGAAGTGATAGTCAAATGGGTCAAGCTTCGGGTTGAATGCTGGATATGGTACGAGATCGACCCATTAAAATTCCTGTAATTTTCGTTAGGCAACTGGGAAGGGTGGAGTTGGGACGATGCCCAATTTCAGCACGGCCGCTTCCTGTTTATGAGCCCTAAGTAGATTTCGCACAGAGCATCATGGACCTCCTGCAGTTGTCCTGCATAAAAGTTTCCATCCACAGCGTGACATATGGAAATAATTTCGAGGGCATGTGATCCACAGAATTTCATCAAATGAATTTTGCAATTCCATCAATTAGTTTTCGTTAGAATATTAAATAGGATGGAGTTTGGATGATGCCCATTTGCAACCACTGCCGTTTCCTATTTATGAGCCCTAAGTAGAGTTCGCGCAGAGTATCATGGACCTTCTGCAGTTAGTTGAACTGCAGAGAGGTTTCTGTAAAGAGCGTGACGATCTGGAATTAATTTCGAAGGAATAAGACCCACACAAATCCATCGCATACACGACGGCTCAGTGGGGTGGCGCATAGTCCTGATGATACAGACCAGAGGGTGCAGGATACGGAAACGCCATGAAACCTTGAGATCAGACGGAATATCTTGGTAGCGCGAATCAGTTAAGGACCTATACAGGCACACTAACGGACCTAATATGTTCCAGGAGAAGGCTCCCCAAATCATCACTGAGAAGACCTGGCACAACGGGGCCATGGGCTCATGCTGTGGATATCACACCCATACTCTTCCAGCAGCACGGTATATCTAAAAACTGGATTCATCTAACCACATGACACGTCGCCACTCTGCAGAAGTCCACATGTGATGTTCTGGATACCAGGCGAGGCGTAATTTCCGATGATGAGAATTAAACAGGGGCTCACGCGTAGGTCGTAGGCTACAATACACCAGAGTATGCAGCGTGCGTCGTACTGTTCGCTCACTGGTGCTGCTTGCGCGTCAGATTTTTTACCTTGACGTGATGCCCAGCCGTTGCCAAGCGGTCGGTGTTTACGAACCTGTATTGTCCATGTTGACAGCGGTCATCATTGGCGTATGATCTTGGGCAACTTTCTCTCTGGGCGCTGGTACGTCCAAACGTATAGCTGCACACGTTGTGCACGGTTGTCTTAGGTACCCTTGTGTTGTTACCACTTGGACGGTAGAATGAATGGTCCTGCTGTCTTGCGCCGAAAATATGTCAAAGATCAGAGTCGCTTATATCACGATGTTTAGCCATGTTCGTCGATTACAGTACTTTCTAGGTAGCGGTGCTGTCAGCCTTTTTATCGCCTGCGTTCGTTTTGGGTGTGTTCCACTCTGCGCCGGGAATGTCCATATCAACTGCACATCACACTTACTTCTAATGTGTTGTCTATTGAGTGTACATATCCCCAGAACTTTGTGTATTTTTCGCCCAATTCTATGTCCTTAATACTCGACTGGTCATCTTGGAATGAAAACCTTGTCGGGCCTTCGATTTCAGATTTATACACTTTCTGTTTTACGCAACCTCATGCACATTGCTTTAAGGCTACTTACATGCTTGACTATTTCCCTCGCACGCACTGTTACATTCAAAACGCCACCACACTGGAATTCATGTAGAAATGTGCGCATCAACATATCGAAAGTTGTTGCCTCGCAGATGCTTACCTAGCAGCCTCTGCTCTACGACAAAGCTTTAACACAATTTTTCCTTCTATCAAATCGATTGCGAAGTATCACACGTAATATAGCTTTGTTTCATTATATCTAAAACCTTATGCAAGAGTTTTATCGAATTTCCAAGCAATAAAATCATGTACTTTCCTTGTTGCTACTTTTCAGATTAACTAATGAAACAAAAATCTTACCCAGGTAACTGAGTGAACAGACACAGCACAGACTGAAACTGTCTGGACCAAATTTATTATTCACTCTCAGTGAAATTAGGAAAAACATAATCTCATTTTAAGTGCGAATGGTGGAAATCTGTCCATCACACGCTTAGCAAAATTAGTTATTACCTTACCTTGGTGCAAATCAATGCAGCAGAACAATCTCTTCTGCTAGTCAACCCCAATTCTTTTGTTTGTGATCTTCCAAGGAATGCGTACCTTACGAAGTAGGTAGCTTCCTAATCTTTACAAACACAGAAAGTCGCAATGCATCTGAAATTTGATGTATAGGAAACGACTGTATAAGCATTTATGGCATCAAGGCCCATAATTACTTAGCACAAACAGCAGAGTGCCTGCAAAGGATTCTTGTGAACGCAAGAAGGCGAAGGCGGTTAAATCGAGGGTTCAATATTTCCTTACTAAAAGATTTCCTTCTGATTCTGACCTATCGGAGAGCCTACGCCCCCTATGTTTTTTTTATTACCAAATTGATGATGTGTTAGCCTTGGCGCAATGGTGTGAATATCCGTCCTTTTTACATATTACCAAGTAGGAAATAAATTCATTGAAAAAAAAAATGTAAATATCATTCAGTCATGTTTTTGTAAAATTATGGTAATAAGAGAAATCCGTGAAATACGATTTCATGCATTTCATAATGCAAATCCTCAGGAGCTTTGTCGGTTTCGGAAATAAAGCAGAATCTACTAACTTGGAAGTAGGTCTGTAAATTTTAGTGGAAGTGTTTCTCAAACCTAATTAATTTAGGAGAGCCAGAATTCTACTTCGGAAATAAATCGCAGGTCGATAGTGTCATTACAGTTATGTTGCCTTAAATCAGAACACTGGAACATGAATTATATTGTAATACTATTCATTCAAGTTCAGTTCATTTTGCAGAGAGACCTTCTGATAATATTATTTACATGCTGTCTAAGGAATTTCAAAAATCACGAAATGAAATTTGAGAAAAATGTTAACCTAGTGAAAGGTGTTTAACTTTTGAAAGATAAAGCAACGTTGAAACAGAAAAAAATCTTGCTAAATATATATATAATAAATTTTAAAAATTATGTAGTGCAACTTTGAACAATTTGAAATCTGCTTTTACTGAATTATTACCCTGGTATATTAAACGTTTGATTATGCAGAACATATTTAAGAATTATTTTTTTCTTAAACTATCACGCATAATGATAAAAAAATCAGGAATAAGATATATTGCATGTACAGATAAAAGGATTCATCAAGTCATTGAAGAATTTAAGGAATGTCACAATCAAGTCTTTAAGTATCTTTTTGCATATTCATATAAGCACACTACAGATGATTATTGTATTGTGTTGACTTATTCTACAGAAGTTGCACGGTACAGTCATCGTGTTTCAGCTTTTAAGCAGTGTTTAATTCATCCTGCCTTTTCTAAAGTATACCACAACAATCATGACTTATTCCTTACTTTTTTTACTATTCAACTGTTCACTAAAGAAACAACGTGCCAAATGGGGCGCAAAGGCCTTGCAATATTTCTGTAGTTAATTCCTCTACTGTGCGACCAAAGAATAACCGTAGAGTTGCATGGGTGCCTCTAGGTAAACACCAAGTAGATGTGTTAACAAATGTAAAACGATCACCAAGGGAGTGTGGTTGTAATTTATGCAAAACTTCAGGGTCTTATTTCTAAGGTATTGCAAAAACCGGAAAAGCTTTGGCGTCGATAGCGCTTTGTTCAATTTCATTCACTGATGCCTCAGCAACTGTTTTTTTTAATAATTAGTATGAACTTTCAGCGCATATGAAATATATACTGTATAAAAATTAAACAGCGATCGCGTTGATCACGAGGTTAACGCCATGAAGTACACTCATTTTGAACTTAATTGAAATCATAGTGTACTATTGTGGTTTAGATTGAACATTGTCCGCCATTCTTTTCTTTCTCTTCAATCATCACCACTCAGCGTATCGATTTCAAATCCTAGCAGTGCATTTCATCTTTTTTTTCAACAATGCAAGTTCACCTCAGCCAGTCACGAAGATAGGCGCCTCTTTCGGATTTGCTTCTCGCAGCAGCAAAAAACTCTCCCTGCTTCTACCGGCTGTAACTTTTTTTTTAATTTTGTATTCTGTATAAATTTCATCCTCTCGTTTAAATAAGTAGATGGACAGATTAATTAATTTGTAAAAGAAGTGACGTTAATTATCTGCCACGAGATGAATCGTAGCATCGAATTCTAGCTGTGTCTGCCATTTCTTTAGCGAATAGTTCAAATATTGATTAGTATTTGTCGTTGTGTATAAGATTATGTAAGATTCTTTTTGAACTCTCGTGGTATTTTCAGTGCAAGGAAAGATTTTAGATATCAACATAAGCAGATGTGCAAACCTTAGGACGAGACAGGATTAGATTTCTGGAGTCGCACAGGACAGGCCTAGATATGTGAAATACAAACTGTAAGAACTCCGTTAATTACCGAAATGATAACGAAAACAACACGGACACAACTGAAGATAACTGAAATGCGGCGTATTGCCAAGGAGAGAGTGGAATTTTTCAGAACTGGCTACATAGAACTGGGTGCCTTGATATACACATCACTGCCAAAGACGATACAAAGGAAAGTTAAGTCTCTGAGTAGGAGATATGATTACCTCTAATGTTGATGCATAATTTGAGCCATCTGTTCGTACTTTGTACTGGGTCGTCTATGAGGTATTGCGGTAATTACAACTGTTTCCAGCGTATCTTACCGTCCAACAACGCGTCTTAACAGAGCATCCCACTCGTGTTCTATGGGATTTAGGTAGGGTATACATGCGGCGTATTGCCCAGTATATATATACGACCAATATGCCTTCAATTTTAACAGCACATAAATAGCCACCGTACTATGTGTTGTGGAGCTATCGTCCATTAACACAAATCGTTGGCCAATGGCCCTTCATGACAGAAAAACATGAGGAAGTATTACCTCACTAAAGCAGTGCGCACTGGTTACAGTATTTTTTTTTCGGTATGTAGAACTCCGTATGTCCATCGATCATACTGCATCCTTCCCAAACATACAGTATAAGAACACCACGGCAGCTTTATGTATCCCTTTCATTGCTGCTTTTGGGTTGATAACGTGTGCCTCACTCAACTCAGATTGCTGACGTCCAGAATGGCTAGAAAGATTAAATATACTCTATTAGTCAAGAATACCGTACATCTCTGTTCTTCTGACCAGCTCAAAAGTTTTCCGGACCACTGTAAACGGCGGTGCCGGTGAACAGTTTCTAAGAGAATACAGCGTACTAGTTGTCGGACAAACACTCCGCATTTCTGTTGACGCCCAGCTTTGGTAAACCGAGATTTTGGGTGTCTTGTGCGAATGTTCAGTTGTTTTACAAGGTAACTTGCTGCTGTTGTCGTTCCCGTTGGCATTCAGGAACAGATAGTGGTCCCCAATAGGGTTGGTTTGTATTGAAAGACGGTCTGTCCTTCGTACAGCTGTACCTGGATTCCTGTAGGCCGGCTATGCACTTTATACGATGCTATGGGCAATAGAACAACTCTTGGTCTACACCCATCACAGTTCGCCATTCTTCATAATCCCAATTATTCGACCACGAATAAAATAATCGAGATCTTCTCAATGGGCAATTTCGTCGTCTCTAGCAGACAACAATCACAATCGAAAAAGTCATCTGACGTAATTTCAAATGATTGCTATTGAACTGCATGAGCACATTTTATTCTCACGTCACTCAAACCAGACCATTATTACACATGTCCTTTTGATATCGTTTGCAAATATTGTACTGAGTTAATTTGTGTTTCCGTGCTGATATTATATTCGGCACATATTTCTTTTCCACTTCTTCCTAACGTATTGCACAACTGTATGTTTCAACACCTCCGTTTTTCGATTTTTCAAGTTCAATAACGAATTTAGCATACTTAAAGATTTTTCATTCTGAAGCAGGCTAGCCCATAAAATCACCGTGACGGCGTAGAAATCCAGAAATGAGCGGTAGTGTAGGGTAAGTGCCCTGATGGGGAAGTAAAACAGTGCTTGCAGTTTTTAGAAAGTTTTAGGAAGTATACCGTAAATTGCTGTGTGTTCGGGGTGAGATGACCTATTTTCAAAAGTCCAAATCTGGGGCCTCCGCTTTGTATAAATAATTTTAAAATTTCTAGCGGCTGAAAGGGATTTTGAAAATGTTTTTCTGTTCATAACAATCATACAAGTTTATGCTTAAAAGTACATGCAAAATTTTATAATTCGTTTTCAACGGCTGTTCTGTGCATTTTAAGAAATGCGTGGAACTCAAATGAATCAACTGCAACGCATGAACGAAACCAAAAGATTAAATACGGACTTAGTAATCATTTCGGTTGTACTTTGCTGCACTTACGCAAGTCACATAATTCAAAAATCACTCTTAAGTGTCTCTGCATATTTCATGGTTGCCTAATCATAGTCGTTCTTTCATTTTATGGAATGTATCATGACAAACAAATTTTCGGTAAGGAAAATTTTATATATAAGTTAATTTCTCTGATAATTTAATGAAAGTATCATTTCCGTATCGTTTACTATCATAGGCATTCTGGAAGTGTCGTTAAAAAATAAAAAACATTATGTGTAAGCTTTATGTCTAATGTGTCTTCAAATTCTAAATATAACAAATTTAAATAACAATGCTAAAAAATGTTGATCAGGTCTTAGTTATTTTTAATTTATAATTTTCATTTTTATTTTCATTAAGATTTTGTTAAAGCAAACCTGTATACCGATACTCACTTGTGAAGCATTCGTTGAGCGATTATATTGTCCATCCTGAACGAAAACTGTTTTCATCGCTATGTTTTAATGGCATTCCTTTAATCGGACCCAGTGGCAAAGCAAGTTCCCGAAGATTGGCCAATCATTTAGAAACACCCTTCATAAAAGGACGAAAGCACAGGTATGTAACAGAAGTGCAGAGAAAAAATGTAAGTATATTTTAGAACCAGATTCATAGACACGAGAGGTATCACGATATTACTTTAACGTAAATTACTACAAGGGATGTTGTGGGTGTAAACTATTAAAATTCGGTAGTCAGTGTTAAACATGTTATTAATGCGTTTTCTTGATATGTTACCAAGTAGGAAGGTGGACTGTATAGAAAAAAATTCTAGCGTAGTCTGTAAGCACGAGCTTAACCTGAAAGAACATCGACTATTCCTCTATTCCTCTCTGGCGAACTGGTGTGAGAAGAATGATACAAGCTTCTAGCTGGATCCAAAAACATTTTTCGGGATTATCGAGAACTGTAAGGAAATGTGCATTCACATTTACCACTTTCTCCAACATTTGATGAGACGTCAAAGTGTTTATGAATTACTAGATTACATTTTGTCGGAATCATCATGTCTTGTATAAATTTCTTCAGCCTCCGAACGGCGCATGCTCTGTTCCAAGAGCGAAGACAATCCACAAAAACGCAAACTTTTGGATTTCGTAACCAAATTTCAAGACCAAAATAAACATAGTAGAATGAGTCCTTCGCAAAAAATTTCGCGTGAAAGCTTTATCTTCTAAAATGACGCAGACTTAGTTTGACGAACTAATAACTTTTGACTGGACTGATTTCTTTTTCTATTTTAAAGCTGATAAGTTTATGTATAATATTCTACTAGATTGTTTACATATTTTAGTGTTTCAATGTCCGTGGTAATAATATTTTTTAAACATGGAATCTTTTGCTCAGAAAGAATTCTGTATCACAGTGAAGAACGTTAAATTCAGTATACGTAGTTTTGGTCAGTAAAGTATGTCGTGAATTTTTCTATCAAAATATATAGCATTAGCGTTTGAAAATATTCGATTTCTATGCCTATTTTTAGTTTGAAATAGTTTATACTCTCACAGTATGAGAATTCCTTAAGAAAGTATTTTAAAGGACAGATAAGAAAGAATACCTCTCAGTAACAAGTAGATCTTATCATAGAAGCCAAAGAAATGAATGGAAATGAGCGTGTACGCTTTAGCAGTTCTGATTCGTTTCAGCTAATCATCGAAACCTTATCTGAAATCGCTGTGAATGAAACCCATGGATCTCTACAAAGAAACAAATATTTCACAACCACAAATTTAGATATCTTGTTTTCAATTTCGAGCATTTAAAAATCGATAGAGCAGTGACTCGAGGAAGGGCAGTGGAAACATTTATTTATTTATTTATTTATTTATTAAAACTCGTGAACATTGACATTTGAGCACCACGAAGGAAGCATCGGATTGAACTGAAATTTCATGGGCGTAATGATACAGATCAATGATACACATGATGGCAAAAACAGAGCAGCAGGACAATTACAGAGGGATATGTGGCACACAGTCCGGTCATCTTCAATAGCGCGTCGCAGCGATTCGTACGTCGATGCATGCTGCAATACAGACCGGAATAGAATCAAACCAAAGCCTGATATTGTCCTGCGGCAGACTGGCACATACGTGTTGGACAATGTGCCCCAAATCCAGGATAGTGCGGCGCGGAGTCAGCCCGTGTTTCAATTGGTCACACACATGGTCGGTAGGGGACATGTCTGCCAAGCGGGCAGGCCATGGGAGTGTCTGGACATGACGTAGGAAGTCCTGAGCTACCCGACCCGTGTGAGGGCGGGCATTATCCTGCTGGTATAGCACCCCTGGCATCACCGCAAGGAATGGGAGCACATGAGGAATAAGGATCTCATCCACATACCGGTGGCCTGTCAATGATCCCGTACCACTACTAGAGCTGATCGGATATCGTAAGGTATGGTTTACTACACCATAATGCCTGCAGTTTGGGAGGTCTGGCGCTCGATCGAGAGGTTGGGATTGTGCCGTTGACCGGGAACTTCACAACCTGACACGATGATCATCTATCCCTAAAACGAAGCGACACTCATCGCAAAACACCACACGTTGCCAGTCTGTGGTGTTCCACGTCGATCTGGCTTGGCACCACAATAAACGGAGAAGATGATATTCCGATGTTAATGGCAGCACACGTGCGGTGGTATAGCAGGTTCGGTTCCGCGAAGCGTCGGGAAATCGTTCGTGGGCATACAGGAGCAGCTACATCTGCCTGTATAGTGGACGGTGTCTCCAGAGGATCCATTCGTGCCTGTCGCACGATGCGTCGATCCTCTCTACCGGTGACCCTCCTGATCCGTACGTGGCCGCTCCGTCGTGCGGCAGTGCTGTTACGTGTCCACTGTCCTCAACAAATTCAGACGGTGCTGTTAGAGAATCCACGTGTCGGGATATACGGCGCGCTGCCCACGCTGCGGATTTCAGCCCGATTAGCAGCCCTTCCCGAAAGTCCGTACGTTGTTTAAATAAACGTCTATGGCGGCTACACGGCATTTTTGTCACTCTGTACTCCTGCTTACGTCGGCCGGTGCTTTTCGTTTTCATGGGACATCGACTAAACGCCGGTTTATAAGGGTGCCGGTTCGTCCTTGCAGCGCAACCACAGGGTGTGCGGTCAAATGCACTTGCACCTAATGTAGATCATTTGCATAGCACCACGCACTCTAACTATTTACAAAGTTATGCGGTTGTAGCATGTTTTCTTCTACGTGCTCAAATTTCATTGTCCGGGAGTGTACATTGAATTGAAGCAAATGGCATCTGCAATTCAAAAATTCAAGAACAAGATAGACTTTTGTGAAATAAACTTGGGGAAACCTTCGTCCAACAGTCAACTGATAATTGTTGTTATTGATGATGACAATGATGATGATTACTTGATCCGATTTGTGTTTGTCTGTTCATGGAAATTTTTCTCAGACTTTGGGTAAACACTGACAATAAAACACATTACGGTGATGTGCAAACAACACACACATTACGCATACATCTCTTCCGCAACTTTTATTTACTTTGAAAATCCAGTACGTAAAGGGACCTGAAACGAAATGATGTGTGAACAGTCCTGAAACTGTAAAGTGAAGTATTCATAATGGGTTTCGTTTATAAATGTAGTTATACATTCATAAGAGAAAAGTGCTAATATGATGCATGTGGCATACTGTATAATAAGATGCTTACTTTCTCTCTTGTAGTACCATATGGAAATACATATATCTATTTTACCGTTTCCGTCGAAACCATCAGCGATTGAAGGTTAAACCAAATTTTCTCATATCACGAGAAACGAAATCTATAGATGAGCTGGTAATTTCTTTCGATGATCGTCGAGAATATTCTCTACACTAGAATTCTACGTCAAACAATAAATTATTAAACAAAATTCTAAGAAACTGTTTTTTTAAAGTTTACAACGGCCCAGCCTAGAATAACGAGCACAATAAAAACTAAAAAATATTAGTTATCGGTTGCGTGATTTACTAAAAACAAAATTCTTATTATGTATCTATTTGTTACAATGGTATTTCCTGCTTTTATGTGGGAAGCAAACTGATGAATTTTTTAAGTGCACATCTCAAATCAGTGAAAAACCATCCGCTAATATGCCGCGTTTTCAATGAGCAGAGGGGTTTTTTTGTTCGGTTGTACAAAGCAATATACAAAGTATAGTTCAATGTAGAAAGAGTTTTTTTTTATTTATTTGCTAACAGGGTTAGGAACTCGATTTGTTATAAGAAATCTCCCGTCCCTGATTTAGGGCCACAGTTTCCACGGAAGTGAGATAGCCGGTGCCTCTAGACCAATACAGTACCATGCCTCAAGGGACTCGAACTCGCACCCACCTCGGGTGAATAAGCAGAATCCAGCATTTAGGCTGATGCGCCACAGGGACGGAATACAGGTAGCAGTAGTTTTGCTTTTAAGGCAGTACATGCTCAACAGATCTTCTTGTTGGCTGCCCATAAAGTAGGTAGATATCGACTTCATTCCGACTTAATAGGAAAACCACAGCTATATCTTAGGCAATCATAATGTGGAAAATGTTTCCGCTGTTACAATGTAAAAATGAATAGGAAATTGTGCTAAAAAGAATATCGGATGCACAATACAACACTATATTTTCGTGAACCAATAACTGAGTTTCAGGAACCGGATCGAGCTGGAAAAGGAACATTAATCTATAAATTCTGAAAATAAAAAAAAAACAGAAATAATTATTGTATAAAATAAAAGTTTTGTATTTTAGGGAAAAAGAAAGATGTGTACACATCAGATTTCTAAGCGAAAAGAAGAGAACTGTTACAGTCTTGAAAAAAGTAAATTTCATTCTTCAGTAGGAAATAATTCATAAACATATAAAAAATTAGCGATTGCCAGGGTAGGCGGCGGAATGATTTCATCGTATGTAGTCCCCGTGCCTCAAGTCGTATGACACTTGTCACGATGGCCACTTCTGTACCTGTAGACGATGCAACATGTCCTGGTATAGTTCATAGTGACGTGTTCGGTTCTATTTGTTGGGCTCTCACAATCTCTCGATCACCGTGTTCTGATGTGCCCTCGACCGTCCACTGAACGAGAACCGTTGGGTTAAGATCAATTGGCTCGATCAATTGGCGCCAACATCGTCCGATTGCCACGTCAATTCGACCCAAGTGCCTTGCGATACTCCGACTTGACCAAGCGGCTTCTGCCAACCGAACTAATTGTACGTCCTCTTCGAAACGTGTGTAGCTGCTCGAATTGTACCCCGACCTTACGTTCAGATACCCTCATAGGCTGTTGAGGGTAATGCTATCCGCTGTCGCAATTGTCTCTGCGTCCGAGCTTTGCTCTTGATAAATCCTCCTCGATGCGCGGTCCCCATGCACTGCCGCGAGCAACTATTTATTCATTGGTAGTTATTTTTAATGTTGTGCATGTTCGGTCCTAAGGTGCATGCATGCTGAGTTTTAACAGATGAAACGAATTTCTCGAAGTACTTCGTTCTTTTGGAAAAAACTGTATTTTAAAATCATTCTTTCTTTACATTAGCCCAACTATCTATTTTATTTAACATGCCATACATTTTATTCATTAACGCGCTAAAGTAGCAATGATTACATTGTAAACTAAAAAAAGTTGGGCCGTAGGATTTTGATCACAGTTTATTCTTCTTTAAACGGAGTACATTAATTCTTTAGTACATCACTACTTCACTGTGTGATAAACAATTCATTACTTAAAAGCATTTCAGTAGGCTATTCTATTGACGATAAGAAACTGTAGATGCCTGATTCCCTTACAGACTGTTTAAGGAACTGCTTTCCAAGTTATATCTCATAAATCTTGGTCCGTCAAACTTCATGTCTCTTTTAGGTTATAAATCAACAAAGATCCCAAGTACTTCTACGATTGGTAATCATCGCTTTCTGCCATAGTTTAGATAATTTCTACAGCACGCAAACTCGTTTAAGAATCAAGAGCTGAACTGCATTTTCTTTCATTTCTTTGCAATTTCCTGGCACTTGTATGAGAAAGTCCCGAATTTCTTCCAAGGACACATATCTTCTACTAAACCTTCGTTTTAGTTCGCTTTAATTTGTACATTACCATTTGCTTTGTGAGAGTCCTATTAAAGCAAGTACGAATCTTTGACTTAAAAGTAAATGATACTAAAAAAGAAGCATATAAGTCTAAAAAATATCTTAGATAATCTGTTGCATTCAGATTGTCGCCCATTCAATTCAGCTAGTGCTCTGCACAGTCGCCTAATATATCTTTTCGAATTTTCAAAGTAAATTTTGTACAATTCTGGTTCCTATACCTTTAGTGGGTTAATATTTAAACGGCTCAATCATGAACAGCGATTAATAAAATTAAAACACTAATGAAATGCATTCGCACTCCACATAATTCGAAAAAAATCTTACTTGCTAGGGTACACGAACTTTTGCTGAATCCACTGTAGTAGGCAGTATGATACTAACAGGATTCACAAAGGGTGATAGCAAGATTAAAACACACCTTTTTGAGGCCGTAAACTAGATTAAAGAACGCCGCCAAATATCTCTATCATCAGCACTCTCCACTTTGTCACAGTCCAAATAAATATTTATTTGAAGCTTTTATTAGGACACAGCCTCCTTCGAAGTATGACTTTGAGTGCTGTACAATTTTTTCACGAGCCAACAGCTTGACCGAAAAGTTTTTCATCTTTATTACCCTTCTGAGAACAAACGTTTGTACCACAGGTATACTCCTCTTGTTTTCTCTGCTGACCTTTGAAATTGTTGTAATGGACTTGCTTGATATTATATTGCGTTTTCAGGGTATGTTTTTCACAATATACTTAATTTCAAAACAGATCAAACATACAGGGTCTCTGCGTGACAAAAAAGCAATCGTCAGTCTACTTCCCTTGAAATACACGACATTCATTGTTCACTTTCCTCTTCTTCAAAGATATCATCGCCGGTCCAGTGACGCAGTGGTCTAAGCGATGGCTTCTCACCATTCGTCCGAGATGGGTCCGGGTTCGAATCCCGGCGAGACATGGATGTTGTGTTTGTCTTTCGGCCCTGGCTCTCTTCCTTCCCTGGAGCCAGTGGCCCTTAATAAGGGACGGGCGACTGCTTATAGCCCATTTAGTTGATCACGGATATGGTTACACCTCGATCCAAAAAAAAAAAGATGTCATCTTAATGATTCAAAACGCTGGTACAATTATAGCAAAATAAAACTAATATAAAAATGGAAATATTTCACCAGATATCAATATAGTTAAATAAAATAAACTTGAGTATGGACTGTTACAAACTTCACAAATCGCTCAATTCAATACTGACATTTGTGTGCGACGGTGCTGCTTGCGTGCATCACGTACAACAGCGCCAAAATGGTGGTTTCCCTCCCCTTTTCTTCAATCTTTTCCTACACAGTGTCCTCTTTCCTGTAACTATCTCCTCTTCCCCTAATTTAAAAAGAATTGCAGCTGTTTTCTGTCTCTGCCATCTATCGGCACTTCAGGAGTCCAAGCAACATGTTTCTCCTCCCGTGAATCAAAGGCAGGTGTTACTGTCGACGTGCTGCCGTACATCTGCGTGATTATTTTACGGGCCGACATCTAAAGTGCATGTTCTTTTTGATTACAGAAAAACTTCAGTCCGTATGTGACTGGCGTGCAAGATTAAGGGAAATTTAGAAACGTGCTCGCAGGCCGGGTGAAATTAACGCAGGGGCCGGTTGTGACACGCGGACCATACGCTGCACATGCCCAGACTAATGGTTTTGTAGCATGTACGTGGAGTGAAAAAATGTTTTTTACTTAGAAAATCCAACTGAATTGTCATAGAATGCAATGGACAGATCAATGCCTTTTTTAAACGTAAAGCGAAGGTTCCTACTAGATAAGGCCTGCTGCTCATGATTTTTTCAGTTACGCGTGTATTGATTTAAAAAGCAAGAACAATACAGTAGTTATTTTAGGTGTTTACTACTGCCACTTTCACACATATAACATAAGAACTTTTTAAAATCGGGAACTACCACGAAAGGTCTGTTGTGCTTAACCTTAGATATGATGTATTTATCACATTCTGTAAGTCCAACTCCTACCTCAGAAAAAGTAAATCAACTTGTTTATCTTGTTGTGACCGCCCATGTAAGTCGTAATTTAATTTTACATTATACTTGTTTCCCATATTACAAAATGCGAATCTACCCATTTCCAAGTCACTTTTAAAACACTATATCACAAGTTCTCATTAAATTCTTTTATTATGTTTTTATTTCAAAGTAAAATACTGAATGTCAAGTACTAGCATTGTGCAACACTGAAGGGAAAGAAAACATTTTAAAAAAAGAGATCCAAAGAAAGCTTCCCACAGAAACTGTAAAAATTATATTCGTCCAATATTTTTTATTAACCTGATATTATCTAGTGTATACGTGTTGGAAATAGATTATTACTCAGACACTGTTTAAAATTTTCTTCATGTGGATTTATAGTACAATGTAATTAACCTGCATATTTGTTATGATTGTTTTAATGCTGTATTTAAACATCTCTTTCATGCAACATTTTATTAAGTCAACGAATTTCTTATAGTTTTACGTACATACTCACATTAATTGACGCATTAGAAAATAATGTCCTTATTATAGATTCCTTTATTATATATGGACTTTGTAAGTCTAAAAAAGGAGGAATCACAAATACACAAAATATTCAGTTCTCACAATGAATTTGAATTTCTGTCTTGCTGAAACATAATCTGTTCTGACAGTTGTTATGATGAATAAATCTTTAGAGAAGACCTCTCATTAGGAAAAATGCGGTGTATCCTAAGCTATACCCAATAGTTTTGCTTTATAATATGTGCTACTTTCAAAACAACTGAGCAAACAAAATTTTATTTTGCAGATATTGAAGTGTAGATGTGGTTTCTCGGATATATTTGTATTAATATGACACACATGTTAGTTTCTTTTTTCCAAAACTGATGCACACAAATCTCTCTCCAACTACAATGTATATTTAATATTATGCCTCACAGTATATTTAATATTATGTCTCATCCACTTTGTAAGCAGAACTTGTGATAACTGTTATTTGCTGGTTATTCTTCATTAGTTTGGAACGAACTAATACTGTAGTATCTTTGCCGCCGAGGTTAAAACTTTAGTAATGTTTTCAAAGAAATTAGCTATATTGTTGCCGACTTATTCCATCCAGTAACATTGATTGTTAATACCAAAGGAGATGGATACTTCCAGCAAGACAATGCCCTAATTCATAATGCTCATATGGAATTCCAATGATTTGAGTAACATCATGGAAAACGTTTCCCGCTACAATGTCATCTTAAATCACCTGATAGCAAACAAATAAAGGCATGGTGTAAAGTCAAAAGGGACATTTGACAGCTGGATCAACTACCATCAAATATCTAAGAGCTGTAAGTTGAAATGCATCGCATATGAGCTAATGTACCCAAAGTCATTAGCATACGTTTTCTAGAACCCATATCAGTTAGAATTTAAGCACTATTAAGTGCAAAACATAGTATAAAGAGGTGGTCGTAACAGTTTTGCGACTCAGTATATAAATAACATACACTGCTGGCCACCCAAAATGCAACACCAAGAAGGACACGAGATAGCAAAGCCAGATTTACTGGACACATAACAACAGATACAAAGATGAAACGATTGAGCTTACAGGCCTATGCAACTTGCGGAAAACGCAGACATCAGTAGTTCGTTTGGCTCCCATGGCTGGCAATAACGGCCTTTACACGCCGCGGCATCGAACGAAAGAAGCTTTGGATGTGGGCTCGGAGTATGTCTGTCCAGGCTGCTTCCACACATTGCCAAAGTTCATCAGGCGTAGCCGCGGGTAATGCTTGCTGTGCCACTCGGTTGCCGATCAGCAACCAGACGTGTTTGATGGGCGACATATCGGGAGAACAGGCGGGCAACGGCAGCAGTGACACATAGTGGGCCATGAAGAATTGTTGCACGATGCGTGCCACTGCAGGCATGCATTGTCCTGGTGAAACCTGGCCGCTGGCAGGTCCTGCAGGCAATGGAGGACTACAGGCTCCAAAAGGTCGGAAATGTAGCGGTGGCTGTTAAGTGTACTGGCGATGCGTACCAGAGGTGTGCGGGTGTCATATATAGTTGCGCCCCAAACCATAACGCCAGGCGACGGACCGGTATGGCGATGAATAATGCAGACTGCATACAGTCTCTCGCCGTGGTGCCACCACATGCGGATACGACCATCGTGGTGTTGCAGACAGAAGGGCGATTTGTCGGAAAAGGCAACGTCGTGCCATTCCCATGTCCAGGTGCTGCGTTCAACGGCAAATTGACGCCGCACTCGCCGGTGGTGTAACGTCAATGGTCATCGGAGCAATCGGCGCCGTGCGACAAGTTCCCGCTCCTGCAGACGACGTCGAATGGTACGTGCTGACACAGGTTGTTGCGCAACACACTGTAATTCCTGCGCTAACGCTCGTGTTGTGGCGGTGCGAGCCGTCCATGCCCGCCGCACAACATGCCGGTCCTCTCGTTCGGTGGGGTGTCTCGGCTGTAGCAATCACTCACATCGGTCCGTCCGTCCCTCCTGTACCCACCGAATCCATACTCGCCTCACTGTGGCTGGATGTCGTCGCCCACGGGCGCCATTGTCTCGTTACGATAAACCGCTGTCGCGATAAGCCACTATTGGTCTTCTGTCGAACTCCGAAACGTGCTGGAATGACTGCCGTATTCTGCGACGAGGCATCAGGAATCATCCCACGCACAAGTCCGGCAGCACAACACAGGTCCACTACTTACACCCCACTTTCTGTGCACTCTTCTTATAGTGCTTCTCGGTGGCGTGCCGGACGCAAATGATTTTCATATGCCCTGCAGTGCTAATCGTTTGCATGTCGTCTTGCGGGCGACGCATACGGCGAATTTCAGGCCAATCGGATGCTTCCTTCTTGGTGTTGCATTTTGGGTGGCCAGCAGTGTAGCTACAAACAGTCATTTAAGATCACACTTCAGTTTTTTCCTGTTTATCTGGAACGGGAGATAATTATCTACTGCAAAGATACATTTCTTCTTCCACTCACGCATGCATGTCAAAGCGAGATCACAAAGCCGCACTTGGATAATAGTTTCAAAGAATGGTAAAAATCTTATGTCATGTTACATCAGGGCTCCTAATGATTATAAAGGAATGGTTTCATTACTCGGGCAACTTTCCTAAATTAGTACGCATATATGTGAAAAATTCAGACCAGAGGTCCTGCCTAGCAAATTACTTATATTTGTGCAACCATATTTTTCTTGTTCAGTACCGGACAAATCTGGACATAATTTAACATGATTAGGGAAAACGTCCTGACAGTTTTTCAAAGTGTTATAATCAAATTATAATGACACTATTATAAATTATCGAATCATTCATAGAAGTAAATCGTGTCGTCACCATAACCCATACATTTATGCAGCTAATAATGATTACTGTTAATTAGCTTTATTAGTTTACATTGCTGATGTTAGGCACGAGAAAAACGAACGTCGAGAAGTCAAAAGCGTAAATATCATAGTCAGTAATTGGGTTACTGAAACGTTTTTCTGGCGACATCTAGTACCACAGAAAGCTACCAATATATTTTTACTACTAATGCCAATAGCCATGAAATCATCCTAAATCCTAGAAGAAACTCAACGAAATATTTATCATTATTTTTTCCTGTTTAATAGTGTAGTCTACAGCAGCAGCAGATATTTTAAAAACACAGAAATATTTGAGCTACATCTTTGAATATTTATTCACGATCTTTACCAAATATTGTATTCCATTTAGTGCTTTCAACCGGTATTTTATGCAAATATTAACTTTTAGATATCAATTTAGTCAATACTTTTCACACTCTATTGAAAATGATACTATTCTCATTTAGTCGAGTACGACGTTTTATATCCTTTAGTTTGTGACCCTCAATGTCTCCCAATCTCAATCAGCCCATGTCCAGCCTAGCGTTCATTTCGCTTGTGTCCTGACAACATGTTCTTTTTCGTCCTCGTCTTTTCGTTCACTCTGCCTTTCCAAGAATATCTTTCTTTAATGAGTCCTATCACATCACATGACAAACGTAAATGAGCTGTAGTCTGATAATGTTTCCCTGAAGTGAGATTTCAGGTTTGATATGATCTAGATCTTTGTCGGTAATCCCTGGTATCCATGGTATTCTTAACAATCTTCTCCAGCACCAAAGCTCAAATGCATCAATCCTACTTTGGTCAGTTTTTTATTACATTGATAATGATGTCGTTCTAAAACTGGGTGTGAAATCCGGACGTCGTGAAAAGTCCAGGTTTCACAGCCATATGATGCTATGGGAAACACAATACAATGAGTCAGTCTGAATCTGGTGGTGACTGATTTCCCTAATCTTCCGTAGTTGATGTAAGTTAAGTATCGTGCAGCAGTCTAATAGAATTCGCCGCGTGATATCACGGCCACACTGTCCTGTCATATTAGGATCAGTCATTCAATGTAATCTGGCGATTTCTGGTAATAGTTGTAGTGGGCTGCCAGTTAAATCAGATTTACCTTACGTGCTCTTACCATGTAGCTGCGTATGGCTTAGTGGTTAGCGAGTCAGACTGTCAATAGAGGGTCGTCAGGTCCAATCCTGGGCCCTCAGGTTCAATCCTGGGTTGATCTTCCAGAAATGGTGGGATTTGTTAACAGTTGCTGAATATCCGCAGTGCATCGGACGAGTATGTTAAATGACGGCCCCCAGGTTGGATCTCCCAGTTACGTTGGGTATCCATTCCTACTCCCCCTGACTTTCTCTTACCCCTCTATGAGCAACATCGCACTTGTACTGTGGCGCCATCTACTGTCCTTTCTCTCACTTACAAACTGTTCTGTCAAAGTCGATAGACTTGCCCTCACTCCTTCCGTTTCTGTTCCCTGCCAGAAAAGCAGACCCGCAGTAAGTGGGTTGGGCCTAAATCTTATCTGTGGACGGAAGTCCTACGCCAACATGCCTGGCTGTCTCTCACAGGATGTCTCTGTCTATGTTCTTACTACGTCATTTCTAAAATACATTTTTCTGTTCCGCTGGGACCGTACTTCCGTGCGAAGAAATATTTTCAATCGTTGTCGTACTACGTTGCAAAAATTTGTGTAGACCGTTCTGCAACCCCCAGGATCGAAAAATAGTTACATCGCAATCAAAGTGATTCTGACACCCCCCCCCGCCCCGAATATTTTTCTTTTTTTATGTTTTTGGTTAAAATGTCACTTACATTAAACAAAAATGCTTTAATTTAATAATAATTCATCAACTTACGTTAAAGAAGCAGTACTTTAATATTTATTTTATTTTGCATTCACTTCTATTTTCTTACGATGGATTCCAAAACTTCCATTTTCGTCGAATTAGTCCTCAAAATAAATTCTGTATACACCCTGCTCACAAACGTAAGGAACAATAACTGCTGTATCCCATACCTGAATGGAGTTTAATACAGAAAATAATGATTTTGTTAAAATGATGTAAATCTGGTTCGTGATATGCTGCGATTAAAATTTTTAAGCGAAGTGCATTTCACAAAATCCCGACTTTACCATTTTGTGTTAATGGGATCCGTTTGCAGACCGCGAAAAACAGCGTGAGAGAAAATGTAAAATGGAAATGAGCCTGAAGTACAAAAGAAAAGGTAACAAAACCCGAACGACCTTTCGCAGAGAGATTCAACTCCCTTAAATATAAAATATACACAAACCAAATGCCAATAAACCGAAAGAACTCGAACGAAAAAAAATGCACCATAAAAATTCCAGCACTTTTTAAGAAACCGGTTTCTTGAATTTGTTAAGAGAAATGTCTTTTGATTACGAGAGCTCATAATTTCAGTGGGAGAAAATAATATAATACCAGGTAGTCAATAATGACGTGGGACTATAAAATATGTAGAATTATTTTTAGTTATTTATGTATTGAATATTTTTTCGATCACAACAGTTTTTTAATGTTAGTTCATCACCGCTGACCTTACTTTGATATGGAATGTCACAAACATAAACGAAATAATGTTTCGTCAAAGTGAAACACATGTGTTCTAAAGAAAAGGTACAAGGTGTGATCAAAAATAAGGTGCATGTTTTTACCAAAGATAGCAATTTAATAGTAGATTTACACAAATTAATCTTATTCAAAATAATTCCCCTCAGCACCCACACTTATTCCAGCGGATCTACCAATGTTGGAAACACCAATAAAAGTCCTGTTTCAGAATGGCGTTAATATCATCGTTACATTACGTGTGATTGTCGTCCACACACTCAAAAGGTTTACCTTTCACAACTGTCTTAAGCTTCGGAAATAAATTATCTCGGTGCTAAGTACTAGGAATAAGGCAGAAGCGTGAGGGAGCCTCGGAGTGGAATTACAGCAAAGAATTGGATCGTCAGAACAGTGTGACTTCAGAAGACCAGGAATGAACTTGGCACTGACGTCATGTTCAATTTTTCGGTGAATATCGCTTGCACAGCACTAAATGACAAAACAGTCTCAGCTGAATTTTCTCTGCTGGTGAGGCCTCGATTTCTCTGATCACAGCTCGAATTTGCATGGCGTTGCCATTGGTTAGCGTCGTTGATGGGTTTCTAAGGGCAGATTTATTTTCGATGGAAGAAGCGCCATCTTTAAATCTGGAAAACCTCTTAAACACTGTCTTTTAGGTAGCAATACTTCCACCACAAACAGTTGTCAGTTTTTCGTGCGTTGTTCTCACCTAATATCCAAGGTGGAAATATAATTTCATGTTTGCGCATTGCTCAAACTTCGACATCCCGACAGCGTTGAACAAACGAGAAGAACGCGCATACATCCTTTGCTTTCTGGGGGACGTTGGCATTTGCTGCAAAACCGGTTTCTGGCCAGGCTACACGTCTAAGGATTGAGGGGTTTTTGACGGCTTACGTCAGACACTTCTCCTTTACTTCCTCAGCAACGGCAGCCCCATTCACCTTACTTCTTTTATAACCCCTCGTACTTTTCGTGAAATGTACTGCAATACAAGTATATTGGTTGAAGCAGGGATTTGGCAGTTAAAACAGTCGAGCGCTCTTTTCGAAGAGCCGCCGAAGTGAGACGTGGGACAAGTGGGTTCAGACAAAGGAAATTATATTGTTTCAGATTTCATGGATATCTTTCTTCTTTTTTCCTGAGATTAATTTCAAAGTACCACTGGTGTCCAACTGCGGTATACTCCGACGTGACACGTTTGTTCACATTTGTGATCGTGGCTTTGCTGGCGCCACTACGCGATATAGAATATTTTGCTCACTGAGGAAGTGTATATAACGTTCTATTGACGAAATCTCAGCAATTCCCTCGCGGTACGTGCCGGACGGGCTAATTTACGATTTGCAGAACGGGTTGTTAATTTTTAGGAGAGTTATTTTCTCAGTTGCGTTCTCCACTCTTCCTCTGCCGCAAGGGGAGACTCAGGTGATGATATAACAAGAACACGCAGGTCTAAAACGTAGGTGAAAATCATATATAAAAAAGTAAAGAAATATATTTCAATTCAAGATAAATCAAAATAAAACGACGTAAGCATTACACATATCTGAAATCGCAACTATCTTATCATTTTTTTCAGTTCAGTTTACATATATCAATTCACTAAACTACGTATTAAAGACCATTTAAACCATCAAAGAATGTAATTCACTTTATGAAAGCGTGACGTCCATGTCTCCTAAAAGAAGCAAGTTTGGCAACTTCAACTGCATATTAAAAACCATCCAGGCAAATGAAAGCTATGTGCCTTGTTCGCCTCGCGTTGTATAATGGCATTGATGTTCGGTGATTGCGCACACGCAATAAATTGTTTATATTCATTTCTATATTGCTTAACAAGAAATCAGGCTGCAAGGGCTCAGGAAAATCACGAACGTTCCTATTATTAATGACATGCCTTACATAGTACATTTAGTCTAAAACAGTGGTTCTCGAACTTATTACCCTGTGGAACCCTTTTTCCTACAATGTCTAGCAATGGAACCCCTCTATAAAGACTATTTTAAAATTAATATACCTATATGCCTATTATTTCTTACTGATTTGAAATAAAAATAAAATGAAAAAAATAAGCAATTAATAAAAAGGTTATACATACAAAAAGGTAATGTAGAGCCAAGGAAATTTATTATGCCAATGATGCAAGAATTCAATAATGAAAAATAGTAATGTGATAAAGGGCTTAGCTTTTTATTGCCACATAATTCTTTAAAATTCGGTTCTATCGAAGAAAAATGTAATCTTGTATGGGGCTCTGTATTCAGCTTATTCCGGTGTTTAGTATGTGTTGAGGCATACATAGAAAAGCATGTTTCCCCCAGATAGGTTGTCGCAAATGGTAACAGTACTGACACACCTTTTTGCGATAATAATGGATATTTTCCTTTCAAACTGCACCACAATTCTATCATTGGCCCTGTTTTACAAAGTGATGTCACTGAAGAATCTGACGACAGTTCAATACATTTTTCATATTCATCAGATGAAAAGTAGGGAGGTTTCTCATTTACAACAAATGAATTTTTAATCCATAATTCACTTTTTATTTTTTCGTGCTGCTCAATAGGAAAATAGTGACTCATTGAATCGAGGAGATTTTCCAGATGTTGGGTGATTTCATCATATTGTTTGTTTTCCATTTCTGAGTCCAACTCTGACAGAAAGTTTCTCACGGTTGAAAAGCAGTCAAGTTCGTGGCTGCAGACACAACTGGTCCAAAATTGTAGCTTTTTTTTTAAATGCCACAATTTTGTCTTGGTAGTGAATACATCAATTTGCTTTCCTTGAAGTGCAAGATTCAGTTCATTCAGTTTTGAAAAAATATCAGATGGATAAGTCACTCGAAATAACCACTCTCTACCATTTAATCGATCTTCTAAATAAAAGTGGTTATCTATGAAGAAAGCATGCACTTCAGCTGGAAGTTCAAAAACCCGTTCCAATATTTTACCTTGAGATAACCACCTCACTTCCACGTGTAAAAGCAATGACGTATGCACACTTCCGATATAATCGCACAAGATTTTAAACAATCTATTATTTAGAGGACGAGCTCTTATGAAATTTATCATTTTACCTACTTCATATAGGGCGCTTTTTAGATGGAGAGGCAAATTTTTCGCAGCAAGAGCTTGCCTTAGAAGCATACAGTGACTACTGGTACAGTGATTTGCAATCATTTTGATGCGTGCGACAATACCAGATGTTTTTCCCACCATAGCTTTGGCACCATCTGTACAAATATCAACGCAATTTTCCCAAGGAATTTCATTTCCTTCAAAGAAGGACTTTAAAATATTGAAGATCTATGCTGCAGTTGCACGCGCTGTTAGCGGCTTGCATAAAAAAATCTTCTGTTAGAGATGCTTCATGGTCCCTATAACATACTAACATTTCATCCAAATTGAAAATTTTTACGTAAGTTGTGACGCATAATGCGATGGAAGTGATTCCGCTCCTATGTCCTGACATTTGACACCCATTTAGCCAATTTTCAATAGGGTTTGTCCCCAGGTGGTCCCCTACTACATACTAGAATTTAATCGAAATCCAACCTTTTTTACGTTAGTTATGACGCATATGAGCAGAGGAATGGATCCCGCTCCTATGTCCTGACTTTTGACCTCATTTCGTTCACTTTCAATAGGGTTCCTTCATAGTGTTCTCCTACCACATACTAAAATTTCATCGAAATCGAACGATTTTTACGCAAGTTATCGTGCGGACGAACATATGCACACAACGCCTGACGTAATGAGGCAGATCAGAATCGCGACCATCTGCTCGCAAGCGTGTGACGTCATAAAACTTTAATAGAATCCACATACAACGCGTGACGTAATGAAACAGATGGCGTGACTGCGCGCCAACATCTAAAACGCGAGATTGTGAATCATCAATTTTGAAGCGAAAACAATAGAAAGTTTTTTCCGAACTTGCACAGAAGAACAGTTGCATGCATGAAGGACACATTTCTCTAGAAACTGACCATATTTTGTTTCTTACATTCAGGCCATGCTGGCCAGAATTACGGGATTGTCAAAAAGCATTACTGCATAAGTTTCTATACATAATACACAGTACAAGATTTATTTTACATACATTGACTAGTTAGGTCTACATATAATAAGTTTTTTTCTTATTTTTACCCTCTTTCTTTGCTTTGAATATTTTTCATATATCCTTTACATCCATTTTTTGGTTGCTTTTAATCGTTTCATTCTTTTTTACGGTTTCCAACCATAGGATGAAGAAGAGTATATGCTCCAGTTTTGTCCGTCCGTCCGTCGGCACGATAACTCGCGTTTCCATTGGAAGTATAGGAAGCAAAATTACTTCACGTCCACCTTAAAGGAGCAATTCTTGCATGTATGTAAATTTTATTTTGAAAACGGCTACAAGGATTTTGATGAAAGTCGTTAACCTACCGTTTTCTGGTACTAGAAATCGATTTAGCTTGATTTCACTTTAGGAAAGTTCGTTTAATGCGTTAAATAACCACCCCGAATTAACACGTTTTTAGAGTCATGACGTCGTACCATTGATGTCATCCACGCTTAGATATCTTATGACGTCACAATCTCGCGATTGATATGTTGGCGCGCGGTAACGCCATCTGTCTCATTACGTCACGCGTCGTGTGTGTATCCTACTAAAGTTTAATGACGTCACACTCTTGCGAGCAGATGGTCGCGATTTCCATCTCTCTCATTACGTCACGTGTTTTTCCGCACGATAACTCGCGTAAAAATCCTTCGATTTCGATGAACTTTTAGTATGAGGAAGGGGAACACTTGGGAAGGAAACCTGTTGAAAGTGAACGAAATGTGATCAAAGTTCAGGACATAGGAGCGGGGTCCATTCAACTGCTATTATGCGTCATAACTAGCGTAAAAAAATTTCGATTTCGAATAAATTTTAGTATCTAGTAGGGGACCACCTGGAGACAAGTCCTGTTAAAAATGGGCGAAATGGGGTCAAAGGTTAGGAAACAGGAGCGTGATGTATTCCGTAGCAATTATGCATCATAACTTACGTAAAAATGCTTCGATTGCGAAAAAACATTATCATGTTATTTCGGAGGTATACAGAACCGGTTCTGTTGAATATCATTGAAAAGGGATCAGAGGTCAGGGCACAGGACCGAGATTTATTCCACAGCGATTATCCTCATAACTTGAGTAATGATTTCTGGTATGTTGGAAAGCGTATTATAATCAATGCATTGCATGATTTTACTAACTTGTTAATTTTAAGATGACGTCATCCCTGCATTCCACATAATATATAAGGAAGGACGGAGTTTGTGCTTACATGTCCATCTGCGAGAACTAATACCAATCTAACTTGTCGTATAATAGTGTCGGGTGCCTTATAGTATTATACCTTCTCTACCATAATTGGTAATCCCATGAATTACCTACGTAGATATTCGTGAGAGTCAACAAGATTCCGTTATACCTATTCTTTGGGGGAAGGGGTTATTATTACAAATGAAATAAGCAAGAGAAATTTATGATTTACCAAAAACAGTCCATCTCATCACAGAAATGAAGAAGCACATTATTTCATTTTACAACAGTTCAAACGTTTAAAGTATATTTGACAAAAACTTCTGTAATTTTTAGTTATGCACAAATGACATCACCAAACGGTATTTTCATGTTATTGTACGCAAAAGATTTTTGCCGTTTTTTACCGGGATAGTGTTGTTGTTTCCTTCATAGTAGAAACAATTACACTTTCATGTGCAGCAATCACTCCTATGAAATCTACCTAAAGCAGCTAAAACTTTCAGAGAAAAATTCACTCGCCTACGAATTTCGCCATCTAACTTGTTCTGTCAGTCAAACAGACTTTTTAAATATACAAATTCATTCAGCTAATCAATCTCTGTGTACTGGGCAAATGCGTTATTTACGGCGGAAGGGAGAGGGTTTGTGGTAATACACGTTCTGATCATGTGAGTAATAAAGATGTTTTGAAGATGTGTAATGTGAGGCAAAATATTGATACAAAAGTAGAGATACATATTTTTAGGTGGTTTGGCCAAATTCACAGAATGGGTGATCAGGTGCTAGCTAAAATTATTTTTTCAGCCCAAGTGGCAGGAAAACATGCTAGAGGAAGGCCAAGAAAACAACAGGAGGAAGAGATTCAGGAATATAGGCTTCATTAAAAGATTATGACTATGAAATTCGAATGTTCTTTTGTGCTACGTGTGATGGATATCGATGAACCTCGAGCTGTGTGCCAAGATTGTTGTAAATGGAGAAATTGATCAACAGTAAGTAAACTCTAGTTCCATCAGTTAAACGTTTACTTAGCATGACCTTTCTTTGTCGAGATAAATTCTGAATCTCAGAGAACAGCTTACTGGTATGTACGTAAAATTAGTTTTCGTGATCTCTCCTTTATTTAAAAGTAACCACTAGGAAAGGGTTTCCTTCGGCCTTTACTCATTGTGGGCAAAGTGCGATAATCAATGACAGATAAGTTCACCATAGGGTAAACTACCAAATCAGTTTCCCTCTCAGATGTAAACCCCACAACACATCATCGTCGTTGTATTTTCTGCAAATATGGGTGAGTGAATTGGCAAATCATACTTTAGAAATGATCCTATAAAGTATGACCTTAAAAAACAGACCTTTAAAAAAATAAAAATTTTAGAAATGAAAATCCGTTTTTGGTGTAAACATAAAATGAATGGTAAGTCATATACTACCCGAAAACTTTAAATTTACTTTCAAATTAACTGGAAACTTTCGACTTGGTCGTTCTGCTAGGTGTAGTGGTTAGCATACTCGGGCGCAGTCTGGAAGACACGGGTTCGATTTAAACTCCATGACGTTAAATTTTCAAGTTTTCGGATATTATCTGACATACCACCCATGCCATATTTACACCAAAAAACGGACTCACATCTTTGAAATTTGCATTGTAGGGCATACCCCCGTATTGTATTCAAGATTTATCTGCTCCTGAGGGCAATCACGGGATATAATTCTTAAACTCCTGATTAGCTAAATATAAATTCCGGTAGCTTCGACTAGCGCAACCTGTGATGGTTATATTCAAATTACACTGCTAGCCACCAAAAATGCGACACCAAGAAGGAAGCATCCGATTGGACTGAAATTCGCAGCACGTATCGCCCGCAAGAGGACATGCAAACGATCAGCATTGCAGGACATATGAAAATCATTTGCGCCTGGCACGCCACCGAGAAAGACTATAAGAAGGGTGTACAGATGGCGGAGTGTAAGTAGTGGAAAAGTGTTGCACTGCCGGACCTGAGAGTGGGAAGCTTCCTGATGTCGCGTCGCAGAATACGGCAGGCATTCCAGCACGTTTCAGAGTTCGACAGATGATGAATAGTGGCTTATCGCAAGAGCGGTTTATCGTACCTAGACATCGGAGCCCGCGTGGGACGTCATCCAGCCAGAGTGAGGTGAGTATGGATTCGGTGGGTGCAAGAGGGACGGACGGATCGACGTGAGCAAATTCCGCAGCGGCGGCACACCACCGAACGAGATGACCGGCATGTTGTGCGGCGGGCATTGATGGCTCGCACCGCCACATCAGGAACGTTAGCGCAGGAATAAGGGTGTGTTGCGCAAAAACCTGTGTCAGCATGCACCGTTCGAAGTCGCCTGCAGGAGCGGGTACTTGTCGCACGGCGTCCATTGCTCCGATTACCAATGACGTTACACCACCAGTGAATGCAGCGGCAGTGGGCCGTTTAAGGCCGCACCTGAAGTACGGAATGGCACGACATTTTCTTCTCCGACGAATTCCGCTTCTGCCTGCAACACCACGATGGTCGGAGTCGAGTGTGGCGGCACCTCAGCGAGAGACTGTATGACGCCTGCATTATGCACCGCCATACCGGTCCGTCGCCTGGCGCTATGGTTTGGGGTGCAATTGGATATGACACCCGCATCCTTTTGTTACGCATCGCCGGTACAATCAACAGCCACCGCTACATCTCGAACGTTTTGGAGCCTGTAGTCCTTCCTTACCTGCAGAACCTGCCAGCCACCATGTTTCAACAGGACAATGCGCGCCCGCACGTGGCACGCATTGTGCAATAATTTTTGACTGCCCACCAGGTGTCACTGCTGCCGTGGCCCGCCTGTTCTTCAGATATGTCGCCCATCAAACACGTCTGGTCGCTGATCGGCAACGGAGTGGCCCGGCAAGCAGCACCCACGACTATGCCTGATGAACTGTGGCAGCGTGTGAAAGCAGCCTCGACCGACATACCCCAAGCCCAAACCCAAAGCCTCTTTCGTTCGATGCCGCGGCGTGTAGTTGCCGTTATTGCAAGCCATGGGGGCCACACGAACTATTGATGTCTGCGTGTTCCGCAAGTAGCACGGGCCTGTAAGTTCAATCATATCATCTTTTTTCTGTGGTTATGTGTCAAGTAAATCTGGATTTGCTATATCGTGTCCTTCTTATTGTTCCGTTTTGGGTGGACAGCAGTGTAATTGGAAACTTGAGACTTGGCCTTTCGGGATGGTTCAGTGGTTATCATATTCGGGTACAATCTGTGAGACGGGGGTACGATTCTCGCTCTTGGAAGACGAAAGTTTCAAATTTTCGGATAATATTAGACTTACCATCCATGTTATATTTGCCTCAATAAACAGATTCTCATCCTCAAAATTTGTATTGCATGGTGTAATCCCGTAAAGCATTCTCGCTTGAAATTAATACTTATAATTTAATTTTTGTGGATATTATTAAATATCACGTAGTACGAGCTCATAATTGCATTGTCTGTGAGTCATTAATGCCTTTAACTATAATGTCTGCTAAAATTAGATATAACGTTAGCTTCCAAAACCTCAAAAAAAATAAAGCTCAACAGTGTTACATTGCCACCCCGGTGGCGCTGGGGTCTAATCGATGACATCTGATCATTCGTCCGAAAGGGGTCCGTGTCCGAATCGCGGTGAGATATGGATGTTGTATTTGTCTTACGGCACTGGCTCTCTCCTGTACCTGGAATCAGTTACCCTAAATTATTGACGGTTGACTGCTTTTAGCCCATTGAGTTGCTCATGGTGGTCGGTAAACCTCCAATCAAAAATCAAAACAAAACGGCGTTGCATTTTGTAAGCTGACTTTTTCTTTAATCTGTGATTAAATACAATATTCGTAAGCCAACGAATATTCAGTGAGACGAAATACTTGTCTAGATGATGCAAAATGCCTAAACATTCAAATAACTGTGCTGAATATTTTCTAACCATTATTTTCGGTGAATACAAGATAATCGGGTCAAAGTCTTCGAAAACAATTTCTTTGTTGTGCTTCAAAGGTTTTCCCCATTTAAAATTTTAGGAATTATTTCTGGAATGCTAGGTGTTTCTTCTGCAGCTGTTAGCATCTTGTCTTCCACTGTGCCTCTACGAGATATAAATAGTTCCATAATGAAATTCAAAACAGTGTTTTTCTTCCTTTTTTTTTTTTTTTTTTTTTTGAATGCGCACATGTATTTCATTTGAACAAGTGAAATATGTAGAACGAAATGAAAAAATATTTCGAATCACAGTTTTTTTCTTACAAATTCGGTGTGAAATCGGCGTGACGTTCTGTGATGCAGGCATTGTGTTGACAGTTGAAAGGAATGGCCTTTCGCAATAATGTGTTGAGAGCAGAACAAACATTTTCACCGGTCATTAATAATTATCCACAGAGGTATTTAACTATGTACGGCGTAGCATCCAAAGTTTTGGGGACATGGCGTACAGTTCCTTAACTTGAATACTTTAAAACACCGATGCACAACCATCTTTAAAATAATATCCCTCGGCGACGATGCACTTTTGCCAGCGCTCGTAAAACTTCTGGAAGCATGGTATTGAAATTCATGGCTTGCAACCCCAAGTAATGTCCCCTGCGTTGCTCTTTTTACCTCATTTCTTGACACAAAAAAAACTTACCTGCAGATTTTGTTTTATCGGTGGAAAGAGGTAAAAATCACAGTGGCCTAAATCGGGCGAAATAGGTGGGATGTGGAAGCCCATTAGTGCGATTTCTAGCGAGAAACACCGTGGCCATTAGGGACCTGTACGCAGGCGCGTTGTCATGGAAAAGGTACCATTGTCCACTTCGCCATATGTCCGGCCGTTTACTACGGATTGACTCACATATGCTGCGATTATAATATCCAGATAACGATCATTGTTTTTTGTTGTGCACTCAGGAATACATATAGAATGGATAATGCCGTGAGAATAAAAAAATACCTCCCGTATGACTTTCCTTTTGCTGCGATCCTGACTGCATGTCTTTGACTGGGCCGAGACGAAGATTTTCATGTTGAAAAAGCACGCTTTGGTTAAATCTCACATAAATAGCACCATGTTTCAACACCTGCGATGATGTTATCCAAAAAAGGTAGGATCGCTATCGGCATTGTCGATTAATTCGCCCGATATTCGCATCCGTTCATTCTTTTGTTCGGAGGTCAAAAGGCGAGGACAATATGCTGGCACATATTAAGAGTCTCTGTCAAAATGCACTAGCATGTGGTCTCCGATAAGTTATTTGCATTAACGATACGGCGATGATCCTGGCGAACACACTGCGCTACCATCGTAATGTTTAAATCCCTCCGTGCAGTTACGGGTCAAACACAGCGCATATCATCCGCGACGGCTTCTCGGCCATCTTTGATACGCAAATACCCTCCTACACTTTCGATCTCGCCATCGTAGACAACGTGTTCACAAGCCGATGTGAGGCGCTCGATACGATGTCGTTGTGTTTACAAAGGTACTCTGGTGGATCCTCTGCTGCCATATCCCATGGACGCTGCATTACGCTGCACTGACCTCACGGATATGTGTCTGGCACTTCCAACATTGAATGTGGATGTTATCTGAGCCAGTGTCGCTTGTCTGTTAGCATGGACAATCCTGGTCAGACGCCGCTGATCACAGTACTTCATCACCAGTGGTCGGCCAGTGGATTGTCCACGGTAGGTTGCAATGCATTCTAAGAGGTATTCTCGGTACACACGTGACACAGTAGATCGAGGAATATTGAACGTTCGCGCAACTTCAGAATTTCAATATTCCATCCATCTGGCCTTCACTACCATTCCTCGTTCAAGATCTGATATTTCACGGCGGCCTGCTATCCTCCTACTATCGGTTGTCCAACCTGACTCACGAGTTTACATCTAGTAACCGATAAAAATCTTGGCATGTGTTGATGCATTTGTACGACGGCAGCGCCAGTTAAAATTTGCATACTGCTATTCCATGACTTTTGGCACTTCAGTGTATATTAACACATTTTACAATTATGGAACAAAACAAACTTTGGAGAAGTGACTACCTGGTATTTTAATATTTGTTTAGAGACTAAGGCATCCAAAGACCTCATGCTCTCCGTTTAATTTACCTCAAACATACGCTTCTAATGTACTAACAGTTCTAAGCCTAAAAAAGGGCGATTTTGTGATTCCTTTCAGATGACCATTTGAGATTCAAATCGTGTAAAATTTTTCATATAATTTTTTTGTGAATATTAAACTGAAAACTTATTAATGCAGATCTGAATGAACAATTCACAAATTATCTAACAGCGTATTGCTACAGCTTCTATTTGAAATATATGCATATTATAAAATTAATTTTTGTAATGTCCTGCTAAATGCCTCTTTGAATGGTTTTCAACATATACTTTAATTCCAATTTTTTTAAATGAATTTCGAAGGTATATAATAATTCATATCTGTTTTTCAGGTCGACATCCACCTACATATCTTATTTTAAAATGACCTAAATTAATTTTAACCATATCGCCTTGGTTTGCAATGTCCTTATTTTGAAATAAAATTTGATATGGAACCTAGAACAGTCATCTTCTTAAATGTGGAAAACCATTGTCTGCACTTCAGCATATAAGAATTTCAAATCAATGTAATTTTATGAACACTAAATACAAAGAAATTTGAAGATCCAGGAGTGTGCTACCCTAAAAAATTTGAACTAATGTGGAAAATGAAAGCAATGCGAAATGTTACTAAGTTTGTTTACAGGCATGTCAATTTTCGCATTCTATGCGATGAACTAAGTGATATTTTATAATTTTGCAGTTATTTATCATTTACGTTATACTTCGTTTCTAAACTTCCGCTTTCTTGTTATTCCTGATGTAAATAATACTTTGTACTGAACTCGGTTCTTGTGTTTTTGGAATCACACAGCTAAAAGAAATACAAGCTATTACGGGAGCCAAATATAAAAACATAGTTTTCACTAAAATATGTCAAAAGATAATTTAAATTATTCAATTCATGCAATAAATTTTAAAATGTCTTAAAGTATCCAATACATTTGTACATCCCCTTTCAGTAGGCTTATGCAACTGCAAATATATTTAAGCCTTTTACGTCACTGACCTAATATTATGTTTAAAGCCAAATTCGTTATCAAAGAAGAATGAGAAGTTTCTTAAACGCAAACATAAATAATTTTTTCACTTATACTGAGAGATATGATCGTAACAATCAAAAGCTCCACCCACGGAAATTTTGCATTCCATAAACCAATCGTTTCGTAACATTGACGGCTGATCAGCTGGATCCCTTTTTTGTATACGTACTTTCTTTTTGCGCAGACCTACACTTCGTACTTCATATATCATTATATATCATGAAGTTCTGAAGTGTTGGCCAGAAAGTAAACTACAAAATTAAATCATGGATTATAGAAAGAAAACGTTCTGCTCATTGCAAACTTTTGGCGATATATTTATACAAATTGGGAAACGTAGAATATACTGTAGAAATCATTGCAACTAGTTTCTTTGCTTTAGCTTTTACAGCAAATAAATTTCTGCTTAATACCGAAAATTTCATGAACGGCTGTGATTTTTACGGGCATGCTTGAAACTTTTGGGGATCTAACTTTTACATTATCTCACTGTGCAAGGAATTTCCGGAAATCTGGAAAAAAAAACGAAAAAAAAATAGTTCCTATGTCCTCACTATGTGCGTTAGCGTCTCTCCGTGTTTGAAACCAATATCACTGAACATATTAGTAGGCTTTCAAACACGCCGCTTTGTATTGGACAGCTTCATATCTGAAAATGATAAACCTTGACCTGCAGCCTTTTTTCAATTTTCAATGCATTTCGTCTCTGCTAGGAGTCGTAAGAGCTAAACGAAGATACTCTCCATTACGGAACGTATTTATCACAATTCCACAAAGAAAATTTTATTTGCTCTTCGCTCATGCTGTTCATAGGTTTCCAGGTAGTAGAAGGAGCAATCGCATAAACTGTATTTGTTACAACATTAATGCTTCTAAATGTCAGATCTGAAGAAAAAATATTATTTGAATAACATTCGGGGTGCAGAATATTTACATATAATTTTTAAAGAATGAATTCTCTGTTTCCTGGATTTAAAATTCATTTATGATTTTCTAATTATAAGATCTGTCACTGTAATAATGACATTGTATATAATTTACTTGTTGAATATACAGGGTGCATAGGAAAGTCCATTTAGCCTGGATAAACTTGCAAACGGAGAAAGGTACAGTTATGCAAGTAAGATAACGGTATAGTAAAGCGAATACGCCCGATCGAATGTAACCAATAGCAGCGCCCCTAAATGCGAATTGCGGAAGTTAGCCATTGCAAATCGAAAACGAAAATAAATAGAGAAAATCTTCCAAATACAAAGTTCTAGAGCATCAACTAATTAGTACAAAACGGCATTTGTTTCACACGGATAAGATAAATTATCGCCTGAATACCCTACAATGTCCGAAATCGATGCCCGACCTTTTGTGTTAACGCTTGAAGGGAAGAGGTATATGTATGAGCAAATACACACAATGTATTGCATAAACGCGCACTTATGTCAAAACAGTTTGATGTCAGAAAAAAGCAAACTGGCGCATAGTGATAAAAATTGAATATCGAGTATGTTCGAAGAGTTCGCCATTGCCCACGATACATATTTGTATTCGTGAAAGCAACTCTGCATGCACATTCCTCAGCATGGAAGATGTCACACTATTGCAAGAATCTGTAACACGACGACCTATATCCAGCAGTCTTGTAGGCGCTGTTGCATACACCTGATTTTTTACGTAACCCCAGAAATCCAAGCTCGCTATTCTCACACAGCGTACGTAGACCTAAACTTCTATTCAGCGTACATCCTGCTACTGGTGTTAATATCGTAGGTACGGTACAACGTCACAATCTGCATTTCCATATGGCTACATTTGCGAAATGTGAATATGCAGATTCGAATAGTTGCGAATTGATTTCGGACATTGTAGGGTATTCAGGAGACAAGTTATGTTATCCGTGTGAAACAAATGACCTTTTTACTAATTAATTAATGTTCTACAACTTTGTAATTGGAACTTTTGCTCTATCTCTTTTCCTTTTTATTTGCAATGTCTAACTTCTCATTTCGCCACTAAGGGCTCTGCTATCGGTTGCATTCGATCGGGCGTAGTCGCTTTACGATACCGTTATCTCACTTGCATAACTGTACCTCTCTCCGTTCGCAAGTTATTCCAGGCTAAAGGTACTTTCCTATGCACCCTGTATATAATTTACTTGTCAGGTGATGCGCAATATACTACAGCCTCTCCTTGACAAATGTCAACCCCGCGTTCTCGTGGTGCATCCTGTTCCCACTAAAGGGGCGCTGACGACCGCCAATAGCGGTATAACTATACGATCGGGATTTAAGGAAATCCTATCACACACTCACCAACCCGCTTGGCCAGCATGGTGAGATATGGCCAAACCTCTCAAAAATGACTCCACAACTTAAATCTTGGCCCTCAGTTTCCGGCAGGTGGAATGTACCTGACCAAGGCAGCGGCCAGGGCGACATTAAGGCAGAGGGTGCTAAGAACAACCTAAGGACCGGATTAGGCTGTCATTTGATTTTGGCTTTGAGTACGTACAATGGACACTGCCTATCCTCTGATTCAAGGCTCCTTGAATTGGAAGAATAACTACAAAGGATCAAGTGGGTCATCGTCGGGCTAAGTTAGTTAAGGATAAAAGGAAATCTCATTGAACTGAAAAGTGGACATCCCGTCTATTATCGTGGGACTGATACTGGCAGAACAAGTGGTGTTGGATTTATAATAAACAAGAAACTGAAGGATAAAGTTGCAGAAGTTAAAAAAGTTTCTTTGACAGAGCTGCAAGACTCGTTATCCAACTCTCGAGGAGATACCAGACTCAGATTATTCAAGCCACTACATGTAATTCTGAAGAAGAGATTGAAGACTTTCATGAGGAAATTCGTCATCTAAATAATAAATGCAAGCAGCATTTGAAGATCATTATGGGAGATTTCAATGCGAAAATAGGGTAACAGCAACAGAATGAAACTTCAGTAGGTAAATTCGGTCACTGCAACAGAGACCAGCGTGGAAATACCCTCGTACAGTTTGCAGAGGCAGAAGGGTTTTTCATCGTGAACTCTCTTTTAAAGAAAATGCTGCAAAGGAAATGGACATGGAGGCATCCCAATGGGTTGACAAGTGAAATTGATTTTATTATGTGTAACAAGATATTTGTCATAGACGACTGCAGTGTGCTAAACAAGTTCAACAAAGGTAGTGACCATAGAATGGTAAGATGCTAGATGCACCTCAATGCTAAACTCAAGCGTGGCAAGTTCAAAAAACAAACAAAGTGTATTAACATGACCAACCGTAAAAAACATTACAATACCTTCAAATTAGAACTGAGGAACACATTCTCTGCTCTAGAAGGTCTAACATCAGAAGAAGTGGACACCTCTGAAGTTAACAGAAAACTAACCAAGACTCTTATGGAAACAGCAACAAAAATAGGTTTACTAAAAACAAGTTGCATACGAACAAAATATCATGAAAAACCAAAATTATCATGCAAAAAAAAAAAAAAAAGATAGATGAGGGCAACTAAAGCGGATGTGACTGCTAAAGTAGAATATATAGAGCTATGCAAGACGGTACGAAAAATTATCACTGAAGATGTAAGGAAGAGTTCAACTGTGAACTAATGAGAAAAGCAATTGAAAACAAACAAAGCCTGAACAGAGCAAAGAAATATTTGAGTAAGGGAAGAAAACAGATTATGGCTCTGAGAAAAAAAGGTGGTTCTGTAACCAAAAATAGAGGCGAAATTCTGACAAGAGTGAAATATTTCTACTCAAAACTATATGAAAGGGATGATACATGAAATCCAGACCTTACAAAAAGTACCAGAGTTCTTCCAGTCCTGCTAGTAAAAGTTGCACATGCAATCAAGAACATGGAGTGGAAGAAAGCTCCAGGAAAAGATGCAATTTACGTATACACCATACAAGAAGCAAGTGGAGAAATTGAAACAGTACTAGCCCAAGTTTTCACTGGATGCCTTAATGAAGGGAACAATGCTACAATGATGCTGCTACATACAAAATGTGACACTGAGTATCTCAGGAACTATAGACCTCTCAGCCGCCTGTTATTGGTTTATAAAAACTTCACTAAAGTTCTTTCACACAGCTTGAAGGTGACACTGCACATGGCTCAACAGAGAGAACAAGCTGAATTCAGCAGTGGCTAGAGCACTACAGATCATATCCACGTACTGAGAGAACTAATTCAAAGAGCGAGGGAATATGAACTTCCATTATGCATGGCTTTTATTGATAATGAAAAAGCCTTTGAGCCACCCCAGTGGCGCAGTGGTAAGCGATGGCTTATAGCCATTCGTCCGGAAGGTCCGTGTTGAAATCCCAGTGAGTCATGGATGTTGTGTTTGTCTTACGGCACTGGCTCTCTCTCTCTCTTCCCTGGAACCAGTGATCCTAAATTAGGGACGGGAGACTGCTGATAACTCATTGACTTCCTCACGGTGGTCGTTAAACTTTCAATCTTCACATCACAAAAGGCCTTTGATTCGGTGAAATCATCAGCAGTTACAATGGATTTGAAATCCTGTGGTATTGAAGATGCATACATTCATTTTATTAATAACATCTATGAAAATGCAAGTGCAACGACTCAGCTATTTGAGAATACACCACCCACAAAAGTTGGAAAGGGGTGAGGCAAGGTGGCACTATATCTCCCAAACTTTTTAATGGCACATTGGAAACTGTTTTTCAATCACTGAACTGGGAAAACAAGAGAAACATATTAATGGAAATTATCTAACTCACCTTCCTTTTGCTGAGGACGTAGGCATTTTTACAACTACCACATCGGAGCTGCAGAGTATGATCCAGGAACTTGCTGACAAGTTTAAAGAAGGGGGATTAAAAACGAACTGTCAGAAGACAAACGTGATTTACAATGCTTTTACAAGAAATGAAGGTTTATCGATTGATGGAGAAAAGCTGGAGATAACAGACACGTACGTTTATCTTGGACAGCAGATATCAAGTGAGGGTCACATTGATGAAGAAATTAATCGGCGTACAAAACTTGCCTGGAGAGCTTTTGGAAGAAACAGCATAATTTTCAAGAGCAATGTGCCATTATGTCTTAAAAGAAAAGTGTTTGATCAATGCATCCTTCCAGTGCTTACGTATGGTGCAGAGACGTGGACCTTAACTAAAAGAGACATACAAAGGCTGCAGACAACTCAAAAAATCATGGAGAGGTGCATGCTTGGTGTAACCAGGAGAGATAAGAAGAGGAACTCGTGGATCCGAAAAATGACAAGAGTGGAAGACATCGTGATCAGAGTAGAATCCCTGAAGTGGAAATGAGCTGGTTATATTGCAATTTAATGGCTAGAGGATGCATATTAACTACAAAAAGGAACCTTAGTGCTATGGATAAGAAGGTCCTTTAAAAATAAAAAATTCAATAATATAGACAAAATCACAAAAAAACTTAAAAATCTGTTTATAAAAAAAAAAAAAAATATACAAGAAAGCTAGTTATTCACTCACTAGAATAGCTATACTAAAAATAGTAAAACTAACATTAAAATTAATAGGATTCTGAATAGTCTAAAGAAGCTCACTCACTAAGATGATTAAATACATTCAAAGATTATTAAATACACTACTTATGTAATTCTTAATATTTCTCATGTATTCTGGAGAGTTAATTCTGCTCTCTCTGATCAAACAGGTCCACAATCTTAATTATATTTTTCTCTAGTTAAAATATCCGCGAGTAGGATTTTTTCCAGTGTGTGGAGGCCTTCAGCCCCACATACACTGCCCACCAGCGAATAGGGAGTGGCAGGGGTGTTTTGAAGTTTGGGGTAAAAGGTCGGCCATGTTTCCTCAAGAGTGGAAGAAGTTAAGTTGCATAAGAGGTAAGCTATTTTCATTGTCTTTGGGTTTTAGGTTTTCCAGGTTCAATGTTTAAACTTCTTGAACATTTTTTCTATTTTTTGCTTTAAGCATTTAGGCACTAGCAAGTCTGTTAACTTTTTTGCGGATTTTAACTCTTTCTTTTCTTGGTAACTTTGCGCGTTTTTTTGGGGAACTAAGGCTAAGAAGCCGGCCGTTCTATTGTTCTTGTAGTCTGCGATGTGTTTTCAATGTAGTTAAGGTCCTAATAACTACTTAATTATGCACTTAAAGCACTTCTGAAATACTTTGTACATATTGCAACTAACTGCTTATGTCATATAACCTTCACAAAGCATTTCTTTAGTTTATTATTGTCTTTATTTTATTCTCGTGTTTGTGTGGTCAAAAGTTGTGGAGTAGGGGGTTTTTTATAATCCAGTTTTCTTTCAAGAATCTGTGCTTTAGAAAAAAATAATTTTTCCTTTTTTATTTCAATGTTTAAGAATTTGTAGTACTTTAGTATTGCTATTCAGGTTTAAATTGTCTCTCAGGCGACTAGGTAACTTGGCAATGTGTTATTGCTGAACATTATTTCTGATTCATTATGTCACTCTTACAACTTGAGTTTTCTATTATCATCTTCTTTCTGTTTATTAGAAACAGATGCAGAGCATAGGTCGGGCCAGGAAAGTTATGGATGCAAGCTAAATTGTTAACTAAAGCTTGGTCATACAACTCTGTGGAGGTTATGATATATATATATATATATATTTTTAAAAAATTTTTGGTGGGCTTATTACTTGCATCTACGGCTTTGCAGAAATCCATTTCCTAATAGGTCTTTGTGGAAATGAGAAAATGCAGAGTTTTTGCTGGTCCTTGATAAAGCAAAGGCTCAGTATTCTCGACACTTTCTACATTCAGTTGTTCTATTTTGTTTCTCTTTTTACTCACACAGGTCAATACATAACCTTTTCTATGTTGTACTTGGTATGATTCAAAATTTTTTTTTGCTTCAGTCTCTTCTTAATAGAATATATATATATACATCATCATCATAAACCATATATATATATATATATATAGAATGAAGTAGAAGATTCACGAAGCACAGTCATAAAAAAGACATAATATTAAAAACTGTTGTTTCGTCAGGAGAACAACAACAAAATGGAGTGGCTTTTCTACGTCCGCAAACAGCCTGAAGTTCAAAGGCCGGCAGACAGTGTTCTCAAAGCCATCAATCAATGATAACGAACACCGAATCAGAACAAGAGTTCTGTCCAAGGTGACACAAATAAGGCCTCAAAAGAAACGGCCGAAAATCGAAATGAAATCGCTTACAACACCAACAGATAAGAATCGAAGTTCAAACGTCACGGTTATAGATAACCTGTAGCACAGGGTAACAAATATGAGGAGTGCAGACTGTCGAGTAAATAATATGCAAGTTATGTTGTGATTAGTGAAAGTAGCTGTTAGTGACCCACTAAACAGCCTTTGTGAGTCCTGTATTTTGAAATTGAAGGATCATTGGTTAATAATGTCCTAAAAGCTATATCAGGTGCCCCTAATATTAAAGGAACTAACCAATTTCCAAATCCCCCAATCAAAATCGGCATCACCATAAAAAATCATTATAAGCGCATAAACCCAATACCACTGCCGTCCAGTCGCTTTTACCGTTAAATCAGGGTCATCCAACTCTTCCATCAAATAAATCAACTTCAACGAAGGTAAAGCAATAACTGTATTAATATTTGCAAATAGTTTGCGGGTGTTGATTCTTAAATTTCGTATTTCTTATTTATATATGAAGAGAGACCATTGTGGAAGAAATTTGGAGGAGACCTTCATCCAGCGGTGGATTTATAATGGTTGACAATGATGATGATGATGATTAAGATATATAGTTCGCAAAAGCCGAAATTATATTACCGGTAACAAAATTTACTAAAATGCAAGAACATTTGTCCTTTTTAAAAATAATCTGCACATATTTCACGTCCATGTAAAGTAGTGAGTAAAATTTTAAAAATCGTATTAGTTTCACTTATGACTGTGAGTGTTGGAAAGAACTGATTTAATGCTATTCTAATATGAAAAACAATTTTTTCTCCTGTGCTTAAAATGCTTTTCTCATCTGCCCATAAATTATTTTTAAAAAATTATACCTTTTTTTAATGTTCTTACCTTATCTATGTAAAATCTTGGTACTAGCACAAAATGTGTTCAACCGAAAACACTGAAGATGTTTCTTCAAAACACGGACAATATAATATACAGATAATGCCTATCAAATTCTTAAGAAAGGGTCAGAGAAGGAATGGCAGATTTGTGAAGACCCAGTTTCTCTCTCAGAAATGTTGGTTAAAGAAAATTCTGAGGGAAATTTTCAATCTGGTAAAATACTCTTAAAACGCTTACCTAGAATGCTTCATCCATCTCATAATCTAATAAAGAACACCTCAGTTCTTTAAAGGAACTTAAAGTGCCTTACATCAAAGCAATCAGAATGAGTTAGTCACTCAGCTTTTGTCTAATGGTATTTTCATATTGCATAATTCCGTCACGTAGACCCCGCAAATATCCGATTTCCTCGGAGAGTTCCAAAAGCTCAAAGATAGAAGGCATTCCCCAAAAACTCGCTTCGCGCTGCTTTTCTCTTTTTCTGTAAATCTCTTAAGAATTTTCTCTGGAAACCCAGGAGGGTTCGCCTCCACCTCAAGTAAAGAGCATCTTGCACAAATGAAAAAATGGTTTTCTCTTAGCAAACAGAAGCGGCATTCCCCTCCTTTCTACGTGGCCGATGATCAAATCACCTTTTCGCCAAAGGATAAAGTTTGGTTCGTTTTTCTAGTTTTGGGTGTGGAAAGTGTGGGACACCTTTTCTTTTATCTTTACATGAAAATTTGTTACGGCCACTTTGTAGGATTTACTGATTTTGTTTGCGCATTTTAATCATTTTTCTTCCATTTTTTGAAGATATCTGAGCTAGGGCAGTGATTTGTTTTTTTGGTGCATGAAGCCTGTGTGTTAGTGTTTCCTCCATATTTATTATTCTTAACTTTCATTTTGTTTTATAAGTTTTATGAAGATTGTTTTAAATATTTTCTTAAGAAGGTGGGTTTGAATGTTCTCTTTTCTTCTAAAGTCCATTTTATATATTGCCGATATCAGAGAACCACACAGAAGAAGGCCGTGTCAAGTTAATTTTATGAAATCAAAAATTAAACAAGAAAGAGGAAATAAAATACATTAAGAGGAACGCCTAAACTCCACGGCGAAAGAAAAAGACATCTGAAAAAAGACTGGTGATATATTTTACCAAGAAAGGACGTAGCCAGATTGACAGAAAAAACACGAGGAATGGAGTTGAAAGTTGAAGGGATTCTGAGCATTTATCGTTTACCGGTTTATATATTAACGAATTCTGTAAGGTCAACAGTTGGTCATTAATATAAGTTCCTATTCTCACATACCTGCGCTGGTGAGATTGAGAACATGCCAGTATAAAATACCTGGGGATGTGAGATTGTGAACGTGCCCGTATAAAGTCAGGATTTATCTAGGTTCACTGATTTTTTTAAGAATCTTCCTTAGTAATTATCGCTCAACTCTCTTTTTATTCACGTTTCGTTGTGTTAACACATTGCGAAGCTAAAATTTTAGTGATTTCTAAATGCCAGCAGAGAACAGTAAAATGGGTAAATACTTCACTACTGCTACATCCCTGTGTCGCTAAAAGGAATTGATGCTGTAATTCAAAGGGCAAACACACTTTTAGAAAAACAAACAGTGAATAATATTTGAAAATAATAAAATTTACCTCGGGCATTGAGTGCGGACGCCAATCACTGTACATTTAAATCTTTATTTGAAGATAATATATTCCGATTTTAAAGAAAAGAAAGAACTGCTTTTGATATCATATTTGCCCCAAAATCTTTGCATAAGATGTACCATATAAATGATGAAATTGCCGATAAACTCCTGGGATTTTACTTTGGTTTTAAATATAAGCCTAGTTCAAGGCGAAAAAATAAGATTTTAACACCCTCACTCAGCGAAAATTTGTGTTTGTAAATTTATAATATTTATCATTGTATAGAAAAAAAGTGCAAACTTTTTAGACTACGTAATTGCGATTAATGATGACCTAGTAAACTACCAGTTATTCCTATCATCTGAAGAACATTCAGCTGAAAAACAATATGATTGGAACCTCCAGATGTACTTTCAGTAAAACGAATAAATTTGTTGAAATGCGATACTTTGTCGCAAATGAAATTTTAAATACAAATGTTTTAGAGAACTGCATTCAAGCAGTAAATTGTCAGATTATGATGGGATACTTGAAGGCAAGAATGTTTTTTCAGAATTTCAGTATTTTTCTCTGAAAAAAATATTATGGGTATCATTGCATGGCATTTCCAGTTGTAGTTTTCGGTACTAATTTAATATATAATATTAACATTACACAACTTAACCAGAAGTGTGTATGTTTGTGTAAAACTCTTCACACGTTGTTCTTGAGTAGCTAAGGACATTTATGTACGTTGAAGCATATTACATCTAATGTATGAGAGCAAAAATATCTGCGATATTTGCAATAGGCTGACTTATTACTGACATACCTAATTTCATGTTTTCAAATCAGACAGTCGATCTTCTCTATCATTCTATTCTCTTAAACTGGATGACGTTTTAAGACGTGAAAATATCGCTGCTATATCATCCTTTACCATACCTTCTTTTTTCTCTTCGGAATCCGGTTTATTCTTTCAAAAAGAAAAACGTCCTGAAATGGAAGCGTTTGTTTTTTATCATGTGCAGCCGAAGTGATCAGTTCAAAATAATCTCAGATGTTCCATCGTCTGACAGACTTCCCTGCAAATCTTTAGACGATGCGGGGGAGTTATAAACTGTTTCCTTTAAATTTGTGCAAGATTTACTGTCGGTGCAAAATCATGTCTGCGTGGGAAAACCAAATGCTGCATTAAAAGAATACGGATTGTAACATGAATTTTTAGACGTATAGAAGCGATTTGATGGGACTGAATTGCAATTAGTATTTTGCCATCTTCCAGGTGGTTGGCTCAGCACATTCAGAAATAAATGTATTCATATTTTCCCGCAGCTGTTTGATATTTGGAAAAATCTTTTGTAAGTTTTAATGGAATTATAGCTTCGAAAGCTAAACGGACGCATTAGGCTAGTTTATTGAAGAAGCCTATTACTTCAAATAAATATCATGTTATACCGCACTCATTGATATATGATCAATCCCATTATTCCCTCATACATTAGGTAAATATTGAGTAATTGAAATCAGCGATGACGCCATTTTATATCCATATGACCTACGTTATACAAGAATTTTCTTGAGATTATTTAAACATGCAACAGATGGTACTTGTTAAAATTAGGATTTTGGTAAAATCCCAGTATATTAAAACAGAGGTTTCACGTTGGTGAAAATTAATAATTTTTGATGTGATTCAATTCAAGAAATTAAATATAAAAAAATCCTAATTATACTACCTTCATGTATTTGCAATGATATTTGCTGAGTTTATCAGTAAGTCGCTCGATGTTTGAATACAAAATGTCTCCAGGTAACTGGCTTACTATCTATAATTATAAGGTTTGATATGTAACTAAATTATAGCGATCAGAAATTTAGAAATTCTCACTGACATTTTAGATGTAACCTTCATGTATTTGTTATACAGGAATTTTCTTGAAGTTATTTAAACATGCAACAGATGGTACTTGTTAAAATTAAGATTTTGGTAAAATCCCAGTATATTAAAACAGAGGTTTCACGTTGGTGAAAATTAATAATTTTTGATGTCATTCAATTCAAGAAATTAAATATAAAAAAATCCTAATTATACTACCTTCATGTATTTGCAATGATTTTTGCTGCGTTTATCAATAAGTCGCCCGATGTTTGAGAAGAAACTGTCTCTAGGTAACTAGCTTACTATCTATAATTATAAGGTTTTATATGTAACTAAATTATAGCGATCTGAAATTTAGAAATTCTAACTGACATTTTAGATGTAAATATAATTTCTCCGATCACCGTGACATGAGGTTGAGATTCCAAATATTTTTAATTATTGGGGCAAGGACGATCTTAACACATTAGACAATATTTCGAATTATTATTCACGTATTGTCTAATGTGTTAAGATAGTCCAAAACGAAAGCAATGCAACAACCATGTAGCGTCGCGATAAGATAGGTGTAATCGCCTGTCGGAGATCGTTGACGAATGCGCAAAAGGTCACCCCGCTTTCTATGGCAAATCGCGACTTGGCCATCAATTGCCAAAATGGTAATTCGTAAATCAAAGCCACACGTGATCAGTGAAAAACCTTATTGTTAGTTAATCTGAGTTCCTCGTTTATCTGAGTCAAATTGAGAAATGTTCCTTCCTGTGAGTCAAATTGAGAAATGTTCCTTCCTGTGGGTCAAACTGAGAAATTTTCCTTCCTGTGAGTCAATTTGAGAATATTTCCTTATTATGAGTCAAATTGAGAAATGTTCCTCTCTGTGAGTCAAGAATCTTATCGTTAGTCACTCTGAGTTCCTCTTCCCTGTGAGCCAAACTGTTCATCAGAAAGCAATTGAAACACAAGACATCCAAGACAGAGTGGTTGGTGTTGGAAATACAGAGGGCTTAAAAACCTCTTGCCTAGGATATTTTCCTTAAATTGCTTTCGAGAGAAATTTAAAGAAAATACTTATACTAAAAGTAGTATATCGTCATCTCTTGCAACCGGCTGAATAGTTTCATTTATAACTTTTGTTCTGACAAAAAATGTGCATCGAATTCCTGAATGTCCCCAGCTCTGAAAAAAGTTCAGTTTCTTAAATTTTTGCGGCACAGCCCAATCATAATACATTGGGTATGGCAACAGAAATATGCTTGACTAATATATATCTTTTGTTTCAGTTTCACGTTTCACCCACAATTTCAACAAATCCAGGCACTTTTTCGGATATGACAGTTTCAAAAAAAAAAACAAATATTTATACAGTTTAACGTTGTATAATTTCATATAGTACTTAGTTTAATTAAACGCGTTTTGTGATCTATCGAACATCATTTTAGGAAATAAAAATAAGTTACAAGAAAAAAATAATCTTCATGTAGGTTCCGAAAACAAAAATTAAATCCTTGGATTGATTATTGGCTAATTTTTGAGATATTCTTATCTCAAAAAGTAAATCTTGTAGAAATAAAAAAGCAAGAGAAATATATGTAAAATCTAAGATGTCTTTTAATGAATTAATGATGACTATAATTTCTAATGACAAGAATGGGAAATGCTTACAGAAGAAGAAGCTTTTGATAGAGATCTGGGTATTTCTAGATAACCTAAAAAATAGAATTCTGACATTCATAAAAAATGCATTAAAAAAAGGGGTACCCAAAATGGATACCCCTTATAGAAAGATTAAAAATTGTTGAAGATTAAAAAATATTTAAATTTTATGACATATCTTTGCAAGTAAATACACAACAAGTTTTTTATAGTTTACATTTATAAAATCATCAGAGAATTTTCTGTTGATAACAATATCACACCAGTTAATTTTATCTTTATATTTCATAATGAAATCTTCTGTTAATTCTTGGTTTCTTGTAACTTCTTTCCAATCAATAAAATCACTAAGAAAATCTATAGTTTCTTCACTTAATTTTTGTTTTATTGGAATTATTGACATGTCTAAGAATCTAAAGTTTTCTTTTATAAAATCATTACTTAATTTTTGATACATAGAAATTCTTCTCATATCTAATTTATCAATATTCATTAATATAAAACTCTCAGAAAGTGTTTGATATTGAGAAATCAAAGACCAGTTTAATTTATTGTTATTCATAAAATATTCAGAAAGAATCTGATATTGAGAAATTTTATCCCAGTTCACTTTATCATGAAATTCTGAAATAAAATCTTCAGATAATTTTTGATATTCTGATATTAAATCCCAATTTACTGCATCTTTTACACTTCTAATTATATCTTCTGAAAGTTCATTATCTTTAGAAAATGAATCCCAATTAATATTGTTCCTAATTAACCTATCCATTTATATAGAATGAATTTTTATAAATGGAATGTTATTTTTTCAATTTCTAAGTAAGGTTTAAAAATGTTTAATTCTAAATAAGACATGACTTGTATGCTTAATTCATCATTCTTTTTTCCTGATGCAAAGAGTATTAAAGGTTTATCTGTGTAGGCATCACTATTAAATAATATATTCTCCCCAAGTGTAATTAAAACTTCTGATTTCCCATTAGTATAATTAGGACGTAAATAAAATGTAATTTTCATATCCATATTTTCACTCAGTTTCATATTTCTGTCAAGGAGATTGCTACTAAATTTCATAAAAACGACTGTTCCCCAGTAACGCATAGCACCAAGAGTATTATATGCTTTTTTATCTTCTTGAATTGTTGCATAACATTTTTGATTATCCACGTAATTTTTATTAACTGCGTCATACATATCCTGAGGAGATGGAATATTCACTAATCTTTTATTTTGAACATCAAACTTTTCATCTTTTAAAATTAAAACATTGTTTTCTAAATACCTCTTATTCACTGCATTCTTATCTGCTGTAGGATCAGCAACATTTCCTATTCTTTTACCTTTTGCATTAATTACATTCCCATCTTGAATATGTAAATATTTTTGATCCAAATTACTTAATTCACCTTTAAGTACAGCATCTAAATCTCTTATTCTTACAGCAGTTTCTTGAACAAAATCTGAAAAACTACCATTAATATTTTTTTCTATTTCACTTTTAACTTCCAGATTATTCTCTCTCATTTGTTTTAAAACATATTCTCTTGTAGTAACATCATGTTCATCTATAGGTTCTTTACAATTTTTTAAATTTTTTTCTTCCATATCATAATTACCATCATCTGTTAATTTAAATCCATTTCCAGGAGGTCCAGGTGGTCCAATTCCAAATTCTTCATAAGACGAACCAAAAGGGTACCAATTCATTTATTTAATCTAAAGTTTTCAAAGTTTTAAATTCCTTATTAGCCATATTAAGTGATCCTCTTTTTGTTTCATTCACGATGAAATAAAATCTATATGGTTTACCTGGATTTGATCCTAATCTCCAGTTAAATTCTAGTCTTAAATTCGAAATATTAGTATACTCTGGATGATTAGATAAATTAAAATAAAAGATTGGATACAATCTCGCATAATTTACATAACTTATAAGACATCCACTTTCAGTATTATGAGTATTTAATCCAGCTGCTAATAATTCAGAATAACATCTATTATAATCTAACTGCCCATCTTTAAAATTCGTTTTATAAATTTCTTCTGGAACTTTTTTATTATTACATAATATCCAGCATTCAAGGAGATCTAAATTATCAAAAACCATATTGTTCTGATTTTGATTGCTTTCTTTTTCTACATACTGTGGAATGACAAGAACACTTAACACCTCATCAGATGTAGTTCTTATATGACATGCACCACTTGATGTTGTTTGCTGATTACTTTTCTCAATTGAAGCAGAACACAAAGTAATTTCAATAGGTGTAGAATTCAAAGCTATACTTTTAAATTCAGCCTCAATGGATGGGTACAACTCTACATAAGGTAACCATAATTGAAAATCAGATATAATAACTTTATAATTAGGATTTGCAACATCTGTGTATAACATATCATTATGACTATTTCTTTGAAATTCAAATGTAACTTTTATATCAGAAATTAATCTTCTAAAATCGTTGAGGAACCCAAACAGTTGTCTTAAAGGAATCCAAAATTTTATTACATTACTGTTTTTTGTTAAAAGCCATCTCTGTCTAAATCCTTTATTATAAGAGGCATTTTCTTTTAATTTGATATCTGATCCTTTCTTTACATCTTTATTAGGATCATCTATTACTATTTTATCTTTATCAGCTGATTCTGATGTATCAACATAATACATCATATTTGTAGCCTCTGAAGTGGAATAATCTTTTGTGAAATTTATAAGTCCGTTAATTTGATGAATTAATGAAGCACATTCAATATTAGAATCAGTTTGTTCTTTTCCTATAGTTAATGAAGCGGATCTAAACAGATTCCCACCATTTACAAATGTAACATTATCAGTTCCTATAGTATCATTATTATTTTTTACTATTTTACTTTCTAAGCATATATAACCGTTACTATATAATATAGGTGAATTTGTATCTTTAATAGTAAACTTATATTAATCAGATTCTTTTACATTAGTACTATCTTCATTATGTTTTATATATTCACACTTAGCAATTTTATTACTATAATAATCTGGAATAGCTTTTAAGTCCCAAAGTTTTTCCATTTATTAGGATAAAAAACTCATTTATACCGTTTCAAACCAGATCCATTCTGAATTTTCGTTTTAGCTAATATATCATTAACAGTTACAGGAGGTTTAGATAATATATTTTCAAGTTTATTTTGAATAACTTTTTTAGCTTTATCTTCAATTGCTGTTTTTGCTGATTTACCTAAAACTTCTAATATTTTTTCCAAAAGTTTTAATTCCTTCAGTGAAGATATTACCACCATATCGTTTTGCATATAATCTATGTTTGTTATAATTCATTTATTAAGCTGAAAAGCTTAAGCTAAAATTAATCTATATAAAACTCTCATATTATTCAAGTCTATCAGTTCATTATCTTGATTCGTGATATACATTCGAATTCTATGAATATAATTTCGTCTATTAATGGATAAAAATAAAGGATTTATTTCATCAAATTTTATTAAACTGCCAGGAGGATTAGATGGCGTAAAGGAATACAAAATATCTGAATTAATATTATTATATAGAGCTCCTGTAATTACATCACAATGGATGTGTATGTCATCAACTCCTCTAGAAATGTTTGCCATATATTTTCCTTCCTGATGATTATCTTCATATATTTCTGATTCAAATCCTAAAATTTCATGTAATTTGCGCTCTCTAAGATCAATTTTATATTCATCTTTTAATTCAATTATAAAGCGCTGTGTAGCGAAATTAGCTTTAAATTTAATTGGTGGTTCATCTCCAAATCGTTTTATTAAAAAGTTATTTAATTCCCTTAATGTGTAATTTCCATTATCTAAAGTTATTTCATGCCATAAACTACCATCAAAATACTTAAATGTATTATTTTCATATTCTTCATCAATATTGTTATATGAAACCCACATAGACATAGATTTTAAAGCTATTTTTGAATTTTCATTAACAGGAATAGGTGGGACATATTCAATTGTAAAATCTTCTGATTTCTCAAAATTTTTTGAATCTAAAATTAACATTTATTAAGCACAAAATCTTCATTATAACCACTTGGTTCTTGGGCAAAAGAATATAAAACTTCAGCAGGTGATTTACCTTTATTCCTTTGAGTTATGTATTTCATACAAGTAAAACCACATTTAACAGATGTTGGTTCTTGTAAAAAACTCGAATTATATCTAATTCCTTTATTAGATGTTTCATAATATTTTACAATATTTTTAGGTATGAAAATGTTATTCAATTTAATGTCTTTATATTTATATTCTCCAAATGGATCAAAATATTCCACAAAATTATATTTAGGATCATTATAATAACAGACCCAATGAGTCCCAGGTCCTGTAGATATATCTAAATTAATAATTCCACTTTCAAATTTCTTAATCTTTTTAGGTAATAAATCTGATGTAAATACACCTCTGAATCCTTTTACATCTTTCATATTTTGTACTATCGTTTTATTGGATATACCTCGTAATTCTGAAGAACTCCCTTTCCAGAATGTTTTTTTTAAGGTGTGAACCTTTCGGTTTACAACCTGATCCAGTTACTTTACTTAAAGCTTTATTCACACCAAAACTAGCAGCACCAGATAAAGCACCAGTACCAAGAGCAGCTAAGATAGGGATCAAAAAGGGTAAAATACCTCCGTTTTTCTTTAATTGTGTCTTACTTATAGTTATTCGTTTACCATTTTTAATTTGAGTAATTTGAGTTTTTGTTAAATACATATCATGATTAGCACTTTTAGTTTTATCAATTTGCAATGTAATTTCTTCTCCTTTCTTAACTGCTGATTTTAATTTGTTTTTCTGACCTTCACTCAAATAAATTCTTGATACAATATAATTACTCATTTATTAAGATAGAAACTTTGAATAATATTGTTTTACTTGCTCATTAGTCATTTTAATCTCTTTCAATAATAAATCTAGTATTTGAACTACTTGGTTATATACTTTCTTATTTTTAGTTCCCTTACATATTTTATCTGTTAATTTATCTAAAATATTAAGACCCTCACATATATAGTAATTCCCCATTTTGAGAGCTTCTAATGCTCTAATATATTTTCGCACCTCAGCCTTTTTATAATCGAAACGATCAATTTTTTTCTGCAATTTTTTCTTTTTTCTTCATCTTTAGCATTATTAAGTGCTTTTACTTGAGGACCTTTTAGACGTCCGATTTCACTGTTTTTTTCATTTGCTTGATTTATTATTTCATCAATCTCTTCATCAGATTTATTAACTAATTCTGAAGGTAAATCAAATCCTAACTTTTTTTAATGACTGATACATTCAAGTTTTTGTTTAAGTTAATTTTATGAATTCCTGCTTCTCTCTCATACATTTCTTTAGCATCTGAAATAGGTTCTTCAACATCTTCTAAGGCAGGAAATCTTGAAGATTCTGCAATTGGTTGAAATGAAAGTTCTTCAATTGCATTTTGAATAGCTTTTAAATTTTCTTTTCTAGATACATCTTGATATTCTAATTTTTCAACTATAGGTTTATGAAATTTTGTGATTGCCTCTTCATATCCTAAATCTTCTAATTGCTTTTCCTTATTTCGTTTTCTTAGTTCAGCATTTACTTTTGCTAATTTTAATAAATCTTGTATCACTTTACTCATTTATTTAACTGAAAATTTGCTTCCAAGCAAATTATTTTACTTCCAAGCAATGTTATTTATCTCAAGGAATACCAGCTGAAGACTTATTATTTGAAGCTGAAATGTTTATTGAAGATGCTGAATTTCTATTAAATAAACATGATTAAACCGAAAGGTTGCAGCATTAAACTAAAAGATTATTCAGAACCAGAAGAATTTATAGATCCAAATCAAAATCCAATATTACCTATTCATCCTTTTAAACTTTTAATAACAGGATCTTCAGGATGTGGAAAAACAAATTTACTATTAAATTTAATATATGATCATTTAAATTTTGATGCATTATTCATATGTGCAAAAGATATTAACGAACCTAAATACTCTAAATTAAAAGAAAATTACTCAATGTTTGATGATATAGAAGAGGAAGACATTTTAAAAATAAAGGGAAAGAATAAAAATAAGTTATTAAAATTATTTAAAAAGTTTAAGAAAGAAACATTATTTAGTTCAGACATAAATGAATTTATTACTGTAGATGACTTAGATCCTTCATTAAAAAATCTAGTTATTTTTGATGACTGTGTAAAAGAAAAAGATCAAAACGAAATTGAAAATTTTTTTATAAGAGGAAGGAAGAAAAATGCATCCATTATTTATTTATCACAGACCTATTATTCAACACCTATTGATATAAGAAAAAACTGTGATTACTTTATATTTTTTAAACTTCAGCACAGAGAAATTAAACAAATTATTAGAGAAATTGATGGTGATTTTAATATAGATCCTTATCAAAAAAGTATTAAAAAACCTTATGATTTCTTCATGTTAGATTTGAAAAATCCTCATATGAGATACAGACATAACTTTGATCCTATATAAATGGAAGAATATTTAGAAAAGAAAATGTATGTATACAGAAAACGTTTTAATTACTATAATAAAATTAGTATATCACTATCAGTAGGCAAATTTATATTTAGTGCTTCAGGTTTATCAGCTTTTGCATTTATTCCTTTAGCAGCACTTTCTTTAGGAGCAGGAGTCATTGAAGGTGTTGATAAAACTCTAAATATTTCAGAAAGAAAAGAAGAATATAAACAAGCTTACAAATTTTATAAACAGATATTAAATTTAATAAACGCTAATTCAGTTTCAGAACAGGATGCTTACATTAGAGAAGAAGATTTTATAAAAAATATTAAGTATTTTCCTTTAGAAAAATATGTAAAACAAACACAGCTAAATGGTTATAGATACGTAGTTAAAAAATAGATTTACAGATAAATAAATGATTCATATATTCAAAGAAATTAAAGGTACTGGTTATATAATAACAGGAGGTGATTTAGTAGGATGGTTACAAGATAAATTAAATCCACCTGAAATGCATATACCAGGGTACCAGTATTGTGGCCCATTTACAAAATTAGAAAAGAGATTAAAAAGAGGTGATCCAGGAATTAACAGAGTTGATAAAGCTTGTAAAAAACATGACGTAGCTTATAGTAAAACTAAAGATACTAAACAGAGACATATTGCTGATCAAGAACTCTTAAACGATTTAGATTCAATTGAAAATACTACAAGTGGATTCTATCCATTAGGAGAGAAACAAGCTAGAGCTCTTATAAAACCAATTATAAAAGCAAAGAAAACATTTGGTTTAGGAATTTCATCCTATATAAATATGTATTGCTTAAAGTGCAAACAGAAAACTGAAACTAAAGATATTCAAGAAACAGTAGCTAAAAATGGAAGACCCATGGCAAAAGGAAAGTGTAAAGTTTTTGGATCTAAAAAGAGTGTTTTTTTAAAGACGTCGTGAAACACCTTAAAAATATTTATTATACACCAGAAACTGGTTATTGTGGTATTAATGAATTACAAAGAAAAACTAAATTACCCAGGAAAAATATAGAAGAGTTTTTACATCAACAAGATGTATATACAAAACATAAACCACTTATTCATAGATTTAAAAGAAGAAGAATTTATGTTTCTCATGTCAATGACCAATTTCAAGCTGACCTTATAGATATGCAAGAATTTAAATCCTTTAATAATGACACAAATTATATTTTATCAGTGATTGATATATTCAGTAAATATGTTTGGACAATTCCGATTAAAAGAAAAACAGGTGAAGAGGTAACTAGAGCATTTAAAAAATATTTAAAGAAAGAAAACCAGAAAAACTTCAAACAGATAAGGGTACAGATTTTATAAATAAACAAACTCAAAAGTTATTCAAGGATGAAAATATTCACTGGTTTACAGCTGAGAATATTGAGATTAAATGTGCTGTTATTGAAAGATTCAATAGAACTTTAAAGACTAAAATGTGGAAGTATTTCACAGCAAATAATACTAGAAAGTGGTTAAATGTACTAGATAAAATAATTAAGAATTATAATAATTCTTATCATAGATCCATTAAAATGACACCTATAGAAGCAAGTAAGGAAGAAAATGAATTAAAAGTTTATAATAATTTGTATAAAGAAAAAGAGAAAAATAAACCAAAATATCAAAAAGGAGATAAAATAAGAATTTCAAAATATAAAGGAAGAATTTAAGAAAGGTTATCTTCCAACATTTACAGAAGAAATATTTATAATTTCCGATATATTGAACACAGATCCTCCGACGTATAAAATGAAAGATTTAAATAATGAAGAAATTGCAGGAACATTTTATGAAAAAGAACTGGTTAAATATGATAAGAAAGATGAGGTTTATAAGATTGAAAAAATTATTAGAAAGAAAGGAAATAAATACTTAGTTAAATGGTTGGGATATCCTGATGAATTTAACAGTTGGGTTGACGCTGTAATTTGAAAAATTTTTGCAAAACGCCCCTTCAGTGGAGGGTCTATGCTTCATTTTTTTATTTTTTTTTTGTACCTAGCCAGCCAGGTACTTATGGGCGTTAACTCTTTCGACCCTCCACCGGAATCACACACACACTCTCTACCATCAGATGTTATTCACGCATACGCTCTACCATGAACCCAACCTTTTTTTTTTTTAATCAAAGGGGGACAGGGAGCAGATTCGAACCAACGACCTTTTGTATGCAAGCTTAACACGGTACCACTTGGCCACTGCTGGAAGATAAATTCTTGCTTGAAACATATATTTACGTTTCAAGCAAGAGAAACTTGGCGATGATCCAAAGTTGTTACGTAACGAAGAACTGCTTCTTTCCGAGGACATAATCGCTCCGCGGAGAGTATTTTGGCAGCTGTTCAACTCTGGTTATGTAAACATTTTCGCTCGCAGCTTATCAGTAATGACTACATCTAAGCAAGAAAGAGATTTAATTGCTTGTGCTATATGTGAAAGAAAAAACTGTATTTCAGTATTTAAAGATATAATTTCTTAGGCAGGAATTATTAACGATTTAAAATAAGATATACGTGAAAAAGTATTTAATAACATGATATCTAATAAATGGCTTCATTAAAAGATGTATGTTATGAACAAATCAAAGATAATTACTGGTATGGTCTATTTGGAGATTTTATAAATTATAATAGATAAAAATACTGGATACTTTAATGCTACAAAATTATGCAAACAAGGTGGTAAAAAATTTAAAAAATGGTTAGAGAATAAACAATCTCAAGAATTAATAAAATATTATAAAAATTGTGGTGGCCCGAATTCGGGCCGCCATAAAAATGATCAAATGTATGAAATAAGAGAAGGAACAGGTAAGAATATTATTAATGGAACATATGTTAAGCAGGAATTAATTTTAAATATATCTTGTTGGGTTTCAAACGATTTTTATGATAAAGTTAACAAGATTGTTAAAGACTATTACATTAAAAAATTCAATGATAAATACAAGAATGATAATGAAAAATTAAATAAGAAATTAAATAAGATAAAAAAGAAAATGGAAAAATTAAAACTTGAAAATGAAAAATATAAGAAGTAGAAGAGGATATAACACCTAAAACTGCTAATTCTAAAAAGCTTCATATGTTTACTATCATACAGAAAAATAAAGAAAACTCTGATTATTCTTATTATGTAATCAGATGTCAAAGAGATAAAATGAATAAAACTATTGGTAATTTAAAAATAAAGTATCCAGATTTAAATACAGTATATGAAATAAAATATAATCCTAATTCTATTAATTTATTTAACAGAGTTAAAGAAAATATATCATACATAGAAACTAAATTTAATCATCTTAATATTGTTAATGATCATACTATTGATAATTTAAAAGAGGCTATTAAAAGAATAACTAAGTTGTAAAAAGTTTTTAATAAAATGATATCTAATAAATGGATAATGATATTGAAGAAGCGAATGACTTTTCTTATTCATCTTCAGAAGAAGAACAAATTGAAATTCCTGAAAATTTTAAAAAAGTAATGAAACAAGTAAAAAGAATGAAATATGATGAAGAGGAAGACTGTTATTATATAGATTATAATAAATATTTAAAAAGTAGATATGTTAGTAGAATAAGATATTTTAATCAGTTTAAAAGAAAAAATAACCTTAAATTTAATAAGGAAGCTGAAGATTTATTTTTAAAATTATTGGATTGTATGTACTATGAGAAAAATTTAAAATATGCATATTTTATTAAAAAAATTTGTGACTATTATAATATATCAAATGATATTAAAATTAATATAAATCCAAAAATGAAAAGATCTGGGAAGACTTCAAAGCAGCAAGCTTTTCAGCTTAAAGCAAAGTATTTATAAATTTGTTTCCTAATAAATGGAAGACAAAACATGCACAAGTTGTAAACAAACAAAACCTATTGATGAATTTTACATTCGTCGTCGTTATGGTAGAGTTGATCGTCAGCATATTTGCAAATATTGTCAAACTTATACTCTATATAGGAAGCTGGTTTGTGATTGTGGAAGAGAATATACTTATGCTCATTATCAAAGACATTTAAGAAGTTCTTTACATAAACGTCTTTTGAAAATCTGTTTATAAAAATACCTGCCTATAAATAGTTACAATTTTTTTTCCTTATAAATGGAAAAGTCTTTGAAGTCAAAAACTGTTAAACAGTTAAGAGAGTATTGTAAAGAAAAACGTATTAATGATTATTCAAAACTAAAAAAAGCAGACCTTATTAATTATATAATTGATAAGGTTCAAAGAAGAAAATTTAGAAAAATATTTAACTTTGATCGTCATGTATTTTCAAAAACTAAAAAACCTAGAGAACCACAGATAAAATGTGACATCTGTGGAAAATATTATAAACCAGAATATGAAGATGTGCATATTGAAAGTCTTAAACATAAACAAGCTTTATTTAATGAACAAGGAATTCAAGAGATTGAAACTGCTTATGAATCTAGATTAAAAACTTATGTAATGAAAAATTCAAAAACTATGTAATTCCTTTAGATTTTTTAGGAGATTTAAGATCTGCAGTTATTGAAAAAACAAAAGAAATATTACTTAAAATGGGACTAAAAATAAATTTTAAATTATTTTGTCAATACATGAGAAATGAGAAAGATTATCAAGATTTTGTATTTAAAACTCAAAATGAAATAATATTAAAATCTACTGATTTAGATAATTATTATGATGAGGTAGTTGATAAATTATTGAGAGAAATGGATGAATTTGAGGCTAGAGGATCAGGATGGAAACTTTCTAAAATTCACTTTTTGGAACTTAGAATTAATAAATATAATCCTCTAAGAGGTTCATCCTACATAGATTTACCAGAAAAAATTAAGGCTAAACAAGCTATTATAAATGTAAAAAATAATGATAATGAATGCTTTAGATGGTCTGTTTTATCATGTTTATATCCTGTGAAAAAAGATCCTCAAAAAGTATCGCATTATAAACCACGTAAAAATGACTTAGATTTTAAAGGAATAGAATTTCCAGTTGCATTAAATGATATTAAAAAAATTGAAAAATTAAATAATATATCCGTTAATGTTTATAGTTCTGATGAAAATGATGTAATATACCCTCTAAGAATTTCTGAAAATAAATTAGAAAAACATGTAAATCTCTTCTATATTAAAGATGAAAAACATGATCACTACTGTTGGATAAAAGACTTATCTAGATTAATAAAAGCTCAAATAACTGGTCATAAAACTAAAATCTATCCATGTAAAAGATGCTTAACATATTATTATTCAGCAGAATATTTAAAAAATCATGAAAATGACTGTAAATATAAAAAGGCAGTAAAGATAGAAATGCCAAGAAAACATGAGTATATTTACTTTGAACATGATCATAATTCATTAAGAGTTCCATTTGTTATATATGCAGATTTTGAATGTTTAACCAGAAAAATAGATACTTGTCAACCAAATCACGAAAATTCTTACACCATAAAATATCAGAAACATGAACCAATGAGCTTTAGTTGTTATATAAAATATGAACATGAAGATTATAAAGACCCTGTTGTTTATAGAGGTCCAAATGCTGTTAGAAAATTTTGTGAAATGCTGAAACAAGAAACTAAAGAAATTGAAAAGATATATAAAAATATTAAACCTATGAATATGACTAAAGAAGATGAAAAACATTTCCAAAATACTGACATATGTCACATATGTGATAAAATTATTATTCATAAAGGAAATTTTGAAAAATATGGTTCAGTTAAATTCGATGGTAAAAAAGTAAGAGATCATGATCATTTAACTGGTAAATATAGAGGACCTGCTCATGAAACATGTAATTTATGTTATCAAAATCCCAAGTTTGTTCCAGTATTTATACATAATTTAACTGGATATGATGCTCATTTATTTATAAAAGCATTAGGTTATGATAAAGAAGATATTAATATAATTCCAAATACTGAGGAAAAATATATAACATTTGATAAAAAAGTTGGAAATCTACATTTAAAATTTATAGATTCATTTAGATTTATGGCAAGTAGTATTGATAAATTATCAAGTAATTTAAAGAAAGAACAATTTAGAGAAACTTCGAAATATTTTCCAAAACACTTATTAGATCTAGTAATTAGAAAAGGTGTATATCCTTATGATTATATGGATTCACGGGGAAAATGCAAAGAACATAAATTACCACCTAAAGAAGAATTTTATAGTAAACTGAATGAATGTGATATATCAGATGAAGATTATAAACATGCTCAAAATGTATGGAAAGCTTTTAAAATAGATAATATGGGAGAATACTCAGATTTGTATGTAAAATCAGATGTCTTAATACTAGCAGATATCTTTGAGAATTTTAGAGATGTATGTATGAAAACTTATAATTTAGATCCTGCTTGGTATTTAACATCTCCTGGGTTACCTTGGGATGCTATGTTAAAGAAAACTGATATAAAAGTACAACTCTTAAATGATTATGATATGATACTTATGTTAGAAAAAGGAACTAGAGGCGGAATATCTCAATGTTGTAATAGATATGGGAAAGCAAATAATAAATATATGAAAGATTATGATAAGAATAAAGAATCAAATTATTTAATGTATCTAGATGCCAACAATTTATATGGTTGGGCAATGAGCCAAAATTTACCATATGATAAGTTTAAATGGTCAAATACTGATATTGATGTAACTAAAATACCTGATGATTCAGAAACTGGATATATATTAGAAGTAGATTTAAAATATCCTAAAAAATTACATAAAAAACATTCTGATTTACCTCTAGCTCCTGAAAATAGAATTTCTGATGGATCAAAACAATCAAAACTGTTAACTACATTATATGATAAAAAGGATTATGCGGTTCACTATAGAAATCTGAAACAATATTTAAGGATGGGAATGAAATTGGAAAAAATACATAAAGTTTTAAAATTCAAACAGTCTAATTGGTTAAAAAAATATATAGATTTGAATACTGAAATGAGAACTAAAGCAACTAATGAATTTGAGAAAGATTTTTATAAATTAATGAATAATTCTGTATTTGGTAAAACTATGGAAAATATAAGAAAAAGAATTGATGTAAGATTAGGTTGTGATGCAAAAAAAGTTGAAAAATTAATAGCTAAACCAAATTTTAAAGATAGAACTGTACTTGATGAAAACTTGGTTGCTATTCATATGAATAAAACAAAAGTGTATTGTAATAAACCAATTTATGTTGGTATGAGTATATTAGATCTATCAAAATATTTGATGAATGAGTTTCATTATGATGTGATGAAGCCTAAATATAGTGAAAATATTAAACTGTTATATCAAGATACTGATTCCTTTATTTATGATATTAAAATTGATGATTTCTATGAAGATATGAAAAGTATGATTAATTATTTTGATATTTCAGGTTATAAAGAGGATAATCAATATGGTATTAAAAGAGTAAATAAGAAAGTCTTAGGTAAAATGAAAGATGAAAATAATGGTATAATTATGGAAGAATTTGTAGGTTTAAGAGCAAAAATGTATGCCTTAAAAGTAGATAATGAAATAACTAAAAAATCTAAAGGAGTTAAAAAATGTGTAGTTAAAAATAGAATAACATTTGATGACTACAAAGACTGTTTATTTAATAAAAAAGAAAAGTATAGAACTATGAATCTAATTAGAAGTTATAAACATGAAATATATTCAGTTCAAGTGAATAAGATAGCTTTATCACCTAATGATGATAAGAGATATATATTAGAAGATGGAATACATACATTAGCTTTAGGTCATTATAAAACTATTTAAATCTTGCTTTTATCTTTGAATTTTTAAAATTCTTATCTTCTGAATTTTTAATCTTTTAGAATTATTCTATATAAATGGATGACATTACACTGATTTTAAATTTTCAAGGATTTATTCTTCCTAATAAAAGTATAATCAGAGAGATAAGTTGGTGTCATTTACATCAACCTGTAGGGGAAACAATTCAAGTATTTGAACCTCATTATATATTAAATGATAGAGAGCGAAGAATTATATATAAATGTACAAGAGATATTCATGGATTAAAATTTAAAAGATTTCCAGATCAAAAATCTCTGTGGATAAGTACTGATGAGATTAAAGATTATATAAAAAAATTGTATGAATATTATGGTGGTAAGTTTGTATATAAAGGAGGAATAATGAAAAAACAAATATTTGATGAGTTAGAAATTCCTTCTATAGATCTTGAATTAACTAAATGTGCAAAAATTTTAGGTACTGGATGCTCTATATATAGATGTATGTTTTACAAGAATTGTATTTCAAAAAATGAAACCTTATAAATGAATTTATTAGGAGATATGAGAGCTCTCTTTACTGATCGTAAAGGAATCAAATATAGTGATGATATAAGATGTTTATCTCATTTATGTAAAGATTTAATATATGTGAGTAAAGATTATAATAATGAATATCCTGATCTTATTAAATTGATTGCTAAATATCTTAAAAAGATGCATAAACTAATTTTGAAAATAAGAACAAATGAAGAGGTTAAAAATAAAGGATTAGAAATATTTGATGAGATTACAAAACAAATTACATTTGTGACAAATATATTTTAAAAATATTTATAAAAATCTTTCCTAATAAATGGACACACTGAAAAAGCTTAATTCTCTCGGAGCACTTCAAACTAGTCCAATAATTAAAATGAGTGAACTGAAAACAGATTATGAATATAAAGTCGTTGAACTTAAACTAGTGCATACAAAATTTGGAAATAAAATTTTAGCTGCTGTAATAGATTCTGAATATAATGAATTTCAAGTATTTCTTCCTGAAAGATTTTCTAAGAATATGGCAAATAAAGAAATTAAAGCCATTAATGATATGGGTGATTTGAAAATGATTTATAAAGGAACTAAAGACTGTGGAAAACGAGATCCTGCTTATATAATTGAATTTCTTTAATCTTCAACAATTTTTAATCTTTCTATAAGGGGTATCCATTTTGGGTACCCCTTTTTTTAATGCATTTTTTATGAATGTCAGAATTCTATTTTTAGGTTATCTAGAAATACCCAGATCTCTATCAAAAGCTTCTTCTTCTGTAAGCATTTCCCATTCTTGTCATTAGAAATTATAGTCATCATTAATTCATTAAAAGACATCTTAGATTTTACATATATTTCTCTTGCTTTTTTATTTCTACAAGATTTACAGTGGTTCCTTTTATATTTTCCAATATTGCTAAAATTTTGTAATGATTGCAATTCTCCACAGAGTACACATTTATTTATAATTCATAATATTTTTCTGTCTCTAAGGTTTCTGTCTCTAGAAGAAGAGGGAAACGAGCATTTTTTCAATTTTGATGATTTTTTATTGTTTTTATGTTAAAAATGTGTATATTTTTATGATTTTCGTTCATTTTAGAGGGAAACGAGCATTTTTTCAATTTTGATGATTTTTGATGATTTTTTATTGTTTTTATGTTAAAAATGTGTATATTTTTATGATTTTCGTTCATTTTGAGCGTTTCCCTCTTATTGCGCTCGTAACCCCATATATATACTACTGATGTTCATAAAGAGATCAAGTTTTGCAGCACCGCTTTGATTAATATTCATGGCATAAGGAGGGGTAAATTGTTTCATGTTCAAAAGTCTCTTAAGACCTTAGGAAAGTCTCCTGTCAACAAAAGGGGCAAATACTCTTCAAAACATCGTAAGTTGCCTGAAGATGTGAGTAGCAAAATGCAGAAGCATATTACTTCATTTCCGAGCAGGTTGAGATGTCTGAACAATAACTTGCAAAATCAGTACAGCACAAAATCTTCTAATTTCCGCTGCAACTTGTGGGAGTCCACTGATGTGCTCTGGAAAATAATTTACTGCATTTCCCGTAAGAATTTGAGCAGCACATCTGTTAGTTTCAGTTATGATAAGATTTACTAGTGGCATCATTAAAATATAAGTTGAACAACTCCAAAGAGTTCTTCCTGTCAGAAATTTGTGCTCTTAATCCATTGGCTCCTAAGAATGAAAATTGCAGATGATAGGTGTCAGAATTGATTGATTTGTTCTACACCATTTCTTAGCTTCTGAAATTCCGCAAATTTCTTCTGAATCAGCATTCCTTTCCTCACTGCTACTACTGCTGGAGGAGATGGAAGATAAATTCAAAAGAAAATCTGAATCACTGAGGCTCTACATTTTTGCATCAAACATTTACGAGATTTTGGCACGCATGTGTTTAATTATAAAATAAGAAAACTCGTGGATCTGAAAGCCAAAAATGTTAATTTGCCCCGGGAAAACTGTATGATAATCTCTCTATGCGGAGACAAAGATGTGTTAAGCTGTAAATCAGGAGCTCAGTAGTCACAAAGAATGTATTACAAACTGACCCACACGTATACAAAAGGAACTTTCATCTAAAAAGATGAAATTTAAGGCGACTGGAGAAGTAGCCTTCTAAACACAAAAGATAAATTAGCGATTGCGTGTACACTTCCCAAAAAATCTATGCTCCTGGGTTTCAAAAGCAATGACGTGTCCGCGGTTAATCCGTAGGATAAGAATGCGCGCATTCCATGCGTAAAGCCGTTGCGCGAAAAATTTAGTGGAGTTGCGCCTCATGCGCTCAAACCGCTTTCCGAACAACAGGGAGAGAACGAGTCTCACGCGACCAAGTTGTTACAGACAAGGACGACCTTTAACGCGCTATACTCCTCTAAACAGGTCAGAGTGTTAAAGTATTTACGTCGAAAAATTCGATACCAGACAATTATCTTTATCTACTGAGGAATCGGAATTATTATTTCTGAAAAATAAATCGATAACGGAGAATCTGTGACTTTGTGCAATCGAGAAAATGCTGTGATAGTCATTCGCACTTCTCTGCTTTGCGTTAGTTAGTATAATTATTGTTGTGTGGGGCGTGAGTAAAATATGTTTCTTTGTGTTTTTTGAATGTTTTTCATACATTTTCTTAAGGAAAATATGAGGAAATAACTTTTGCTTATAAATTATGGTAACGATAATTTCCTTGATACCACATTTCTACAGTACGTGAGTTCGAAACGAAGCTGCTTGCCCAATAACATCTTCACGCAATTCTCAACAGGGATTTTGTAGAAAGCCTGTAATGAAGTCATCGGAGAAGTTTATACATAGGTCTTATATATTTTACAAAATTACAAACACATCTTTAAAATTCTCATTCTTAAGTGTTCTAAACCTCACAAATTATGTTGTAAACTACTGTCTACACTCCAAAATATGAAAATTTCAAATCAATGTAATTTTCAAGTAATAAATATATCAGAGGAAGCTTGAAGATCCAGTCGTGTGCTACTCTATGGTAGATTGACCTACTTTGGAAAATGAAAGCAAAGCGACCTGTTGCTACCTTTGATTTCAGACTTAAAAATAATAGTATTTTTGCAATTTTACACATTTTTAGTTTTTGCTGTATATTTATTTTTTAAACTTTTACTTCAGTTGCATTCTACTGGTATATTACTTTGTGCTGGATTCGTTGTTTATATTTATGGAATGAGATACCCAAAACCATATTAAAAAAAAACAAATGATGGAACACAATTTTCAGTAAAATATGGAGATAACAATTTTAATTAATTTATTCATAATTATTTTTCAGATATCATGGGGAACTGCTTTCGTTACACTTCGCCTTTCAGTAGGGTATATATGATTTCAAATGAACATCTGCAGTTTGCGTTAATTTATTGACAAACAGTATTCGGAACCTAAATCGCTGCGGAGAGGACTGGAACATAACATAATCCACAAATATGCATCATATTTGTTTACATATACTGCGAGTTTGGATTTTAAAGATATAATCATCCGCCCAAGGAATATATAAACTCCATAGACCAATTGTAAAGGAACTTTGACGGTTGAATAGGTAGATACATTTTACACATGCGTACTTCTCTTCAGTGGAATTCTGGAAAACTCTTCTGTCACGTCTTTTTTGTAATGGAGGTCTACCGGGTCGTTTCTTATCAGATTTGATCCTAGTACACTAGCATTTGCATAATACATTCCAATAAACGACACCCCCATGTCGGGAAATGTTACAGAATGGTTGATAGCTTATTTGACACCGTATTTTTAATCAGTTTGGGCAATAAATTGATCCTATCGATGAAGACATATTGAGTAAATTGTCGTGCTATTGTCTCACCGTAGCCCTGCGGGCGTATCTATAGCTCGATCTGCAATAACCTGATCGCTTACTACCTACTTCATTATTAATATAGAGATGTCTGAACATTAGTGGCAAGGCAGCCTATCTCAATATTACCTGTTTAGAGTGTCGAAAATAATATATGTTAAAAACCTTAAGATATTGTTGAGATGAAACGTTTGCAATATTATGTGAATGATATATTGTCTTATTAAATGTTTATATTCTCAAAAGGTAACGCAAAGGAATTTTCCAAACCCAAATTTGCAGATTGTCTCAAAATACTGCTAAACACAACTTTAAATACTTTTTGTACAGAGGGTGAGTCGAAAGTTTTTGTAACATTTGGATCACTTTATGTCTTCATACGTACCTTTACGACGAAAGCTGACAAGCATTCAAAGTATAGGAAATCGTGTTGAACATTTTTAGCCATCTGCCTGTCAGTTCTTCGATTCCTCGTCGGTGCCAGTTCTTGTCCTTTGAGGAGAAGAACTCCTTCACCCCAGCTGCCACCTACTACCGGTTGTTGAAGTGTCGCCTGCAACGGAAGTAAGCCATGAAGCGCAGCAAGTAATAATCCGACGGAGCCAGGTCCGGACTATATGCTGGGTGTAGCATCAGTTCGATGCTCTCAAGTTCCTGGAGTTTTACCAGGTTCGTTCGCGCAGTATAAGACCGAATGTTGACCTGAAGTGGAAGAACGCACTTTCTGTTCACCAGCCCCAGGTAATTCTCCTCCAAAACAGCATACATCGATCAAGATGTTCAGAGCACGGTTTGGTGTTGATGACCCGACCGTTTGGAGCAAATTTCTAATGAATTATACCCTTGAAATTCAACCATTCGCTGAGCATCACCTTGTGCTCGAAGCGCTCACGTTTGGCAGCCGGTTCTAGAAGCTGGCCCTGCATGAATCACTGTCGTTGTGTGTTTGGATTACGGAAATAGACCCAAATTTCAACGCACGCAATAATTCTCTTGATGAAATGTAATTTGCGCAGGTTCTGTAGAAGTTTCGTGCACACTTCTACTAGGCGGTTTGCTTGAGCTGGTGTCAGTTCGTGAGGGACAATGCGGCAGCTCCTGTAGACCTTGCCGACGTCCTGAAGGTGGCACTCCGCGGTGGTCTAGGACATGCCCAGCTCACCTGATAAACTCCGAGTGCTTGTTGTTGGATTTACCTCTACGGGCTGGCTCACGGCCTCCGACTACCCTCTTCTGATCGGCGAGGTTTCTGTCCCCTGAGAGATATTTCTTGAAACATCTGGTTGCGGTGCTCGGGTCCACGGAACATTCGGCTTTCGCATGACAAATGTTTGCGGTTGCTTGAACCGCGTTATGGCCGGGTTAAAACTCGTGAAGCAAAAATTCCCTAGTTAGACGATTGTGGCTGTTCACCTCTTAGGCGTCCGAAGCACTGACAGAACGAGGACACGTAATGCTGTTCACAGAAACGATTTCTATTTTATATACTTTTCGACTGACTACAGTGCGCGTCTTGAACTTGATAAAACACGTGAAGTACTCGCCTCAGCACATGAGTTTGTGGAAATATTGCAAACCTTTCGACTCGCCCTCTGTAATTTCAAACACATTTGTCTTACAGTGAGAACTCAATTTAATCGCAGTCCCTAAACTCTTAAATGCAGAGAAAAACTGAGTGTTTCATACTGTTCTTCAGCTTTGATAGTTGCGATTTTTTTGTTTTACTTAAATTTTCTCAAGCTAAATATCTGACATTGCATAAATTTTTGCTTATGGACTTCGACATAATCTTTCCTTCTGATTTCTGCTGCATGGTCCTGTAAAATCTTTATTGTATATAATATACAATTTTGGACTCAGTTACACAAACGAAATATTATTGATTTGTGTTTCTCCAATTTCGGAGCAGCTGCGTACCAGCTGTGGTCAAAAACATCCTCAAGAATTGCTGTCTCTTCATCATAAGAAATATACTTCGTTGAGTTGACAGCAAGCTGGGAAATAAAAAATATACATTTACATATCACGATAGCTAAATAATTTTCAGGTTCCCTTTGTTTTATCAAAATTTGATACTTGGTGATTTTATTTTTAAAGACTTGCTTAAAATTAGAAAATTCTGCATGAAAATTTCTGCTTTGTCAAGCGCTTTACCATTGGCTGGGAAGCATAGCAAGTCTTCAACACGAAAAACATCAAAATTAATTCTTCTCTCACTGGTATTTTAAATTGGAACATTTCAGTTCCTGTATATTTTATACTGCGTTGCAGTATAACATATACAGTATTTTCCTAATGGAGGTCATGTCTCAAGTCGGAAAGTGACGGTTTTGGTTCTGGTAGTCACAGCGTTCTTTACAGTTCGGTTAGTATCCGAATTTTTCGCTTATGTTTCATGCACATTTCATCCAGTTTTTTTAAATGACGAGAAGGCCGTGAGATCAAACTCATATTGTGCCAGAAAAAGAAATTCTTCCAACTACTGCATTACAGAACGAAATCTGGAGGCTCAGAACTTTGGCGAGAGAATATAACACTGCGGACAAAGCCATGAAATATCTTGTGTGACGATAACTCTTGAAAAAGTTAGATCCTGTGAGCAGTGCGAGGACTTTTGTAGCTCGGTTTCTTATCCGGAATGAATTGATAAGAAAAGGTGGAAATCCAACAGATGTCACTTTGCTGTCCAAAGTATCAGGTGTTATAGTTTGTCGAATAAAGTCATTAATATTTTAATACGATTGTTATCTTCTCCTGGTGTTGGTGCCACGGCCGAACACGTAAACTCATTCCTTATGAAGTAATCGTTTGGAAGATGTCACAGTCATTGATTGGTGCAATTCCTGTCGGTAAAAAGGTGGTACACACCTTCCGCGAAATCGGGCACGTACTGGAGGAATTTATTAGAATGGTAATCGTATCATTGTGGAAATACACGAGAGCAGTTTCTTTCACAGAAAATACCACCGTGTCCAGTACTGGAAAGGACATGGTTTTCGGTGGCATTGAGAGAGGATCTGGAAATGCTTTATGCAGAAGGCGGGCGACCATATGTTGTACGCCTATCGCGTGAAACCTTTCTTCACAGCCGACGATGGTCACGTTCACATAATGTCTTTTTAAGGCCACACTGGTATCGTAGGTTGGAGGTTTTGTCGGAATTCTTCTAGTCACGGTACACCCTTGCAGTGGTTGTCCGTGGAAATCCGAACTTCGTTACTACCTCCGAAATACTATGGCCCATCTCATAAGCGCCAACTTTGACACAGCGTTGAAAATCGCTTAAATCATTATTACTTGATATTCTCATGCCGAAAACAGCTCTGACAGCTGGCAAGGATGTCTATCGCTTTTTATACGCACTAGCGGACGTAACCGATTACGCGCATAAGCAACGTTTCTATGTATTTTGCATAAGCCCGTCTGTACCAGTTTTTCTGGCACTTCAGTATATATATAGCCATACTATTTTGAGTATAATTTGTTGTACAATTCCTACTTTTTGAATTATTGTCGAAACTGTGTTGGTCGGAATTCCATAATTTAACGCCAAGCCTTTCTTCTTTGCCTTAAGACTGTCTTTTACAACTCGTATTAAAGCACATTTTCTTTAGTGGTTAAAGTTTTAAGCTTTACCATACATATGTTTTCGTTCGGAAATGAAACACTGGAAACGCATCAAGTAGGCAACCAGGCAACTAATGCAATGGTGTGTGTAAATCTGGTGCGTTTTGTGGTTTCGTTGCTAAAGTTAAAGGATATGTTACTTACTCCAGATGGTTGAGAAGAGCAGCAGAAGTGAAAAGGATGTACGACAGAGGAGATAGGGGCCTTAGATCAATCCACTGCAGGACGAAGGTCTCCCAAAGTTTCCTCCACAACGGTCTGTCTTGTGCCAGTCTCCTCCATGTCACTCCCGCATACTTTCGAATTTCATCCACCCATCTTCCATGTGGTCTTCTTCTGGGTCTTTTCCTGTCACTTGGAATCCAATCTAAAATTTCGGCTGTCCATCGATGGTCTGTTCTTCTGGCAGTATGTCCAGCCCATTGCCATTTCAGGGATTTAACTCTGATCATGATGTCTTCCACTCTTGTCATTTTTCTGATCCACGTGTTCCTCTTCTTATCTCTCCTGGTTACACCAAGCATGAACCTCTCCATGCATTTTTGAATTGTCTGCAGCCTTTGTATGTCTCTTTTATCTAAGGTCCACGTCTCTGCACCATACGTAAGCACTGGAAGGATGCATTGATCAAACACTTTTCTGTTAAGACATAATGCCATATTGCTCTTGAAAATTATGCTGTTTCTTCCAAAAGCTCTCCAGGCAAGTTTTGTACGCCGATTAATTTCTTCACCAATGTGACCCTCACTTGATATCTGCTGTCCAAGATAAACGTATGTGTCTGTTATCTCCAGCTTTTTCTCCATCAATCGATAAATCTTCATTTCTTGTAAAAGTATTGAACATCACTTTTGTCTTCTGAAAGTTCATTTTTATTCCCACTTCTTTACTCTTGTCAGCAAGTTCCTGGATCATACTCTGTAGCTCTGATGGGGTAGTTGCAAAAATGACTATGTCATCAGCAAAACGAAGGTGGGTTAGATAATCTCCATTAATCTTTATCCCTTTGTTTTCCTAGTTCAGTGATTGAAAGACATTTTCCAATGTGGCATTAAAGAGCTTCGGAGATATGGTGTCACCTTGTCTCACTCCTTTTCCAATTTTTATGTGTGTTGTATTTTCAAACAGCCGAATCTTTGCACTTGCATTTTCATAGATGTTATTAATAATATTAATGTATGCATCTTCAAGACCGCAGGATTTCAGAGCCATTGCAACTGCTGATGGTTTCACCGAATCAAAGGCTTTTTCATAATCGATAAAAGCCATGCACAATATAAATTCATATTCTCTCTCTCTTTCAATTAGTTCTCTCAGTACGTGGATATGATCTATTGTGCTGTAGCCACTCCTGAATCCAGCTTGTTCTCTCGGTTGAGCCATGTCCAGTGTCACCATCAAGCGGTGTGAAAGAACTTATATATATCATCATCATTGTCAACCATTATCAATCCACTGCTGAACGAAGGTCTCCCCAAGTTTCCTCCACAACGGTCTGTCTTGTGCCAGTCTCTTCCATGTCACTCCCGCATACTTTCGAATTTCATCCACCGATCTCCCATGTGGTCTTCTTCTGGGTCTTTTCCTGTCCCTTGGAATCCAATCTAAAATTTCGGCTGTCCATCGATGATCTGTCCTTCTGGCAGTATGTCCAGCCCATTGCCATTTCATTGATTTAACTCTGATCATGATGTCTTCCACTCTTGTCATTTTTACGGATCCACGAGTTCCTCTTCTTATCTCTCCTGGTTACACCAAGTATGCACCTCTCCATGCTCTTTGAGTTGTCTGCAGCCTTTGTATGTCTCTTTTAGTTAAGGTCCACGTCTCTGCACCATACGTAAGCACTGGAAGGATGCATTGATCAAACACTTTTCTTTTAAGACATAATGGCATATTGCTCTTGAAAATTATGCTGTTTCTTCCAAAAGCTCTCCAGGCAAGTTTTGTACGCCAATTAATTTCTTCATCAATTTTACCCTCACTTGATATCTGCTGTCCAAGATAAACGTACGTGTCTGTTATCTCCAGCTTTTCTCCATCAATCGATAAATCTTCATTTCTTGTAAAAGCATTGAACATCACTTTTGTCTTCTGAAAGTTCATTTTTAATCCCACTTCTTTACTCTTGTCAGCAAGTTCCTGGATCATACTCTGTAGCTCTGATGGGGTAGTTGCAAAAATGACTACGTCATCAGCAAAACGAAGGTGGGTTAGATAATCTCCATTAATCTTTATCCCCTTGTTTTCCCAGCTCAGCGACTGAAAAACACCCTCCAAAGTGGCATTAAAGAGCTTCGGAGATATGGTGTCACCTTGTCTCACTCCCTTTCCAATTTTTACGTGTGTTGTATTTTCAAACAGCCTAATCTTTGCACTTGCATTTTCATAGATGTTGTTAATAATATTAATGTATGCATCTTCAATACCGCAGGTTTTCAGAGCCTTTGTAACTGCGGATGGTTTCACCGAATCAAAGGCTTTTTCATAATCGATAAAAGCCATGCACAATGGAAGTTCATATTCCCTCGCTCTTTCAATTAGTTCTCTCAGCACGTGGATATGACCTATTGTGCTGTAGCCACTCCTGAATCCAGCTTGTTCTCTCGGTTGAGCCATGTCCAGTGTTACCTTCAAGCGGTGTGAAAGAACTTTAGTGAAGATTTTGTAAACTACTGATAGGAGGCTGATAGGTCTGTAGTTTCCGAGATCCTCAATGTCACCTTTCTTATGTAGCAGGATCATATCATATATATATATATATATATGAATGGTGAATTGAAGAACGTAGAAAATATGAATTAGAAAACCAGGCAGCTCAGGAGATGATCAACCTGGAGGAGTGGCTTTTCTGGTATCAGTAAACGACTAAGAAAATGCCAATAGCCGACTGACCATGCTCCCGAAGCCACTAACCCGCCATCCCACTTCCAAAAAAAATGAAAAAAATGCCTCCCTGAAATTACAAGAACTGCAAAGTTAGGGAACTGTGACTTACCAGATGGCGGGTTGAATCCTACAGCCGCAGAGAGTAAGGCGGCTAAAACTCGAGAGAATGAAATGCAAACGGAAGGAACACGGAATTGGTGTAAATGAAATTACAAGAACTGTACTGAAATTTCAAGAACTGCAAAGTTAGGGAACTGTGACTTACCGGATGGCAGGTTGAATCCCACAGCCGCAGAAAATAAGGCGAGTAAAACTCGAGAGAATGAAATGCAAACGGAAGGAACACGGAATTGGTGTAAATAAAAGTTAAACCAATAAGGAGTGACTTCATTGACCGAAAGAGGCGAGCGTAGTAATAGATGTAAGACTGTGTATGTAGATGTTCTTCAGACACAAGGGACCTGCCATGTGGCACTTGGTATTTTTCTTATTGCAATGAAAATTATAACGTCCTGTGTTAGTACAGAATGTTGTTATGTAAGTTTGAGGTTGGGGAAAATTAATTGAATAAATTAGCGGCTGGGAAAATGAATAGGAATAATATTAGATTTAAACTTATTGACTGGAATGTTGGGGTTCTTGATAATATATTTATATGAGAACGTAGTTTTATTACTATGTGAAACTGAGATATAATGACGTTGCGGTGTATTCCAACGGAGGCGTTGGAATACCATTTGGTGAAATACTTGATAGAATAAAAAAGAGCCAATTCAGGAAATCGGCTCTTTTGAGGAGACCATGCTTTCCAGAAAAGATTAATTTGCAAATGACTCAGTGGGAGCCTTAGTTTGTTGATTCTTTCTTTTGGAATGAATCGCTAGTGATTGGCACATCACTAGATTTAGGGGCGGATTGAAACCAGCTGGCGTAAAGTACTAAAATGGCTGTTTATGTACAATACCAAGCTTTTTGTGCGTATATCTTCTATATTGTACAATTCTTTATCTACATATGAAAGATATACGCTGTAAATTAATAATTCTGTGCGTTGACTACGCCAAGAACAAGGCTTTATTTTGCGGCAAATTGAATTATTGTCTATTGTGATGATTTCGGATTGTTCCAATGATTATGAGACATTTAGTCATATGTAATCATAACACATCACCGTAATAAATTTCAAGCGCATATTTTTCTTTTTCTAACTTATAGTCGCAAGAAGGGGTGTGGTAGTGGGTTTGAGGGAAAAGGAGCTCATCATTGGCTCAAACCTGCAGCTTCATGAACACGGCATGGCGACACTCTTCGTACCGCCCTGAATAGTTCACAATGGGGCACACCCTCCAAGATAGTCAACATCCTAAAGATATTCAAGAGAGCAGGAGAATATAGCATTTTAGCGGCTAGTGTTTATGCTTAAATCATGTGTAAATTTCGTTCTCCACGATATGCAGAAATGTATCAATTACATAAAAATCTGAGGTTCGGCACCCTATCTCTTATTCTTTGTTTTGTATTTGATATCTCTCTAATAACTTTTTTGTTCTCAAAGTAAATATTTTTTTGCTATTTCGAAGCTGGAAGACATGCAGTTCAGTATAAAATCTTAACAAGTTAGAGACAAAATGATCCCATCTCAAAAAACAAAACAAAAAAACATTTGATAAATATCATTCCGACAAGACCGTATCGTCTACAAGTAACTGAGTAACACCCTGTAAATTCCACGTAAGAGTTTAAGAACATGTTACCTTACATTCGAGACAATATTTCATTATGATACATTTATGGAATTGTAGACCAAATATCAGAAGTCGCCGGCAGTAAATAAGAAAAATAAGTTATAATTAAGGTTTAAGAGTGCACATGCTAATCCAGAATTATTATTTTAGTCTTTATTCTGTTGAAGAAGTACTTGTTTTACTGATGAGTACTGAACAAAACATAAAGCACAAGTGCCTTACGTCCCGTGAATAATTTTGAAATTAGTTCCTACCATGTGATGTTAAAATGCAAAATGGATTCCCGGAAGACAGTTTGCCTCATCGTTTGCCACAAAGAATGGACAGATGTGACATTCTATAGAATATGACATCTATGGATCACAAACACTGCTTGAACTGCGAGCTTTAATTGGGAAAGACGTGCTAATAAGCCATTCGTTTTGCAAAATATAATTTGGCAGAAAGGCATTAATCTTGGCCAATGAAATTTGGGAGATTATTTTTCTGTCATTCTTATGAGTTTATCCTCAGCTTTTCGATTACGTCAATCACCGGTAGATGTAGATCCGTCTGTTCTCACTAACACTAAGTTGGTTGGATGTAAAGACCAAAAAAACAACAACAAAAACGAGCCCCCTCCCCTCTTTTTATTTAGAATCATTTGCCGCAAATAAACAAATAAGATGCCATTGGAAAGCACTCGAAGTGAACTATCACGTGATGTGAAGAAAAAGGCTAATTAACATGTTATTTAGCTCACCATCTCCGAATTTTTCCATACAAGGGGTATATTATTTTATGCGCATTCTATTTAGCACATGGAAAAATTCCTAAATCTTAAATATCGTCTAAATTGGACGATTAAGAGCGAACATACACTGGCGGAAAGTGAAAAGAGAACACCAAGAAGGAGACGTTTGATACCAACGAAATTTATACAGCATAATAACGGAATAGAGAGGATAACGTGATCAAAACATTATGGCAAAATACAGCTGTATTTGCTGGTAAACTGAAAAAAAACATTTCCGTATAACACGGTTAGTACGAGGTTGAACCGCCACGAAATGCGTCACACTGTGCAATTCTGGCATGGAGTCTGTCGTACAGATGTTGGATGTAAGTTTGGGATATTGAGTTCCAAGTATCCTCAAACTGGACGCGTAAATCAGGGATGTTCTTGGCCGGCCGTGGAGACCGGATAAGTCGTTGTCCCATAAAATCCCACACGTGCTCAATGGGGGACAAATCCGGTGGACGTGTAGGCCATGAAAGTTGTATCACACCCTGAAGTGCATGTTGCGTGGCACATGCCGTGTGTTGGCGTGCGTTATCTTTCTGGAAAACACCACGATGGACCGACCTTACAAATGGCACAACAGCGGGCTGTATTGTTGATATAGGAGGTGCTGTTTAACGTACCCGGTACAAACACTAGTTGTGTACGGGAGTGATAGCTGATCGCTCCCCACACCAGGAGACCAGGTGTAGGCCCTGTTTGTCACTGGTGGATGCAAGAAGGGTGGAGACGAGCTCTCCTGTGCGTCTGCAAACACGCATATGGCCATCGGAGGCTCCCAAGCAGAATCTGCTTCCATCGCTGAGCACAACAGATCGATATTGGGTTCTCCAGTGCAGACGTTGGCGACACCACTGCAGCCGTTCCTGACGGTGGGCTGGAGTCAGAGGTACACATGCCAGAGGCACACGTGCACGTAGTCCTGCATCCAGTAGACGGTTGCGGATTGTTCGCACAGTCACTTCAGGTGCAACGGTAGCTCGGATTTGCGTCGCAGTTTATGTTCTGCTTGACAACGCCGTTCTTCTTATGCTTCAATCGGTCCGCTCATCAGTCCGTCAGTGACTCCCGGTTTCACGTCTTCTCGTGGGGGAATGTTCCTGGGACCATCTACGCCACCATCATACAAACACCGATACTTCCCGTCCGATTCGCTCCACAATACGACGATACGACCACCCAGCCTTGCGGAGTCCAACTAGACGACTTTGCTGAAAGCCCGATAACTGCTGAAATCAATCGCACACGTCTTCCATGTCCAGACATTGCAGCTTCTTCAGGGTCTTCGCACGTGTCTGTACGCCGACGACTGATTACATTCATTTCGCCGTTCTCTTTAAATACCACCAACGATAATTTGCATAATATGCCGTGCTCTGGCGTAAGCGCTCACCGGTTGGTCCCGAAATTAACATTACACCTACGTAAACTTGACCCCATTAACATATGTAAATTTCATGATCGTCCGCCAATTCCTTCTTGGTGTCTTGTTTTCACTTTCCACCATTGTATTTGCAAATAAATTTAGAAGGGGAATTCATATATCTGCATCTTTAAAACACACCTGGAATATTTGCTTCCCGGCAAGAAGTGTGCTAATGCTGGAAAGACTGTGTCTTGCGCGAACTCCCGACAAATTGAATGCAGAGTACAGAGGAGCAAAGGCCCACGGACGGAGTTCATTTACGCTTGCCGTTATCTTTTTAACAACTTCATTTATTCGTGGTAATGACTTGAATTAATGTTAGAATAAACATTATGTGGTTTTCTAATAATGGAACCCCGAATCTATGCAAGCTGAAATTTGTTTTGAATATTCTTCTTTCCGATCATTACACTTTCTCCAGGCATTGAGTATTCGCGTATCACTGAAAGGTTTTTTCATAACAGAAAATTGAAGCAGAACCACGAAATCCGATTTTTTAGAACGTCTTTTGTGAAAAAAGATCGTATATGTGTTATTGGTTTGTCGTTACGTCCGTCTGTGGACACCATATCTTTGCAACTATTAGTCCGATTAGAAAACTTCATTTTGTATTGGGAAGCTTAAAATGTGCGAATGATGATCCTTTATTTCGTTTTTTTTTTTTTTTTTATGATGTCAATTTCACCGATAGAAAGCGTAAACGCAGATGATATCGAATCCGAAACACATTTTATTACATATATTTGCTTCTAAACATCCGATTGAAAAAACCTATTTACCTTTCGATTCCATTTATGTCGAAAAATAATTCAGGTATTTTTATAAACTGTAGCAAGTACTTAATTAACATAATTAATAAATAAATGTTGAAAAGCAATTCAGGTATTTTTATAAGTTGTAGCAGAAAAATTAATAATAATTAATTTTCCCCTATTACTTGTGAAAAATTGGCATCTCATTTTACTTGGCCCACGGCATTGAATTGTTTACACATGCCTCTGTGCATTTGCCAACTTGATTTCCATAAATATTTGACTCAGTTTTGCAAGTAAACCTAGTTTATGTGTTCTTGACATTGTAGAAATTAAAATATTACATTAGACAAACCAAAATTATTAATGCAACAACAGTATATATGTTAGCAAAGCAATCTGCGCTTGTTCTTGATTTATGATGTAACATTGTTACAGCATAATATTTGATTCCAGTCTTGATATGGAAGGAATGAATGGGTTCGAAAATGTTAAGTTTATAATGATGTATAGTGTTCGTACATATTTACAGAACATAAATTCTAGGGAAATTGTGTGGAAGAAATGTTCTTCACGTAATACATGGAAAATGCATCATTATTAACATAGCATTAGACATTTCTGAATTGTCTGTGTTACACATGTAAAGTTCATCACATAAGAAAACTTCCAAATTACATCAGGCTGGAACGATAATCGAACCCGCATCTTCCGATATCCATTAAAGTATACTATTGGTTACACCACCCAGAACGATCAAGTACCAAGTATACGAGTGTTAACTATCGGAGTATTCTCTGACAACTTACAAGTTAAAGCAAGTTCTGCTTTCTCGTAGCTTTGTTAAGTAAATTTCCAGTCACTCATGTAAATTGTGTGGAAGAAATATTCTTCACATAATCAAAATAGACATTGCTCCTTCCATGTTTATCAACACAAAGCAATCGAAAAAGTGTTATCGGGCCACTGCTGGAATCCTACGCAAGATCTCTTGATATCTACCTAAGTGCGTTCCAAACACATTCTGTAAGGTGTCCAGAGATCTGGGGTATGATCCCAGGAGTGGCCGGATAACAATTTTTCGGTTACTATATGTTGATACAGGGCCGGTCACAAGTGGGGGTGAGGGGTGAAGCGGGTGCAAGGCATCCAGGCACCGGGATTTGCAGGGGCCCCGGTAAGTGAAAAGAGGGGGTGGTCATGTGTAATAATATGCTGTTATCGCATAGTACTTCACATGATGCTCTGAATGATATTATACTGTAAGGTTTTACACTGATATACTTTTTACAGTCCACATAATTTTTTAACTTGTACTTTAACTTTATTCTGTTAATATTCCATTTTGTACTTGACATGGTACTTATGTTTATGGAATCAGATACCCAAGAGTAGTAAATGTTGCTACAGAAAACCAAAAAATTCAAGTTGTCACTATAATATAAAATAAAAAACTATAAAATGAATTTATTCATACACTTTGTTCTGGCACTCCAAATTCGGGCAAATTTCATACCAGCGTCTGGAGACAGACACAAAAGAAACTCAGGAAAATCCACTCCGTGATCTCATCGGCCAGGAGCCAAAACGCAAGCCACCAATTGGCATGCGTTACGTGTGATGATGGAAACACAGAAGAGCAGTAGTTGTTTGGCTTTGGTACTTTCGTTGGGTCTTAGTGCTGTTAATCCTAGCAAATTCTCATGTGTACGTCTGATGGATATAACAAGGTTTGTATTGAAGTACCAGATACTACTATGTCTTTAATACATATTCATTTTAGTGCTGTTCGTCCTAGCAACTCTATGTGCAAATATTCCCTTCATATGGACGTTTGAAACGCTTGCGTGACTTTTTACACCCATCGAGAATGCCTTCTCAAGTTTGGCAGACTGTTGTCTTGGATATCTTTAGCAGCTATATAGTGCTTTTATTTTCAATCAGACTTGTTAATTGCAGTGTTTCTTTCAGTTTGAGATTGTCGCTTTGCACGTGTCATTTACCTATGTATACATTACCACCAGCAGCGTAATATCTTTAGCAGCTATATAGTGCTCTTATTTTCAATCAGATTTGTTAATTGCAGTGTTTGTTCACGTTTGAGATTGTGGCTTTGCACGTGTCATTATCCTATGTATACATTACCGCCAGTAGCGTAATATCTTTAGCAGCTATATAGTGCTCTTATTTTCAATCAGACTTGTTAGTTGCAGTGTTTGTTCACGTTTGAGATTGTGGCTTTGCACATGCCATTTACCTATGTATACATTACCACCAGCAGCGTAACATCTTTAGCAGCTATATAGTGCTTTTATTTTCAATCAGATTTGTTAATCGCAGTGTTTGTTCACGTTTGAGATTGTGGCTTTGCACGTGTCATTATCCTATGTATACATTACCTCCAATAGCGTAATAACTTTAGCAGCTATATAGTGCTCTTATTTTCAATCAGACTTGTTAATCGCAGTGTTTGTTCACGTTTGAGATTGTGGCTTTGCAAGTGTCATTATCCTATGTATACATTACTGCCTGTAGCATAATATCTTTAGCAGCTATATAGTGCTCTTATTTTCAATCAGACTTGTTAATCGCAGTGTTTGTTCACGTCTGAGATTGTGGCTCTGCACGTGTCATTTTCCTATGTATACATTACCAGTACTAGTGTAATATCTTCAGCAGCTATATAGTGCTCTTATTTTCAATGAGACTTGTTAATCGCAGTGTTAGTTCACGTTTGAGATTATGGTTTTGCGCGGGTCATTATCCTATGTATACATTACCACCAGTTAGCGCAACTAGCACAACGCCCCCCTCCCACACACACAGACGCAAGATTTCCTTCAGCGTCCCTAAACACAAAACTTTTCCCAGGAATTGGAACACGGTCGAGGGAGGGTGTTTTTTTTACGGTGTTTGTGTGGTTCGGAGCGGGGTCAGGAAAATAGGGAGAGTGTCTGAAAAAGTAAGGGGGTACTTAGAGCCCTGTAATTTTTACTTTTTGAATAATTTTTGGAACAGAAACACTGTGTAAGGTTATTAATCAGCCAATCAGGATTAATGTTGCGCGGACCAATGCCAGAACATGAATATACATTTTATCACAAAGAACAAATACAACAAGATATATTTAAATGGCCAGGTGAATAATTAAAATACTTCATAATCATACGTTTTACTTTCAGTTGTTTTTGAAGTGCCAAGTTTTTGTCAAATGACTGCTTTTAAACTTTGAACAATTGATGAGCTAAACAAATCACCAATCTTTTCATCAGAAACGTCACTTGCGCTTAACAGGCTCAGCGTAAAAGGAACTGCTTGGGTTTGGGAAGTTTCTTCGTGCGCCCTCGTTTTCTTTTCCTCCGATACGGTGATCCAATTGGACATTTGTGACATTTTGGAAATGGTTTCGTTCGCTTGTATATTAAACGTTTTACGCAGTGAATGAGAGATAGACATGTTTACTATAAGAAAGCACTAACAGCAATATCAACATTTAAGTGTTTTGTTCAAAACTAAACAAAGCATTTGAAGAAATCATCCAGGTACACATCGCAGAGCTGCGGCTGCTGTGAGTAAATGCGCCTGTCGTGTTCGTAATCCTAGGCGATTGACTGTTTTCGCGCATCCTTCACAGGGGATTCCTATATAGCTTCACACTTTTTCTCAGCAGCACAGAGGGAGAGCAATTTGGAGAGCGGTCGTATTACTTACAACCCATTGCAGAGTGATCGCATTACATGCCAGGGCCAAAGGGCCAAATAACCTCAATCTGTAGGGTATCCAGTGTTTAAAAAAAGAAATTTGACATTTATTTTAAACACAATAAGTAAAAAATGTTATTTTAGCTATTTGTGACCTCGGTTACAAAAGCTCATACTCTTCTGCAATTGTTAAAACACTAAAACAAAGTTCGAAACACATCAATAAAAATGCATCAGAGCCAGCTTAAAACGTTTATTATATACTACCTAATAAACACTAGCTTTTTCACTGATACACATACTGAAATTTAAAGATACAGATCAAAAAAGGCAGCCACATCATCACTACTCAATGCGATGTTATGATTTCAGTCGTTTGACTGCGTCTCACCAACATGGCCCTGAAGGCAGTGACGTCAGAATCGTGACGTTTCGCTGGCTTCATTTTAATCACACGAGGGGAATGGCAGACCCTTACTCCATCTATTCTAATTCCCCTCTTTTTTTAGTGTTATAACACTGCCACCTCTGCGTTACTGATTGCCACTAACACTAAATATACGGTTATTATTTTTAAATTTCAAAAATTGTTTCATGTAAAATTATGGGTCTTATGTATCATGTTTAAATTAGATAACATTAACATCTCGTAGCCAAGTGAGTGGTTCAGATAGGTGAAGTGTTTTCTTACCATTGTTATTTTCATCGTAAAATGCTTTACATGGAACTCAATTCTCATTGGAATCTACCTTGAATGTACTTTTACATTTTCCTTACAAGGGTATTATTGACAGTTAACGTGAATTTCTATTTTCTGTTTGGCAAAGCGTTAGATAAACACGAACCACCTTCTATATCTACAGCAGGCATGTGCAACTTCACCAGGAGCAGGTGCCAGATAGATAATTTTACATATTTCCGCGGGACATCCGTATGATGTTATTTAAAAAATTTAAGACGTAGACTTTTATTTGGCAAACAGATCTTTAGTTTTCAATATCTTTTTATTTGATTTTGCTAATTCATTAGCATAAAAATGTACGAGTAGATTAACAGTTAATTACAAATTTCATAGGAGCTTTTTTCATCTATTTATTATTTAATGTTTATTTTAATTAATAGAGTTTTTTAAGGTCGCTACGAACAAAAATTAAGTTAAGCTTAAGACAGGCCAGATACATTCAATGGGACGTTTGGGACTTCATGTCTCTCACGAGACGTTCCGTGTTCGAGGAAATGACTGAAGTTGCAGCAGGCAAAGTATTTTCTTGACATGAATCCATTATTCTCGTCCTCGTTTTAAATGGAAAAAAAATTATTCTTGAAAAACAAAATGCTCGCAAAGACAATTATAACAAAATAAATCTAATGTAAAAATCGTAATGTGGCACAAGGCATTAATATACTTAAATATTATAAACTAGCATATTTCCAATTTCATAAGACATTTATTCAATTCTAGTCTGGTGGGCCACGATTCCCGCTTGCGTGCACCAGGCACTATGAACAATAATGGCACAATGGCGACATTCCGCCCCTTCGCTACAGTTCTTGCGCTGCAGAGAGTCATCGTCCTAAAACTTTCTTCTTCTCCCGTCAATCAAATAGAACTGCACCTGTCGACGATCTCTGCCATCCTGCCGTCCGGCCCACATGCTTCTCTTCCCGTCAATCAAATGAAGACGCTGCTACCGACGTGCTGCCATCTGTCGGTGATATTCTTCTGCATGGCGATATCTAGAGGACACCCTCTCTTTGATTACGGATAAATTGAACAGTACGTAGGACACTGGTGGGCTAGATTCAGTGAAATTTCTAAAAATGCTCAATGGTCAGATAAATGTAAAACGCGGTGCAGATGCAGCCCGCCGGGTGTACGTTGCACATGGCTGTTCCACAGTGATAGTAAATAAAAATAAATTTACTGAGTCTCGATATTAGGTTTGTGACACACTGATTTTCAGCTGTTCATATATGCTTTGATTAACTCCGTTTTTGTTGACACAAAGGAAATGAAATTATCCACGTCTACGTGAACCCACAATACCTCAACTGATAATATTCCAAATAAAAACCTCAACTGATAAATATTCTTCTTTCTTTTACTCAAATTACATAAAAAAAAAAAAAAACTTTTTCCTGATTGAAATATCGTGCCAAAGTAAGGATTCCGTCCTTAAATGACCAAACGCAGTGCCACCTATTCTCGGGTGAGGTAAATGGGACCTAACAGCAGGGGAAAGGCTAACCGTCTAACTCACTCAGCTTCCAAAAGTCATTTAGGTAGAAAGAAATGTTTTATATTAAGAATAGGGGTGAACCTTCTTACTTTGTGTTTTTCAGTTGTTCATATATGCTTTCATTAACTCCGTTTTTGTTGACAGAAAGGAAATGAAAATTTTCACACTCTACGTGAACCCACAATACTAGTATCAAAACCTCAACTGTTAAATATTCTTTCTTTTTACTCAAATTACATGAAAAACGTTTTTTTCACTGATTGAAATATCGTGCGTAAGTGTACTTTTCAAAAGTTTAATCTGTTTACCATGTCGCGATAGGATTATCCATAAATATGTGTCGTCACGAAAAAAAAATGGGTACGCTTTGCTACGTGGCCGGGTAGAAAGGTATGTTGTCCGAAAGACAATAGAAACACCTTACTTTTTTCTTTGCTGTTTGGTTTCGCTGTGAACATTTCTGTTCCTTGTTTAAGTACTTCTACCACTACTGCGGTAAAATTTTACTATTTAACTTACATATTTTTTCCTGGATATATTACTGTGCGACTTGCGACCTGAACGAGTCAAACTGTAAATGTCAAGAATTTGAGTTTATCAGTTCTTTGTCTTTCCAATTTTACTTCAGAATAATATCTTTGACTGGATACCACGCGTCTAAATTGATGGTAAAGGTCTGGATTAAATATACTTGAAAAACTTTATTGACATATAAATAACAGGGTACATACAATACATTGCTAGGTACCGAAAGATCATGGAATGTGATTTCTACCTGTTTGTTGTTTCTAGTTAGAAGTATAATTTACTGATAAAATCCATCATTTCTAATTTCGGAATGTTCTGTCAAAATGACATACGACATATCCATGTTTCTAAACAATATATACGGTTTCCTTTTGAATTTATCGAAACAGAAGTTCCACCAATGATTTTACTGGACTTTTCTACTTTTCAGGTACCAAATTCTGTAGAAAGTAACCGGAAAAGATAGAAACATATATACTGGGAAATTTTAGACCCGAAAATAGTGTTTCAGTTTCGCGACACAGAAGTGTATGTAATAGCAGAGGGCTTAACATTGATTTTCCTGTCACAGTTACAACGGTAACAGATATACCGTCTATCAGAGACAAAGCATTTTGTCACTCTTTACGATAAGGGTGACGAAGCAGTAGCGGAATGGCGAGTCGAACTTTTGTAAGAGAGCTTTTGCTTACAAACATCATACGAAGCAAAATTTCCATCGGCGACGGCGAAATAATTTCACATCTCACCGGTTTTCCTACGCTTGGCATCAGGCTTTCTATTAAGTTAGACGCTGAACAACATTACCATTTGATTTTCGTTCACGTCCGTTCTTAAAGATTCACTTTGAAGATACCATCACGAAACATGGGTTTCTTCTGAACAAAGCTGGCATAACTAGCGACCTCTGTGATGTTTCAAAAGAAACGGCGTGGTAACATGGTTTCCTTGGGCCCTAAGCATTGCCCTGACACTTGTAACAGTGACAATCTTATCACTGACTTTGGAACTGTTACGTCTTGCCAGTGGTCGTAATGTTGACAGGGATTTTTCAAAACCGGTGACAAAATAACAGTTACGTGTTTTTTGTAAGTATTAGGGGTATCAAAAATTTCCGCCTTTTAAGGAGAAAGGAGATAAGAACAGTCAGAAAACCTGTACACATTTATTTAACGAAGCCTTGGTCTTCAGCATCAATGACCTTTTACCATTTTACAGGCAACAAATGAATGCTCTCGTAATAGAAGGTCTCGGTTTTGATCTGAAGAATACAGTGACGAAATTTTCCACCTCTGGAATTGGGGTGAACCGCTGTTGGGCTAGAGCATGTTACATAGAGCGAAACAGCTGCACGTCTGAGGGTGCAATGTCTGGGGAGTAAGCTGGGTACGGCAAAACGTCCCAGTGTAACTCTTGAAGGGTTATTTTCGTGGTGGCACCAACATGTGGTCTGGCTTTATCGTGCAACAGGATGATTAGGAGGATGTCCTTCACCTGTCCTTAGGCGGTTTTGCTCGATTGCGGCGCTCAGTTTCATCAACTAATCGCTACATCGTTGTGCAGTGATTGTTTCGTCCGGTTGAGATACATTTAAGTAGTCTTATCACTGCAAATAAGTTTTGATATTCACGTAACTCTAATTCGCATAACTTTATCAGTGCAAAGAAGTTTTCATACTCATAAAATTTGTGAAAGCAGTCCTCTGTAAGCACTACTGAACCTGTTTACTATTATCAGCAAATGAAATGCCGTTTACCATAGTACTAAGGAGATCCGCGCATAGCTGAACCAGTGTGTTCCTTAAACCGTTGGTATATTCACATTCTTAAAAAAGGCAACTTTAAACCTGTCAAGAAATTTGGAAGACACGAAATGAACTGCAGCTCTGGAGAGCATGGAATTATACATAAGTATGCTCAAGATGTTAAATTATGGCATTTCCTAAGAAAATGTCACGAGATCATAACATCTCCAATAAAGCCTTCCTGCGGGCAAACACGTATGTTTTTCCAGAAAATATTGTTGTAATAAAATAAAGAAATATGAGTCACATGGAAACATTATATCATTGGCACGTTAGCTTTTATAATTTTCTGAAATATGATAAATCTTGAACACACAGGTTTTTATTTCATTACTTACAAAAACAGATTTTTTAAATTTAAAAATTGGTGTTTCTCTTTTAGAGTGTACATAAATGTCTTTCGTCAAGGTGTATTTGCTCTAAAAATGAGCATGCTCTTTTTGTGTTTGAATTTTTGGGTTATATGAGTTCGTTTAATTCCTTTAGGTTAAAGGAAAACATTTGAAACGCGGTAAAGTCTTTATAACAAGAATCTCTCATTTTCCTAGTTTCTTATCCATGTGCTGTTCGAGTTCGAGGCAGATTTTCTTTCATGTTTTATAAGTATTGCACATAGAAATATGTTGGAAAATTCCAGTTAAGGCATTATATACACATCCGCTTAATGCAAATATTTGAAATCAGCTATCCATACATATCAGGTGAAAACAATATGATGCAAATACAATTAAACCGAAGTTAGTCAAAAAGATCTTATACCTTATTTTGAGTCAGCTAATTATGCCAGTGTTTACTAGCTGTTTTTGTGCAGAAAAAAACAGGGCTTCCGTCAGGAAACGCAAATGAAAGAACGAGAAGTTCTAAGTCCCGCAAAGAACTTGAAATGTCACTCGCAACGTTGTAAAAATATTTGTTAGGAAATGGGCAAAATTGAAATAATCGGTAATCAACCCAAATCTTCTTTGTCTATTCTTAATTAAGATCCTCTTTGACACATTATTGGGAATCAACAAATCGTGACACCTGTTGAGGCAATTTTGGCCACAAAAATGATGATGTTTTTCTATTTTGTCAGCGTTTTAATATTTTAAGGAAGAAAAATTATTAACACATTCCGAAAAAGAAAATTAAAATTTACTTAATTTCAAATTAAGATATGGATAATGATATACAGTAACCAATAAAAAAGTGCTACGGAGGGAACCAAGGTGGAATATATAGAGCGATGCAAGACAGTAGGAAAAGGTATTACTAAAGACAAAAATAAATTCAACTGTGAACTAGTGAGGAAAGCAATTGAAAGCAAACAAAGCCTGAAGAGAGAGCAAAGGGATATCTGAGTAATGGAAGAAAACACATTATGGCTCTGAGAAAAGAAAATGGTTCTGTAACAAGAAATGGAGGCGAAAGTTTGACCAGAGTGAAAGTTTTATGTTCAAAAATATATGAAAGGGATGATACATGTACTCTAGGCATTACGAAAGGTACCAGTACAAGAGTTATTCAAGTCCACCCCGCAGAAGTTGCACATGCAATCAAGAACATGAAGCGGGGAAAATCTCCAGAAGAAGAAGGAATTACCGTAGACACCAGACAAAAAGCAAGTGGAGAAATTGAAGCAGTAGTCGCCCAAGTTTTCACCCGGTGCCTTAATGAAGTGAAGATTAAAGAGGATTGGAGCAATGCTACAATGATCCTGCTACATAAAAGAGGTGACATTGGAGATCTCAACAACTACAGCTATCAGCCTCCTACCAGTGGTTTATAAAATCTTCACTAAAGTTCTTTCACACCGCTTGAAGGTGACACTGGAGATGGCTCCACCGAGAGAACAAGCTGGATTCAGGAGTGGCTACAGCACTACAGATCATATCTACGTACTGAGAGAACTAATTGAAAGAGCGAGGGAATATGAAATTCCACTATGCATGGCTTTTATCGATTATGAAAAAGCCTTTGATTCGGTGAAACCATCAGCAGTTACAATGGCTTTGAAATCCTGCGGTATTGAAGATGCATACATTAATATTATTAATAACATCTATGAAAATGCAAGTGCAAAGATTCGGCTATTTGAGAATACAGTACCCATAAAAGTTTGAAATCGAGTGAGACAAGGCGACACTATATATCCCAAACCCTTTAATGCCACTTTGGAAAATGTCTTTCAATCACTGAACTTGGAAAACAAAGGCATACAGTTTAATGTAGATTATCTAACTTACCTTCGTTTTGCTGATGACGTTGTTATTTTTGCAACTACCCCATCAGAGCTACAGTGTATGATCCTGGAACTTGCTGACAAGAGTAAAGAAATGGGATTAAAAATTACCTTTCAGAAGAAAAAAGTGATGTACAATGCTTTTACAAGAAATGAAGATTTGTCGATTGATTGCGAAAAGCTAGAGATAACCAATACCTACATTTATCTTGGAAAGCAGATATCAAGTAAAGGTCACATTGTTGAGGAAATTACTCTGCGTATAAAACTTGCCTGGAGAGCTTTCGGAAGAAACAATATAATTTTCAAGAGCAATATGCCATTATATCTTAAAATAAAATTGTTTAATCAATGCTCCATACAGTTCTTACGTATGGTGCAGAGACGTGGATCTCAACTAAAAGAGACATACAAAGACTGCAGACAACTCAAAGCAGCATGGAGAGGTGCATGCTTGGTGTAACCATGAGAGATAAGCAGAGGAACTCGTAAATCAGAAAAATGGCAAGAGCCGTCATGATCAGAGTAAAATCTCTGAAATGGCAATGGGCAGGACATATTGCTAGAAGGACAGACCATCGTTGGACAACCTAAATTTTAGACTGGATTCCAAGGGACAGGAAAGTGCCCAGAAGGAGACACATGGGAAATGGGTGGAGGAAATTCAAAAGTATGCGGGAGTAACATCGAGGAGACTGGCACGAGACAGACCGTTGTGGAAGATACTTGGGGAGACATTCATCCAGCAGTAAATTGATAATTGTTGACAATGATGATTAATTCTAAATGTTTTTTTCCTGTTACTGATATAGATTCAAATTGACTTTTGTAGCATATCATATAACATGGATTAAATGTGCCACGTTGGACATGCAATATTTATCATGAAGAGAAAGTTCAGGTGGCTTATAAATCATGTCGTTATCGTTAAACAAGGTTTCGTCATATTATGAAGTACATTATGCTCACACTGTCTTCGAATTTGTTTGTTAACAATTCTGGTAAAAGTGGGAGTTTTCGCTCCTCGTAAACAATTAATAATTATGAAGAGCACAGTGAATGAAGAATTTAGATATATTAATATATACACTACTTCAGAAATAAAAAACTGCTAATCAACAAATAGGTATCGTACATACTAAAGAAATTATATTTTTTTCATACAAATCCAATAAATGTGCAAATCTAAAGCTTAAAATTGAACTTTTTTTGCCATTAGTTATTACCGTGATATGATCTGGCCCGTGTAGAAATTTGAAGCAGATCATTTTTTTAGTATCTCTTCGGGGTTTTTTTTGCGGTATAATTGCACATTTGAAGGAATCACCATACCTGGAATGCCTTCTAAAGCTATCTTTAAACGTCTGATTCATGGCGAAATTTACTACAATAATAGATTTAGAATAATGTTCTGTAAATATTCACATACACTGGCGTGTAGAAAATAATATGCTAATGTTAAATTCTTATTTACATCGATGAGTATAACCTTTGAACGTTTTACAAACAGTAAAATTGAAAGACACAAAATGTTGGTCTCCTGATGGTTTGTATTGTGCGCCTTGGAGAAAGATATTCCAAAAATTCACTACAGTTATAGCAATCAAGTGACATTTGTATGTTTAACTGAATAAATAAATGCAGCTTTTCATCCCTCATTTGCTTCTGAGCGAAAACTAGAAGAAGAGAAATAGCTCCTGAGCGACTAAACATGTAATTTTACTAGATTTGAAGGAACAGAAAAATATGTTTCCAGTTCGGCCTTATTTACTATATGACTTCCGGAAAGAATGAGTTTGGTGTTTCCAGTTCGGCCTTATTTACTATATGACTTCCGGAAAGAATGAGTTTGGTGTTTCACATTTCGTATCTTCTCGTTGAAGGATCGATCAGAACAACGGATTTCACTTGGACGATTCATCTTGGACGTAAATCAAATGTCTGAGTTTCCAGATGTTGACGGTTGATGATTAATCAGGTGTATATTGGTAGAGCATAGCGTTTGTCGCAACAGCAGACGGAGAATCAGTCGATAAATTGGAGATGGGAAATCAAAAATTTCGCTAAATTCATTCGCCTTACTAGCTTAATCTTCAAGTTAATCGCTGCTGTGGTAAGGGTTTGCTGAAGTATCGCTGCAGTGGTAAGGGTTTGCTGAAGTATCATCGATTGGAGACGTAGCTTGAAATACCTGAGCAAATTACCATGTTCTGTATGACGCTGAATACTAAGTTTGAATACCTGAAATAAAAGTTTCATAAGTTTTCCTTTCAAACTTAGACAACAGTTCGATGTGCGTACTTTGAATAATTTAATCGTTGTCCGAATATGACAAGTGTAAACCAGTTTCACTGCTTAATGACAATATCTGGCTATCAAAAGCCGAATTTATATCATAAAATCTGAATATGCATATAGTTATTGCCTCCAAATTAAAAATAAATTCAACTCTAGTGAATTATAACCCGGGTTTGATTCTAAAAGGGAAAACATCGGATAACAATCCTTGAGAGGAAACAATATTGAACGGCAGTGGTATACAGCACCATATATATATTAACAAGAAATGAGCTAATGTAACAAACTGCTCATTCTGATCACAACTTTGAACGATTCCCACATCCAGGTCGGACATTATATAGTTCGTGAGTGTTACTTTTTTTGAAATATTAAATTAAACAAAAATACATGGCAATTATTTCTTGAACGGTATCGCACATTCACTAAAACTATATTAAACGTGATGTACAGTACCTAAAAATATATTTACATATTTTAGAAAGGATATCAGATATTTCAAAGAATATTACACGTCAATATCTTTACATATTTGCCAAAAAAATAATTACAGCTTCATTTGTTGTCTCATCAGTCTATTATTTTTAATCTTCAATTGGCGTTAATAATCACTGTCATCTTACAATTTTTTTATCTTCAATTTATTTTAATAAACACTGTGATCTTACTATTATAAGCATATAATAGTAAGGTCACTGTTTATTGTACCAATAAAAATAACATAGAAATGCAAAATTCTTGCTTGGTTCTCTTGAATGCCGTTTTTTTATATGACCGCAATGCTGCTGAACTATTCTAGTATCTGGAGCCAGGCGTGGGGTCGCTCTATTTGTTATCTCACTGGGGAGCCGCCCTGGAGCTGTGCGGAGCAATTAGAAACGATTTGACATATACTTTCGAAATGCGTTTAGAATTAGTGATTCGGAGGGGTGATGATGAAATAAGGAACAGGAGTTTAACATATGTTAATTTCAAGATGTACGACTCTAGCGGCGTTTCAATATAATTGTTTTTTTCTGTTAGAACAAAAAAACATGAATATAAAAAAAACACATGAATATCCCTTCTAGATAGCTCATGGAACATACTTTTGTAATACAAAAATTATGTATTGAAACACAATAAATTTAATACACACTGACGGAAAAAAAAATCTCAACACCAAGAACGGTTTGTGTTAGATAAACGACAGTTGGTAGGCGGTGAGAGTACATCTGTTAGATGATGTCTATGCAAATTTAGCGCTCGGCGCATACGTGTGGCGCTAGTAGCGCCCCTTGGAACACATGCAAAGCAGGTTTGCTGTAAATACACGCTGCAACGTTCGTTAGCGTTAGTTATCGTTGAGATTCGACGTAGTGTGTTGATATTAGTCAAGAATGCCTTTAAGAAGACGAAGAAGCCATTATCAACAGCTCACGGAGTTTGAACGAGGTCGTGTAATATTGCTACGAGTGGGATTTTCTTTCCGCAATATTGCAGAACGACTTGGAGGGGAATGTAGCCACTGTGCATGATTGTTGGCAGCGTTGGTCAAGGGAAGGTACTGCCTCAAGAAGACCGGGTTCCGGCCGGCCACGGTGCACTACTGAGAAGGAAGACCGCCGTGTACAGTGGATGACCGAGGCGCATCGTACTTGCGTCTGCGGCAGCAAATCGTGCTGCAGTTGCCACCACAGTGACACAACGAACTGTTACAAATCGGTTACTTGAAGGACAGCTCCAAGCCAGACGCCCTGTAGCGTGCATTCCACTTACTCCAAACCACTGCCGTTTGCGACGTCAGTGGTTTCAAGATAGAGCTCATTGGAGGACGGAGTGGAGATTTGTTGTGTTTTCTGATGAAAGCCGGTTTTGCCTCGGTGCCAGTGATGGCCGTGTGTTGGTTAGAAGGAGGCCAGTTGAGCGCCTGCAACCAACCTGTCTGCGGCCGAGACACACATGAGCTACACCTGGAGTTATGGTCTGGAGAGCAATTTCCTATGACATCAGGAGCACTCTCATGGTTATCCCACGTAACCTTACGGCACAGTTGTGCGTCGGTCTGGGGATTCAACCTGTTGTGCTGCCATTTATTAACAGCATTCCAGGGGTTTTTTTCCAACAGGATAACGCTCGCCCGCATACCGCTGTTGTAACCCAACATGCTCTACAGGGTGTCGACATGTTGCCGTCGCCTGCTAGATCACCAGATCTTTCTGCAATCGAGCACGTATGGGACATCATTGGACGACAACTTCAGCGTCACCCCCAACCATAATTAACCGTGTCTGTACTGACCTACTAATTGCAACAGGCATAGAACTTCATCCCACAAACTGACATCCAGCACCTGTACGACACAATACATGAACGTTTGCGTGCTTGCATTCAACATTCTGGCGATTACACCGGTTATAAATGTACCAGCATTTCACATTTAAAAACGCTCTTCTCGCGCTTACATTAAGCTGTGATCTTGAAACTTTAATCGATTAAATATTGTTGCGTTCTTTGGGTCTTAGTTGTCAGGATGCCCAATTACTTCCGGACGGCATTTCGAATCACTGAATCCGGCAATACCTCGTTAGCCAGTTAGCCGACACAGTACACCAATAAACCAACGGAGGCACAGTATAACAATTAAAACAGGGATTTAATGGATACATGCATAAATTACACCGGATACTTCTTCTAATTACAAGGCTATAATTTCCGGCCAGCTTTGGCCCTCTTCGGTGTTTCAAAAAATATGTCCTAACGAAAAGTCTGTTCGTTCACATTGAGCCGCAAATAATACAGATAAAAAGTACTTTCATAGGTCCTTGAGTATCCTCAGTATGACACCCAGAAAACAACACAAACACTCACTCACATTCACTAATATGTTGGCTCTATGGTTAGCTCTTTTTCCTTGTTGGATGACGCCGCGTTGCTTACGGTCTCATCGTCAAAACGACATCATCCCTAGTCGCCGAACGCACGTACTCAGACACACGCACAAAAGTTCCCTCCCCGCTTTCTTTGCGAAGAGTTTCTGCCGGGGGGGGTCCCCTCCGTGGTTCACTTTTGTTGGCGTTTCTCTCCTCCGCTCTGCATGAGTGAGGCGATATTCCGTAATTATTATTTATATCTGCCGCATTCCACCTGAAATCGCTCTTTAGGACAGGTATCGTAGTCCGGCAAGGATCAGAAAGTTTTTAGGTAAATCTGGTGGTTATTCTTCATCAGCTTATGCTTTTCAGCTGGATTCACTTCTTATGCTCAGAATTGCAAGAGCACGCAGACGGACGGAAAGCATTTTTCTAGCACGAGGAAAAATCGAGGCCCAGCTCTCTCGGATATCAAACGGGATCTGTCCTCAACAACAATCTCCCCTCTCCAAGTAATTGGTAAGCGGTGAATTCCAACACTTGAAACCGCGACATTTTTATTATAAACCGCTCTTCAAGTCTAAGAGCTTCCATTGTTTCGCGCGCGGCACAGACAAAAGCTTCAAACGCTTTTGCCGTCCAAACACTTTTGAGTCATGGGAAATAGCTTTTAAACTCTGACCCGTCCCATTTCCGTTTATGGGCTCTTTGTTCTCGTGGCAAACACCTGCAACTCGCCACTTGAATTCAAAGTGATAGAAGATCTTTTCTTAATATACCGCCCCTCGCAAGTGTTTAAATTATAACTCTCCGTTAATTAAAACCCCCAATCAAATTTCAATTACCGTTAATTAAGCACGCCTCTCGCCAATTAATTATGCGAGGGTGGATCGTCACAATATGTTACCTATACAAATGTATTGCCGCCATTTCATTCTTCTACAACAATTTTTTCGTGGTGTTGGGATTTTTTTCCGTCAGTGTATGTTCAGTCTTTGTCTTAAAACTTCTAAAACTGAAGCTTGGGTTTACTGTTTGAGTTGCGAACTGTATATTCTGATTTTTACTGCCATAAATGAGGGTGTTATGTGTAAACTTCTAAAACTCCTCCGCCCATTACTTTGCTATTTTCTTAACCATGGAAAATGTTCACTTTATATGCACTCTACGAACGTACAAATGTGAGCAGCGCTCAGTGCTTCAAAATTGTTTTCCTTTTCAACGCAGTTTTGACACCTAAGAACAATGGCTGGCAAATATTTTCTAATGTTACATACGTACTTCCTCCCTGACATGCTTTCCTCCATTCCTTAAGTTTAATGCCAGACAGAAGAAAACATGCAAGAAATATATATGCAGTGTTAAAATAGAATTCTTCTTTGTATATATCTGCAGTTATCTCTAAACATTTTCGAATACGTATGGGGAGGAGTAGATTCTTGTGTAGATTGTATGTTTAACACAACACATGAAGAGCACAATTTTATTCCAAAATGAAAATAATCCTATCCTAATCACATGGAAAGTTGAAGAACTATCCAGTTGTTCAGCATTTGAAGAAAAATGCATGACCTTAAGATCGGTTTTAAATGAAAATGAGTTTGCAAAATATGCCAGGACTCTCTGCGATGCAGAAATGGGCGCCAATGTGTTGTCATCTATCAGTGGATGTGTGACATGACAATACATGCGCAATGTATCAATCTCAAAGACGTTACTGTTTCGGCAGCACTTAATATGATATTCAGGAATGTTAATTTTGTCTCTGATCCGAAATCTGTATTTCGAAGGAAAATGTTTAAGTCCGAATAAATCGAAACTTGTATATCCAGAACAATAAATGAATTATGTTGACATCTTGCTAGCGCATTCAGTTATACGATTCGTTCCCGCCACTCGAGCGGGGAATGATAAGATTACGAATTTGAGGTAATGGAAGTCTCGCTAGTAAGATTTATCTGATTTCATTTCATATTTCCGTAACCACTAACCCCAATGATTAAGGTTACTTCGAAAATAAATTTGTGAAAAACAACAGGAGAAATTGAAGTTCATTTTATACATATACATTTTTTCCCAGTAACTAACTAAAACTAGTTGTTTCAAAATAAACACAATAATATTATTTTGAATTCTGCTAACTGACAAAATAAGATTGTAACGTACATAGATAAATTTTAATATGCGTGTGCATTTCCTATAAGAAAATTTTATGGATCAACTTTTTAAAAACTTAGATAGACCGACTAGTGGTTATACAACATGAGCGAAGCCATTCAGAGCTATTTAATTCGTAACACGTGTTAATGGAGCAAATCTACTATTCCACAGTCTTGAAGGGAATTATAAAGTGTATTGCCGATTTCGGGATTTTCTGCTTGAAAAAAATTAAAGTATCAATGGATTAAAAATATACCTTGACGATAAGAAATTCATAAATGTTTTCACAAAAAGTAAGAGAAATGTTCAGGATTATACTCCAGCCTTACGGCTCCATCTGTCGTTAACCATCTTGTTATATTCGTTCTTTCGGGGTACCTTCATCTTGATTTTTAATATATCGTATATCAATCAATAAAAGGAAACAATTTGATATGTTGCTTGTAACATCTATTTCCTTCCGTTATTTGTACAATTCTGGATGATTACTGACACAAATCTTTAGTATTGAGAACAGTTTACTTACGAAGTTGTTCGCTTTGCAAAATTATCGTTTTCAAAATCTTCGTTCTATTCTTATCACAACCGAAACAAAGGCATTACTTTCTGCCTGCTGATGGAGTACCCCCGCTTCAGAAGGAGACCGTGATAACATACCTACGTGCAACCAATTTCCTTCACCCTGGTTTCGAGAACTCGTGTTCTCCACGTGTCTTATTTTTATCACCATCCCGAGTCTTACGTTTTGAAATCCATCGGGATTTTTGTCAACACCAAATGGGCGCGAACAGCCATAATCTACAGGTCTACAGTGCAGAAAGTTCGACTAACGCAATATAATTTCTCAGCACTTGTGTCAATCTTAAGCCCTTCCCACACACACACATATGTATGTACATATATAATATTTAATATATATGTTTTAACATGTAAGTTCTATAACTGATGTCTCTAATAATCGTAGGAATAGCCCACGGTATAGATTTGCGAAATTTGTTAGCGTTCAAGAGACACAGAACTTTTGCCATGTATTTTTGTGGATGACGCCTGAACGGTACCAAGCAGCGGGATTACTGTTACCTTTCCATTACGGCAAACGAAAGTCGAAACATGCTTAGATACATTTAGTCTTTTATTATTAAGCAAGCGCATGTGTACCAATTTCGCGAAGAATTTTGTTAAGACATTCAAATTCCAAGCGGAAATTTAACATACCGGGGCCACAGAGGATACAGGAAAAATTTTCATTCAAAGTTCAAAGCTGATCGGGATATTTCAAAGTTAAGCAGAAGTGTAAGTAAATGGAGTCTAATGATATATCAGTCTGTGACCTATCATCATTAAATCTTTCATATCTGAGACTCAGTTTCTTTATACCCCTTCGCCACCAGCCTTAAATGCAAAGACACCTTCTTTCGACGATTCAACAGCTTTTTCTTTGAAGAGCTTTGACACCTCCCGAAATAATACCTAACCAACCTCCTCAGCTTTCTCTTCTAAGACCACCTTTGATCTCACCAAGGCAAACGAACTTCCATCCTTTTCCCAAGGTTAATTTTCATTTGTAAACATAGCAAATTTTGGGAGTTTCAGAGAATCTGTTCCGGAAACCTTCTAGATATCTTCAGGAATTTACCAGTTCCTGCTGATAATGGTTTCCCCTTTTATATACTTATCAGGAATGTATTATATCCCTCAGACAGGAGGGAACCAATATAGCAAACCTTAAATGTACAATCTCATCGCTCTCTCCACGTCATTTTTATAAACATCGAATCGCAACTGAAAAAATTGTATATCCGACACCGCTGGTGTCGAATCCCAGATCTCTCGATAACTACTCGAGTGCGTTCGCTTTACGCTACGGTGCCAACAATTCACAGCGCCATTCGTGGTTTATCAGTCAGCATCTGACTACACAAATCCATATTGATGGGCTCAGCAACTGATGTGTCGCCATCTAGTGGCATTCAACAAAGCAGGCTGTTTAATTACAGCTGATAAATCCAAGGGGCGGTAGAAATGGTAAATATATTTTAAATACGTGGATATAATGTAAATCTACAATGTCATCGCTCTGTCCACGTTATTTTTATTAACAACGAATAGCAACTGAAAAATTGTTTATACGGTTGTGAATTGTTGGCACCGTAGCGTAAAGCGAAAGCTCTCGGCTAGTTATCGAGAGGTCTGGGGTTCGATCCCAGCGATGTCGGATATACAATTTTTCAGTTGCTATTCGTTGTTTATAAAAAAAACGTGGACAGAGCGATGACATTGTACATTTACATTATCTCCACGTATTTAAAATATATTCACCATTTAGCAAACCTTAGTTACTGTATCATTGCATTGGAACACCCATAACAGAAAATTCCTGGTCGGTCTGCGACAGACAGCACTGTGCCACAAAATATTCTGCGGGTAGTCACCAGACAAAGCGACTGCAAGATGCGAAAAACCATAAAAATTTGCACAGGTAGAAATTGAAAAAAAGAGAGTTACAAAGACTGATCACCTTATATTTCTTCAAGCTAAAACAAATATCTAACCTAGGTTCTAGATTTGTTGTAATGATAATTATAGTATCTGGCCCTCTATACCTAGAATTTTGCCACCGTTTTCAAGCAGAAAAACAAGCATTTATGCAAAAAAAAATGATATTGAACAACAATATCGGATAATCCTCTCTTTGAGCATTGGGGTGCATCGCTAGAATAAAATGACGACTACGGAGAAATCTTCACTACGCCTAATTTCCGTTTTGGGAAATCTTGAAAGACGGAAATCTTTCATTCATTGTTTGGAGTCTGCAAGAGGATTTAAAAGGGATCTGGTGACACCGTTTCTTGTGCGTGAGACCAAATAAATCTAGGATGTACGACGTCGTTCACCGATATCCTGCTACGGGGCTTGGAAGTAATCTCACGAGATTTTCCACGATTCAAGCTAATTGCATAGAGATTATACAAGGAATCGAATTTAAAAATTGCACCGTTGTGTTACGAATATATTTTAAAAGCTGTATGGCAGTGGACCTTAGCTGCAAGTTCTCTTTCTGCCAATTATGCTAGTTCCTGTATTAGAAATTTCCGCGTTGAAGAAGTTCCCGCTTAACATATTCAGAAGAGAAGAAGCTTGATCAAACCAATCTCAAAATGAAAAAAAGCAAACTTTTGCACCAAAGAAGGAAGCATTCTGCTTCCTCACGTGCTCCTTGTTATTGTTTTTTAAATTCGTATGCTGTATTTCCCTTTATAACCCATATTTTACATTTTACAAGTCGTCTCCGCCCCATCTCCTGGATATCTTGAGCCCGTTTACTAATAAACTTTATCTATTTGAACGAAAGACAATGATATTTTTCATTGTATTTTAGGAATTGGTTGGGAATTAGTTGTTTAAGTTAGTGTAAGTTTCTATTATTTTTTTAAGCAGACAGTTAAATGATTTATTGATTTAGTTCCCCAGATGCAAAATTTTAGAAAATTTTCAACACTTGGAAGGATGCAGCATAAGCATTTTGCGTTGCAAATGCAACATTATTTTCCAGTTTGAAACAGTTCTTCATGGCCACTATTTCAGGTTACTACTTCGGAAATTTTATCAACAGCTGTATATTTTCAATTTACTGCAGATGTTTGAAAATAAGGAAATCGGTAATTATTTTTTATTTCTATAACCCGAAAAAAATCTGATATATATATCACGTGAATAAGACATGTGAAAAATAAGCAAAACTGTAATAAAACTTTATAAAATACAAAAGAGAAAAGGTGAAGCTGTTTCAGTTTGGTCCAAAACGATAAGGAAATGGAAAATGATAACACGAAATTTCTAATGATCACATTGCTACGAGATCGTTACATTATCTTGTATCTACTATAAGAAGCATAAAAATAAAGCAGACAACGCACTATAAAATACACTTCTCTAAAAACTCTTACATTTCCGTTGTAACTTTACTGAAACTGCTGTCAGCAGCAATGTACAGAGGTGTAAAAACGAAATTTGCCGTGTTAAAATTTTTATGCCAGGAACACAAGTAAAGGTTTTTCAGTTTTGAATCACGTGCCATTGAGGAGATGCAATGTTTAGCGACATGGATTTTGCAAACAGCCAAAACACTCTCTCTCTCACCTCTGTCACTCTAAATATTTTTATGACTCCACGAACTTGATCGTGTTGCACGTTACGAATTCTGAAATAGGATATTATGTATTTATCGTTCACTGAAATACGCCCACCTACCTATTAAGTCGTGCGAAATGCTTTCTCCCTGTGAATGATGATCACATGGAGTGTCATACACTCAACGAGTTCATTATGTAATAAGTCAAATACAATTCATATTAATTCAAATTAATCTCTCCATCGAGGTGTACTATTAAGCAATTTTATAGCCATTAAGCTCAGACGTTAATCAAACGACGCATTAACCGTGAATCCACAATTCATCGTAAAATTTGGCTTTGAGTCTCGTGGAAGGTTTTCTTAGACGTTAGTGCAAGATGGAGCATTCCTATATTTTTCAGGAATAAATAAAATTATTCAGTCGACAAATGAGCAGACATCGTTCACAAATATCATGTTTGATCATTCGAATTTAATTACTTACCTTCACTTGATAATTTCATTTCATTATTTACTTCGAAACCATCACTTGCATTTAGTTACTCACCATCACTTGATAATTCGGATTTCATTACTTACCATCACTTGATAATTCGGATTTCATTACTTACCATATTTGCAAATGAGATGACGAAGTTTTCACTTCGTCATCTCATATGCAAAGCCGTGAACTTGAGTTATGCTTCTCGGTATCGATTTATTCCTTATTACCTTTTTTAAATATATCCGATTCGTAAATAGAAACCCTCTAAATGAAAGATTTCTCTTACTTCCTCCTATGCCTTCGTTTTCTCTTTTTTATTCTTTTTGGCTAAGAAATCAATCTCTTTTTCCAGTGATGCTTGCGATGTGTAGGCCCCACGAAAACAAATGGCACTGGGTCATTAATTTGCTTGCAGGAAAAATAATTGGAACTCCATTCACCGATATCGTTTTATCTGTAATAAATTCATCCCCCAAAAAAATTTCTCTGTTTCACATCGTTTCACGAACATACAGTATGAGGTGAATTCAATTGAAGTACCAGATTGCAATTTTCCTGCAACCCAAGAAGCTTAAGAGAGGATCATTTTAATTAATACACACAACTGACGCGGATTAGAAATAACAAACAGAAGTCTTCGCTTTTTCCACGTTTATAAGTGAGTCACAGAAACATTCTCATAGGTAGCCACCGGAAATCGAACCCAGGGTCTTCCAGTTACGCGCCGGACATGCTACCTCTGCACCACAGAGGACTTGAATTCTTCAGACTCACAAATGATGTAACTGCCAAACCACATGGCATGATGCTTCTTGGAGCCCTACAAAATTCTGGGGACTCCTCAAGGATGGTAAGGAGCAACAGAACAAATAACTAGGAGGCAAATGAATAATTAATACACGCAATTTACGTGAATTAGGAACATCAAACAGAAGTGATCGCTCTTTCTACGTTTTTAAAAAACAGAAGTCATCCTTCTTTCCACGTTTTGTGTACATTAATTTTTCATTCACCTCCTAGTTATTTGTTCTGTTGCTGCTCACCATCTTTGGTGAATCCACAGCATTGTGCGGTGCTCCAAGAAGCAACCTGCTATGTGGTTTGGTATTTGGTCGTTTGTAAGTCTGGAGAATTAGAGGCGGCTGTTTTGCGTTGGTAGTATTTCCGGCAAGTAACTGGATGACCCTGGGTTCGATTCCAGGTGGCGGATGATGATAATTTTCCCGTGACTCTTTTAAAAACTTCGAAAAACGCTATGACTCCTGTGTGAGGATCAATTTTCATTAGAAACCCAAGAGTACCAATTTCTCTCACCTCACATATTACGCTGAAAATGAATATCTACCTTTGGACTATTAATTCAGCTTTTCAAGTCATTCACAGAGCTTCAGATGGATTAACTGCAACTAAAAAAAAAGTATTTTATTAGCATTGATAGAAACTCTTTATCTCGCCCTTCATTACTGTGTTCGAGCCACGTGACCCAATTCACATCCTGTCGGCCGTCAAGGTTCTCGATTCCTATCTTTTCTCTATAGTTCCCATGATTTCTGCAACTGATAGACTTGTGAGAATTTTTATCTGATCTTTGAATCTGTGTGTGGTACATGCTATAATTCTCTCGCCGTGGACTTTACTCTGAATACAAAGTTTTTCTAAACCGACTTCCCCGATGATATGGCCAAAGAAGGTTAGTATATGCTGTTGGATTGTCGCAAGAAGTCGCTTGTGTGCGTCTATTCCGACCTCTCTCATAATTTATGCATCAATAATATGCACAACCCAGTATATTCTCAGCGTGCGTCTCCAGCAGATCATTTCAAACCCCTCAGTTCGTCTGCGACATGCTGCATTTAAGGTCCAGGTTTCAGAACTGTAAGTCACGAAGGAGAACCAGAGGGCTCTGACCAGTCTCAGATTGTGGTTTTGGAGATGTGGTGATCTTTCCAAATTTGTGTAAGCCATGTCAGGGCAGATTTGGCCATTCTGATCTTTCATTTGATCTCGCATTCTCAATGCAGTTGTTAGTTACACGGCCCCCCAGCTACACTTATCGTCAAAAATATAGTTGCACACAGAAGGACGTGTGGGTCTGCAATGCTATTCAGCAGGAAGGTAGAGGTAACCAGGAACAATAAATGATTTAACATTGATACTGATATGTGCAATATTTATTAAGCTACACGCCAATAAGTGGTGTCCCTCAGTATGGCCCGGAACGAAGACACCCACAAGTCAAAACAATTTAAGGTAATCGGAATTTGTGTCGAACAGCTTGCTGCCACAGGCAGTCGAGAGCTAGGCAAGTCTCCCGTGAGCTGTCGTGTGCTTCATAAACCGTGATTTCGAGGCAAGAAGTATACAGAAGGGTCCACGAGAGACGTCTGTATGCAAGAAGGCCAAATTTACCGACATTTAATGGAGTCCATACCAAGGAAAATTCAAACAGTATCTGGTCATATTAATTTCGCCAACGATGTATATTACATCCAGAGTGTTAAAACATAAACTGAACAGTCCTGCGGCTCCCATAAACTGAAATCTATTGTTTCATACCTTTTCAAAAATCGTGAGATACATTAATGAGGGAAATCGTTCGAGTTCATGCATTTTTCACTCATTTCTGAGATAAATGGTATTTGTAATGCTTTATATTTAATAAATTGCATCGTTTCTTTCCGCACCAGAATTGTCTTATTTTCAGACGAAAAACATTTTACGAAGCATAAGAATACCGAAATCGAATCGTTTCCACAGTTCATCAGAAAATTATGAACCGTGAAAACATCAAATAAAGTGGGGAAGTGTACACGCCAATAAGATTTTTCAGTTGAGGGTTTTTTTATTTCGTTGTATAAATTTATGTATTATCATGTAGAATAAAATCCCATATGATATAAGGTTCAAGTGCGCCAAGACTTCGAACGCTTAGAATCGAAAAAGTCTTGCCATCATTTCTTCTGTTGTTCTTGCCATCATTTTGTCGGTGTCATACTCAGAACTAAATCAGGGTTAGCCATCACTTTTTCTTTTTCACCCGGCTTTCAATTATAAAACTGCATTCTGTAAAAAAACTCCGTTACAACCTTTTATTTGCTAGTTCCAAAATGCTTAAAAAATGATACATATTTCTTTAGGGACATAAGAAATAACTGTACATGTGTGCATAAACCAGGCATTTGTTCTGAGAATGTGGCGTGTTTTATATCGATACTTAGGTCTCTAATATTCGTAGATACCTACTGCGGTAAATTTTTTATCTCATGTTTCGACTTCAACTGAAAAATCGAAATATGCATGGAGAAATTTATTCAGAAACTCAAGTTGTGTGATTTCTGAACTTATGTATCACTTCCGGTTGAAAAACTTTGCCAAAGAGAACATGTTTATTTATATCACCAGGCATGAAGGGACAGAACAGATTTCAAATCTGCTAACATTCAGATTTATGTTTAACCAAATTAACCAATTGGAAGCCACGAATTCGTGCCTTAAACATGCTTTATAATACGAAACCTAATTAAAGGTTAACAATTTATTATCAAAGGCAACGTTTAACTCTTCTATGACTTAAGAAATTCAAGATTAGTGTAATATATTTTATAAAGAAACTTACAGGAACTATTTTCCGTTATAACTGACCAAGAAATTATGAGAACTTTATATAAAGCACATGCATACTAGAAAACTTATGTTTTGAAAATAGCACGCAAAACGTCTTATGAAACTTTATTAGAAATATGAGACCCAGTAACGGGACTGTTACGGATATCAAAAAACCATACGATAATAAAGATGAACCGAAATCTTAGAGTAACTACAATATACCCTTTCTTCTGCAAAATATCGCACCTTAAACATTGAAGACCAAACATATATTTGATCCCTTTTAACTGAAGTACATGGTATCAATGTTTTCCTATGTCTAAAATTTAAATTCTAAAACACCCGAAGTTAATTTGTTTTCATCAAACCTTTTAATCCAAATCCCGTGGTCTAAGAAATCACACTGGTATGCAAAATTAACTTATCTAAAAAAAATCATGGTCAAAACGAAATCCTTACAACAGAGTTTAATGACAGCCCGTACCGTGTTACATATATCCATAACGTGGCAATACAAAACAGAAATGGAAATCCATCACCGCATGAGAAGAAAGTAGGCGCATGATAGCATGCAAGTCCACAACTAATGCACTAGGTGACACATATATCGAGGATCATATGAGGATTGAGATTATCCGAACGACGATACGATGCTCTTTCCAATCGGTAGGTGACTGTTTGGGGAAATAAGTACCTCTCTTTCACCAAGGCACGATGGACACCTGAGAGAAAACTGCTGGTTTGCAACTGCTCTTTCCTGGGCATGCCAGACATATTCTATCGTGATCTGGCCAGGAGTTCTCTCTCGATCATGTGAATAATCTCTCTATCCAAGTGTTCGTTCGATGGCCGTTCGCTATGAAGAATGGCATTATCGTCCATAAGAAGGAATTGAAAGCAAACAGATCCCTTGGAAGGCCACACAGAGGGTTCTGAAGTATCACAATTGAGACGTACAGGAGTCATTGGGCCACCCGGAAACACGTTTCTGCATGCATCCATCAAACATTCCGTCACCACAAACCAGTATGCTCCACCACCGTAGTAGTTCCTAACAATAGACGAAATATTTCGGCTTCCCAACTTTCTCCAAATGACAATTACGAATATTCAGGGTGTAAGTGACTCGTCACTAAAGGGGACTAAGACCTGTTCATCAAGCTCCAGGAGTGAAATTGAAGGGCCCATTTGATTCGGAGCCTGTTGTGCTCTGTGGTGCGTGGGGTACAGACCAATGACTTCTATGCATACAGAAATCCCTCGTGGAGTGTTTCGTACACAGTTTGCCAAGATATCGTAGTTCCGAAAAAAGAGAAACATCCTGTAGTTGCTTGGCTGTCTTCTTTCTAAGAAGGCGAGCTTTTAGAGGTAAATAGCTGTTTTAGTACGTCTTTTGTAAACAGAAAAAAAAGATCGTGCTAATGTTAGCAGTTTGTAGGTTCGCTATGGGCGCGATAAATCTGTACCTATTTGTCCGATTGAAAAAATATGTTTGGCATGGGGAAACTTGGAATATGCGAACAATCATCCTTCATTTCGTTTTTCTTTACGATGTACAATTTCACCACTAGAGGCCGTTAAAGCAGATGATATCGAATTCAAAATACATTTTATTCCAAGCATTTGCTTCTAAGCATCCGATTAAAAAAAAATTATCTTTCGATTCAACTTATGTCGAATAGTGTTTTAAGTACAGTCACTTTTTTCAAGTTAAGCACAGATTTTTCCGCTAGGTGCGTAAAATTAAATTGCGTTTTCTCCAAAATCTGTGATTCTAAAACTTCGATTCGAAAACATCTTTCTGCAGCGGATACAACACCTGATCGGAACTTTGGCAACTAATTTATAATTTTTGGTAAAAAATGATTAGGTCACCAGGGGGCGTAAGCTTTAGTTTCTATTTCTGATGTATTTGCCACAAAATTTGAGCTTCTAAATTCTCAAGTAAAAAAATTCATTCGTGGAACGATGCCACTCACCTTGATAAATAGTTTCAGAATACTTTTTTCTTAAAAATTGCATGTTTTCTCCACTAAGGGCCCTTAGGCGTATATCTTAATCATGCCAATATCTTTGCTTCTAATGGTCTGTTTAGCACATTGCACAAACAAAGCAACAGAATTAGCTTCCAAAAGACGAGCAAAAACTTATAATAAAGGAGATAGTAAAACACTAACACACATACTATATCATAAATGCCGAAATTTTAATAATTATGAAGTGAAAACTATGCCGTGAATCTTGCAAATTTCAGTCATGACGTTGCATGAAAAACAATTCACTATACAATCATGTGTTAAACGCTAATTTACAAAATATTAGTTTTTTAAAATGTTCAGGAGGTTAATCAGAGTACTGTAATGCATCAGGACGTCGTCACGGTGCCTTAATGCATAGGAGATCTAAATATCAGAGACGAATTTTTTAAAATATTCCTAAAATATTAATAGCAATTCCATTGTACACAGGTTCTTTTTTCGAGTTCTATTAGGTGACAATGGAATCGATTCAAGCAATGCACTTTTGTTGTTTCTCCATCCAGATATTTTGACTCACCTTTTTCTTCAAACCTTTGATCTGATAAAGCTTTACTTTGGCCTTTGTTTCTGTAAAAACATAAGACGAAATAAGCTTGTGGAGGAAGTGTTACACTTTGTGCATTGTTCTGCTGGTACCCAATTTGTCTAGCTATTCATGTCCGTGAAATATGATGCCTACCTTCTACCTAAACATCACTGGAAACCAGATACATCCTTTCAGGGCAACGATATACTGCGCTTGTAGTGCCTTTTTTTACAGGATAATGCGCCACGACACACAACACGGATTTTTAGCGAATTTTTGTTTTTCTTTCTTGATTGCTTGGTTAGGATTTTTTAAATTTAATTGTAAACATTACAATTATGTTATCACTGTGTCCATCTGTGTTCACATTGTCTGTGAACATGCTAATCCAATTGCAAATAAATTCCTGACTTGGGAGAACTGACCTGAGAGAGTGCTGACATATATCTGATTTGGTGCTGTTTTATTTTTATGTCATCATTATAAGATGCACTTGAAAAATCATTTTGAGTCGTTTAGGTTCCGCTGTGAATAACACTTTATTTCGGAATATGTTTTAGTTCTTTCCGTCTTCACTATTTACACAGAGATTGCATATTTATACTGCATAAATTACAGTGCGCACTATGTTATTGTAATTATTATATATATTTATTACTAATCTAGAATCACTTTCAGAATTGCTGTAGCTATCAGAACTAAAATAAATTTTTTAAGGTACAGTTGAAATATTGGTACACGTTCCCGAAATATCATAATTCTAATCTGTAAATAATGTTGCTGCAAATAATGTGCTCACTTATTTTTCAAACCTAAGCCCTTTAGTTCCTCTTTTCACAGTAAACTTCCCGTCAGACTGTTGTTACATTATAAATTTGTCATACTTAATAGATCGTTCAAGGGATATGAAAGTTTGATTGCTCCAGTGCCATAATTAAACTTTCTTTAAATACTTCAAACGAAATCTCATGCGTCTTTTTTTGTTTTGTTTTTTAATTTTTTTGCCAGGAAGAAAAATGTGTTTCAGATATGTATCACGAGTCCGCTGAAGCTGTAACATTGATTAACTATTATTTGTAAGTTGGAAGCAACAAAACTTTGGGAAACGATTTGTATTTTAAAATAGAATGACTACTGTATCTCTTGAGCAGTTTTGTCTATGTTTTGTGTGTGAAAATTCAAGCAAAGTGTACCAAAGTTACAGAACAGGTACATGTTCCCAAATCTGCATGTTTGGTTCTGTAAGGAATGTTGCTGCAATAATGTGCTCGCTTATTTGTCAAAAACTAAGATCCTTTAGTGGATGTTCCCATAGTAAAATTACCGTCATATTCTTATATTTTAAATTTGTCATACTCAATTGATCGTTCAACGGCATGAAAGTTTTATTGTTCCAGTGCAATAATTAAAGTTTCTGTAAATACTTCAAACAGAATCTCATAGCGTTTTCTTTTTGCCAGGAGGAAAACTTAGTTTTAAGATATATATCACGGGCCTGAAACTGTAACCTTAGGTAACTATTATTTGCGACTAGAAAAAGACAAAATTTGTTGAAAGGAATTGTGATTTAAGGTAGGAAATCTAATGTACCTCTTAAGCAGGTGAAACTGCATCTACGTTTTGTGTGTGAAAATGCAAACAGATTATACCTAAGCAACCAATATTAAACACAAAATATCTGAGTGTTTACGTTTCAATTAGTTTCTTTTGTCATTGGAAAAGTGAGTGTAGGAACATGAAAGTTATGAAAGTTCTGGTTAGATGAGGAAGTAAAATACAAATGATCGAAAAATATTCTCCTAAACTCTCAGACGGCTCCATAAATTGCACTAACACCCCTAATCGATTACTTTTTAGATGCATTTTGCTTTTATCAAAAGCGAATACATGCTAGGTTATTGTATTAATACACTGATGGTGTTTTGGGGTTAATTTTATTTCCTCCCGTGATTTCGGAAACAAATTCCCAATAACAATACTTATTTTGAGAATCATTCAGTGTATACATTTACCTAGGTGAGAAATAAGCAGCCTTCCGAGAAATATAGTGAATCTTAAGAACGGGAGTGAAATAAATGTGAATGCAGCTCATTTGAATGTCGGGAAAGATTGATCACCTGAAAAGGAGATTCATTCGTGGAAGAAGGAGGAATGGGTGTTCCCAAGATCTGCTCTTTGGGTCTGTGTGGCAAAAGGACGTGTGCATGCTCTTCTCTTTGCGAATTATTGTTACTGAACGGTAAATGAGGAACATCTTCTCTTTATGGTAGTTTGTCTATTTCCTCTTGGCCTTGTACTTGCATTCCCTTTAGAATAAAGAATGGTTTATTCACTGAACATAGGAAGAACACTGGCAGAGTCTGGGTGCAAAGTATATGGCCATTTATTTGAAAAAGCATGGGTAGGCCACTATTTTGCGTGAAGGATGAATAAACTCGCACGAATGAATGAATATTTCCAACGTTGTCGGATAATTCAAATGTAACCTGAATTCACTGAGCACCCAATCTGTTAGCAAAATCTTTACTGACACCAACCATGTAAATCCTATCATCAATAACTTTTCAAATAATTGTTTTAGTGGTTATTGTCATGCTAATACTTATTTTTTTAAACAAGCGGATACACACTTTGTATTTTGTGAAATTTATACAGTTTCTTATTCTTAAAATAATTTACATACAGGTAGTTACTTCTGAATTTAGTCATGTCTTTTTAGTTTATTGAACCTTACATTACGGTTATGAATGGGCTTTTGTTTAAAATTTATTCAACAGGGTGAAAATACTTGCGTAACTCTAAAGTTTCCAATACTGCATATGACATGGAATTTCTTAAATTCTTAAATGGAATCTGTAATTTTAGCTGTATTGTTGTTGAATTGTGCTGTCAGGGAAACAGCTCGTATATCCGGTTTTTTCGTTTTCATATGACTATCAGTCAATCCATCGCACTTCCTTTTATTTTGTCATGCAACTTTCAATTTCTATAACACTTTATTTACCCTGTAATTGCAAACGCGCCTGAATCGAAACTGAAAATAAAACTATTTTGTGTGCCATTATGCTCCCTCCTGCTGATCAATCCACATTTAAATTATCATATCATGAATTTAAATATTCTAGTACAAGTTCGACGATATTTATGTGCGACGAAGTAAAAAGATGCTTTCGTGTTCGTAACGGTTCGCCGACACCGTGGAAGGTTTATTGAAACATTCCTCAAAGCTTTCTAGAACCTGAAAACGCTAATGCTGCGAAGCATTTCTACTCGGAATTTTAGCACGAACGTCTTAATAAAAACTACTGTCCTAATGATTAACTTAGCATTTGAAATAAAAATAATATTTACAAATACATTTTTTGTAATAAATAAAGTGTTTACTTATTCACATTGAGGATCTTGAGAAATGTCGGTATGCTACCAGATTCCTTTATTAATATGCCTCCATATCTCTAAGTTTTTATATAATTTTAACGTGATTTACGTACAGTAATTCAAGCATATCTGGAGTAATAGCTGTTGTTAAAATAAATTTCCAAATAGCAGAATCAAAGCCCAAAATTATTATGCATAATTATTAGCTGTGGAGCTCCAATTTGTCACATTAAGTATAAAAATATTAGATATGAAAATCATTTAGCACATCAGGACGTTACACAATGATAAAGGTTTCAGTATAAAAAAATTAGCAGCGCGAAGAAAAACGGAGCTGTTAATGACGACGAAAAATTTTGCTAATGAGATAATTTTAGTAATATATAACATGACTCAAATAATTGTTATAATGATAAAATATCTCAGTAGATCCACAAAAGCTTTTTCGCGTCCTCGTTGATAACTCACTCTTTGATTTGATCTATTATTGGATATATAATTGTTACTCAGTATTTGATCTAATAGTGGATATGTAATTGCTACTCAGTATTGCATCAATTATTGGATATATAATTGTTACTAATTGTTATAATGAGATGCTAATTAATTTTTCAAATGGGTTTCCTTATGTTGTAGCAGAAAGGCATTTCGAGCGGAAAAACGTGTGTACCAGAAACTTTAATGAGCAGATTTCAGCTCACCTGCTGTTTCAATTGCAATTCATATGACATATTATCAAATATGGTACCTAAATCAGCTTGTATAAACGGACCACTACCGTGCCGTGAGCGGCAGATTTCAGCCAGCAGTGACCCATCACTGACAGCTGGTGGCAGGCAGTTTCCCAACACTTGTGGTTTTGCTGGGTGAGGACTCAGATTCTAGTCAAGATGTGATTCTCAATAACACAAAAAATGAGGAGTACAACAGCTTTCGGACTCTTCGTCAGAAAACACTGTAGGAGAGAGAAGAAATAGTGTTTTCTTTTATTTTATTTGAAGACAAGGCAGTACTTTCGCGAAAGTTTTTGAAATATAAATTACGAGTTGCGTCGCAAATACTAATAACATTCACACTTAAATTTGTCTCATTAAATATTTCGGACCTAAAGAATGATAAAAAAACAGAACTGACTGAAGGTTCTCTGTCATTCAATAACATAGAAATCTGCCTGTTACAAGAAATTCGCTTCAAAAAATTCCATGATATTACAGCATATAAAAAATTACTATCATATCAATTTGTTTTTTTCTTTAGCTAGTGTTGAATACAGTGTTGCTATACTATTGTAAAGCAACGCAAAGATAATTAGTTGTCAGGTTGATACAGAAGGGAAGATACGATCGATACACAAGAACACGAACCGAAGGTTCAAACATTGAGGCAACCCCAATCGTTCAGAACCTATTATACGGTTGACGCATCTTGCCCCGAACCATAGATTTAGTCGAATGCATGAAGGCTAGAGACAGGGGAAAAAGACGCGGCGCTGTATGTCCAGCCGCCTTTAGAAAGGAGGAAGAGCAGGTGCTCCACAGGAAAGATCAGAATGAAAAGGAGGTGAAGAGAGAACGATAGTATATGAATCGGTAAAGCTGAATGCTAAGTGATGAAGCAAGCTGAACAAATCCAGACATGGAACAATCACTCAGCATTACTTAGGTTAGATAGTTCTGGCCGGGTTATTGAATTGAATGAATAAATAAATAGGGGGAAAAGGTAGTTTGAAATTAATTAATTAATTTTTAGCATACGAAGTTCATAATATTTTCATAGTAGATCCAGGGAATAAATGTTGAATACTGTTAGTCGTCTTGCAAGAAAAACTAATTAATACTGAAATGTTATCAAAACTGGAGTGTTATTGTTTTACTGTAATGAGGCTGTGCAATCAACTTGTATTATTCGTTTGGAAATAACTTTTGTATTATTTAGACGTCCTTGTTTGAAATTTAATTTAATTTAGTCGGATGTAAAAAAATGGATTATATATTTCAGAATATTTAGATGTTCTTGTTTGAATTTTAATTTAGTCGGAGGTAAGAATGGATTATATATTTCGATAGATTTTTTTTAATACCGTGCCCCACGATGTGAGTCTGTAGTTGATGTCATTGTTTGGTGGTGTAATGTAAACACATTAAGTATAATGTTAAAATGACTGTAGTATTTTATTGCGAATTAGCTGATTATACTGTTTATTAGGATGTTGCAGAGACAAATTTATTGTCGATTTCAAAATCTTTGTTATTGTACTTTAGGGGTCTAAAAAGCAATTTTCTGAATCTTCAAAGAGAAATGCTATACTGCTGTCGGCCTTCTGCTTCCTGGTTAGTGAACTGAGTACGCAGTGTGAGCAACAATCAATCAGAGTGCAGTTTTCCCAGTTGGCCTAGCTTCTTAATCGTGAATCATGATTGGTCCAGCGACATTTCTACATTTTAAATTTGCTATTTCACCATAAGTACTGAAAAAATGCACTTATGACAATGATTATTGTTTCCCAGTAATGGATATTAATTTTACAAACGTTAACATGCTTTGTATATATTTTGAAGGAGTTTAAAAATTGTCGATAGAAACATTTTTATTCACAGGTCTGAAGAAGAGTATTCTTGTATTCTGCATAGAATTAGACAATATTGGTTAAAAGTATTTTTACCCACGTTAGCTCTTTGTGTAACTGTAAATTTGGGTTTTATTACTTAAATATAGAGAAAGAAATTTTATTTATAGTATAAAATACGGCTAACATCTTTTTCGATAAAATTTTATTTTTGTACAATCAACTTGCATTAATCGGTTGAAAATAACTTTCGCAGTATTTATATATTCTTTGGTTGAAATTAGTTTAAACGGAGGTAAAAAGTGTATGATATATATCACCAAATGTTTCTTTTTTAACACCGTGACCCACGTTGTGAGGCTGTTGTTGATATCATTATATGGTGGTGTAATGTTAACTCACTAAGTGTAATGTTAAATTAATTGTAGTATTTTAATGCGAATTTGCTGATTGTAAACTATTAATTTTATTAGGAATTTGCAGAAACATATATATTGTCGATTTTAAAAATATTTGTTATTGTAGCTCAGGGGTCTAAAAAGCAAGTTTTAAAATCTTCAAAAAGAAATGCCAAATTACTCTCCGACTGCTGCTTCCTGGTTAGTAAGCCAAGCACGCAGTATCAGCGAACAACCAATCAGGGTGCAGTTTTTCCCAATTAGCTGAGTTTCATATTCTTGAAATATTATGTCCTTTTTAATTTCACCATAAGTACTGAAAACATGCACTCAGGACAGTGAATTATGGTTTTCCAGTAATGAATATTAATTTTACAAACGTTAGCGTGCGTTGTATTTATTTTGAAGGAGTTTTAAAATGTTCGATAAAAAATATTTTTATTCACAGGTGTGTCACTCATGTATTTTGTTTAAAATTAAAGAATTGTTGTTTAAAAGTATTTTTACTCCCAGAAGAAAAGGTGATATTATAGATAGAAGAAATCCGTAATTTCTTGTTTAAAATAGTGTGTGTTGATGCTTCTTCGTCGGTTCCAGAACGTAAGTACTTCTTCAGTAGCCTTCCTCATTTCATGTCAGGAAATTACGACTTTCTGTTTGTAGCTGGTGATATTAACACAGTTATGGATGTATTCCTGGATCGACGGAACCAATCTCAGTACTCAGGTTAAAGCCGAACTTCTTTCAAAACCTGAACACTGGCAAATTACTTAAATCATGTGTTGAGGGCTTTGAAACCAATTATTCCAGGATACAAATGGGAAGAATTGACTATGTTTTTACTCAGGATGTTAACATCCTCGATGATATCGAAATTGTTTATCCAAATGCGCAAAATTGACATATTTCGGATCACTATATTTTAAAGTGGAGTGTTATGATACATAACACTAAACGTAGAGGTAAAATGCCTTGGAAAATGAACTCTCTACACCTGCATATAGAAAGTACGATGATAGGGATAAAAAAATACCTAAGAGAACTTCATTGTGAAAATGGGAACTAATATGGAAAATCGGTAAAATTTAAAAGATATTTGAAACAGTATTTACAAGTACAAGGGAAAGGAACTGAGGAAGAGAAGACGATAGATTTTCGATTGCTAAATTGTATTTTAAGGGATTTAATAAAAGGAAACGTTCAAAATTGCAACCTACAGGAAGTAATGACTTTAAAGAAAGAAATTATGGAAATAAAAACACTAACGGGATTAAACATCAGAGAAAAAATTACAATTAAGGATTTGAAAATTGAAAAAAAAACATCGTATACGTTTATCAGAAGGACAAAAGAAAATATTAGGCCATGGGTTTGCCTTTGACATATTCACGCAGAACAAAGTTCATAACAACGTAACTCAAACATACAAATTTGTCCACAAGTTATTCGGAAAACCTTACGGACTTTCTCAGTCTACTCCAAGTGGAAGATGAAGAAAATACTATGTTAGAAAGAGAAATAATAACAACATAAATAAAGAATGCTATAAAAAAAAGCAAAAGCACTAGAGGTCCCCTAGAGCAGGTGGTTTGGTGGCTGGATATTATAATAATTTTGAAAGCCAAATTTCAGTGTTTTTAGCACAGATGTTTAATGAGAAGTTACAATCTGAAAACCAAGTGGTATCAAACGGGGTTATATAAAATTAATTAAAACAGATGAAATTAATGAAATTGACTTCAATAAAATAAGACTGATTACGCTATTAAATGTTGATTGTAAAATATTGGTTACAATTCTTCACAGTAGACTCAGAAAAGTGATACATAAGTTATTTGACACTGAACTGTATTGAGCTTTCCCAAACAGAAATATATTCCGGTATTTTTCTTGCAAAAGACATAATCTATTTGACAAATGAAAACAAATTAAAATTTAAAGTGCTTTCACTTGACCAAGAGAAGGCTTTCGACTCTGTAGAACATTTAACCGTGGGCCAAATTCAAGGTTTTGAAACGAACAAAATTGCAGTCAACAGTGGTGTTAAACCGGATTCTCCCCAGTCACCGTCTTTGTTCGTCCTTACCATTGAAATATATTTGAGAAAAAAATGCGAAACAAAAAAAAAGGGTTTTCCCAATCCCAGGGCAAAATGATAAACAAATCAAATACACCGCCTTCGTGGAGGATATATTATATTTTGTGGATGTGCAGTCAAAATACTGAGGCGATGAATGATTTTTCACAGTACGGAACAATAACAGGTACAAAAATAAATGTGGCAAAAGTAAAAAGGACTTATATGGCAAAATGGGCGACCCAAGCTTGAATTAGTAGGCATGTTGACATAAAGATCTTAGGAATTGAGTTCACACATTATGGCCAAGGGAAACAACATGGATAAAGATAAATACACAGCTGTCAGAAATTATACAAGAGAGTCAATTGCACAGAATCTCATTAAGTAGTAGAGCAAAACTGATCAACAAATTAATGGTAACAAAATGTGCTCACACAGGGGCTTTGTATTACCCACCTAGAACACTGTTGGCAACAACGACAAGACTTCTATTTCGATTCCTGTTCAATGATAGAATCAAGTAGGATATTGGGCGCAATATCCTATATCAAAAAACAAAGTTGGGTGGACCTCATTTCTAAAATCTGAAGATATGGTTTAAAACTAATAGATTCTGGTATTGGTTTGGATATTAAAAACTTTGTTACAAATAATATAGTGTGAAACGGACCAAAGAGAAAGACAGTCCCTACCTTTTGCAAACAAGAAATGAATTCTGTGCAAAACAATAACATAGATAATGTTAAAAGTTCAAAGGAATTTTTTTGAATGTACCGAATAGAACAACAGAAACACGAATTTAGAGTACCTACATTTTTTGTAATGAGAAAACTTGGAAAAACGTAACTGGTCGCTTCTTGTTCTTTACAAGGAGAGACTGGCCTGAGCGCATTTCTATCATATAGGGCAGTTTCAGCCTCATACATGAGATGATGGAAGGTACGTTACGATCCGAAATATGTACTACCTGGTTTTTTGGAATGTAATGCTATTAAAGTCTTAATTTCTGAATCGGATGTGCTTTAATCGCGCGTAGACCGTTATCAATTTCGATTTTATCCAGAACAGGATTACATGAGTTAAAACGGAAAAATTATGATTATTTCTGAAAGAAATATTAGAAGTGCAGGAAATTTTGGTGTACATAGGGAACAATAACGCGGAATCAGGATACAGTATGGAAACGAGTGGTGATGGCAATGGCTTACGCAAATCAAGGGGACATTATATGTCCTTCGCTCCTCTTTAATTCTATGTTGTATAATACCTCTTAGTGCTTGAACTGGAACAGAGAGTGTTCAAAGTTCTATGGAGAGTACTTTGACAACTTTGTCGTCGACAACAGAGTCATTTATGTGAGTGCACCCTGATAACTGCATGTTATGATCAACAGAATGTGCTGAAAAGAACTTACAATAGTCAAATTAACATGCTCAAAAATTTCGCAAGAACTGAAAATTTAATAATTGAAATGACAAACAAAGAATTTTGCTATACACATTTCTTCATTGCACAACATAAACCTAGCGATGCCCACTTCGGAAAAGAAATTTGTAAGCGTGCATTACCTGGCTAGAGAGTATAACGTATGAACCATACCAACTTCAAGGGTCGCTTATTATTATAGTTCAAAATGAAAGTGTTTTATCACTGTAATTTCCATTTCCAAATACAGACCAAAAATATGGATACACTTGGTCAAAAGCGAGGTAGTTTCTTAGACTTGGATTTGTTAGTGAATTTATTATTTTTCCTTGTCAAGAATGCGGTAACCAATCATCTGTGTGTTATAAACAGTGTCGTGTTCTTTTCTTATTCAAACATATTTCAAATAGCACATTAAAATCGCAGAGATTTTGCAGGTGTACACATTATTCTCATTTTAGGTAAACAGTACATAGTAAAAAAGCGGGAAATGAGTGCAAAACATTTTTCTGGCTCAGATCTGTAACAGAGAAACTTTAATAAATGTCAAAAACAATGGTTAAATACTCGTATATGACCCCTAACCGGAGACCTGTGCTTTATTTTTAGTAAGTATTGTACGCAGTCTTACTGACAACCAATGGTATACAATAAAAATATATTTTAATTGTATATATACAACCACAGATATCTTAACAAATATTCATGATCCTTAACACCGCCTGCGGCATTGATTATTTCAAAGACGATTTTGAAAGTACTAGCTGAATATACGACGCATTCTGTTTCATACGAACTAAAAATTCAGTTCTTGCTCTCAGAACAAATGTTATTAAAGAAAATTAAACATTCTTTACAAGAAGGGAATAAACTGCTAATCTTTTCAATAACAAGAAATCCATTGAATTAATTTTATAGTGGTTGGTATTTAAAATGACATTTCTTTTCACGTTCTTTGTCTGATAGATGTATTTTCAAATATTGTGAACAACGAAAAAAAAAACCGTTTTGATTCCAGAACTTAAACTGTAGTTTACAAAATATAAGAAAAATATGTTAAATATTTTTAACCGTCAAAGAATTGTTTTAAAATCACTCTGTTTATAGCGAAAAAATGTTTTACGCTTGTGTAATATAAATTCCCGATCAGTTGTGTAAAACATATATGTATATAACATCATTTTCCTGGTTTATGCAAGAATACTGAAATACATGAATTTAAATATTGACAAACCTCAAAACTCTCTTTATCAGTTCTCAGTATTTTCTTTTTATAATTTAGTATATAAATGCATCGCGAACTTCTTTTCACCATTAACAATTGCACTTATTTTCATTTACAAAGCGGGCAATTGCTCACTCAATGTAATACAAAATAAACCAATTTGGGGGAGGAAAACAACAATGCGAACGTCACATCCATGCTTGCACATTTTGTACTACGACCTAAAAGTATTTTAAGGAGAAATAGTGCAAACAGGATGTACACTGGCTGATCTACCTCTTATATATAAAGTTCATTTGCCAACAAAAATAATATGTAACTGCTTTTGAACTCATTTCTCCTTTTTTAATATGTTAACAACTCTAAATATCATGTATTATTATCTAAAACTTCTAGTAAGATGTTTCTATGTATTTTGAACTGTCAATCCAAAACAGTGGAAAATAATGCCGTGTTCTTCAAACTGGGTTTTTGAAATATGTGACACTGATAAACACATCTAAAACCATTTACACGTAAAGATCATATAAAAAGAAATGTGAAATGTTTTGAATACAGCAGTAAAGTTTGCAATTTTACCATCAAAATTTACGATAATGAACTTGTGATATGAAATTAACAGAGTATGATTGAAGGTTACTATTATGCAGAATTTATAAGGACGTCTGTCAATACACGACACTCTGCATTTGTGGCAATTGGATACCAAGTAGCTGTTAAATGTTAGCAATAATTCCGTAATCCAGATTCACATCATGGGAACAATTTTCAAAGTACAATTTGAACAGAAAATACCGTTAAGCCATTTCAAAATTTATAAATGACTGTCTAATAGTTAGAGTAACCGCACTGAATACTGTATATTGTATCTAATTACTCCTTGTTGGACAAGCGAAATAATTTTTTCAGAGCATAATTAGAAATTTGGAGCATGAAATATTTGTACGTGGTTGGTGGTCCACCGGCCGAGCCGTATAGGGTATCCTGAAACCATAATATTGCACAAGGCACTTGTTTACAACTATTACAAATGCATGCACGAAAATCTATTTTAATAATTGAAGTGAATTTTGCATGCCATTCATTCTTGATAGAAACAAAAGCTGAATTGCTGGTGTGTTTGGTTGGGGGATTGGTAACTTTTGGTCCAGGAAGTACAGCATATATGTTACACCTCATCCTGTTACACATGAATTCAATGTTCTCGTCAACAGCAAGTCTCTTTACTGAGGCCGAGAGGAAGCTACATTTGGATAGGACGCACCATTTTTGAAATATTTCAGAAAATTAACTAAAATGAATCACTGGCTACTTCCGTTACCAATTTTCCTTACATCGCATTTTTTTACTTCTGATTTATTATACTCGTGTCGGGAAAGACGCATAGTATAGAACATTCTCGTTCTGATTGATGTCGTATGCTTCGAAAATTACCAGAAATGTGTTAATCACGGGAAGCGTAATGCAAAACGTAAAGGCAGGACCGCAAACATTTAGAAGGTCTTTTTTTAATTTTACTTACGCTCACTTTAAGAGAAAATTCGGTACAACTAGGGCAATATCATTTGCTCTTGCGGGGGTGCACGTTGTGTGGGATGCTCAGCATCACACACGTTCATCGATACAGCAGATCACTCTAGAGAATTAAACACTATGCAGTTTTATTATCTTAGATACAGGACTGTATACTAAGGAATCTGATTGCAGAATTATGCATCTAAATTAGGAATTGTCAGAAATAACTGCGGTATTACTGAAAAATCTTCTCATTTTCTGCTATTTATTAACTTCAAAACAGCAGATGTTTTAAAAAAATACAGTGCTTGTTTTCAGTAAGAATACTGTCCTGCTTCCTACTTCTTTGGACTATTGAGGCCATCCCGGGATCGCATTTCCTTTTACAAAAAAAGCGGTTCATAATGCGTATTGCTAGAGCTATTTTTATATAGGTAGTTTTCAGAATTTTACGGACTGTGTGTTACTGTAAACCTTCGCGAATTCTACGAAAAGAAAAATTTTTCATGAATTTCCCTGTCTAAAGATCATAGGACAAAGAATTATATTCCTCAAAATCAAGTGAATACTTCTCAGTAACGGAAGAGAAGTATTTCTTGTTAATCATGTTGCAAACATTTTGAATTTGCTTTTGAGAACAGTTTTCTTAGGAGAAACATTGGATATCAACAAGCGTAAAGCATGTACACTAAACATTAAATGAGAATGTTGAAGTTCTTGATTTAGTAGAAAAGAGAAGCTGAGAAAAGAATTTTAGAAATTGTTTGGTATTCCACCAATTGAATTTTAACGTATTAAAAAAATTAAGATGACTTAAATCAGTAGCTAAGCGATGGGTGAGTTAACTTTGCACGAAAGAAATTTCGGAATAGAATTTAGACGGTCGTTGCAGCGGGTATTCCCATGTGGTTCGAAGGCTCAGCCACATCCTTGTTCGAATAACCGGGCATTCGGACAGTAACACCTCATATTTCAAAAGTCCTTTAAGTTACGCAGGAGGTGTACTTGTTTAACCAGATTGGCATGCAAACATGCTTTTCTAATCCAACTGGGTGCCCAGTAATTTAGAGGAATTAATTTTATGAATGATTCAAAATTGCAAATATTATTGGTCCTTTTTCTTCGTATGATAACGATGTAATTTCCAGCAATTCATAAGTAACATGATTACTGAAAAGCGAAATAGTATTTGATAGTACAAAACTTAATTAGAATTGCAGGGTTTACACTTAAGATTTATGGTGAATACTAGAATAAAAGCCAGAAGTGTTTGTTCAATCGGCAAAGAAAGAAAGTTGTTTGGCAAGACAAACTGAAACCAACAGCTCTAGTTCATCTTAAAAATTTGTTTAGAACTATCTTCCCAGAGTAAATTAATCATAACAGCCACATTATTACGTTGAAGTGATGATGAAATCTGAATGTGGAAATACGTATTTATTTTGCATTTTAAACTGATAGACTCCTTCACATGATATGTAAAATATTTCCAGATGAATTTGATTGGTGCATAGCCGAAAATCTAAAATGAAACCGAAAGTGATAAAAAACAAAGATACAGTGTTTTCACATTTTCAAAATTTGACAGAAAAACTAAATTCATGGGATATCCAAAAATTTCAATGCACTGAACTCATTCTTAGATGATTCACCAGGTTGATGTAAATGCTAAGACTTTTTACGTTATTTACGTATTTTGAGAAATCCAGAGGTTTCTCTTTTTCTCATGTAATACTTCACTTAAAATTTCTGGTTGTTGTAAACTCATTTTAATCTTTCATAGCAGACCATTCGTAAACAAATTCTTTTAGTACAACGATCACGAATAATTCTATGAAAGGACTATTAACTAAAAAGAAGTCTTTTTGCAACAGAACATGGTCAGATATTCGATCTTGTAAACTCAACAGTTCCGTCGGATGTGAAAGCAGCTGACACACAGGGGGGGGGCATCTGCTGCCCATTAACATTTTATCCCTGAAAATGGAAATTGTAAGTCCTAAAACTGAATGAGGAAAAAAAAATGCGGTCCTGAATTTTCTTTGCGGACTCATTTTCAAGTATTTCAGCAGCAGGATATCCTCAAAGCATTACGGTGCCGAAAAAGCTTGATTCCTAAAACGCGTAAGCAACATTTCATTATTCCTGAGAAAGGCGCACTTAGAATTGCAGTATTTTACACGGTTCCCTTCACATTGGTGTGTATGTGTCGAAACTTGGCTTACGTAAAAAAATTGGAGTTTTAAATATTCACGCAATAGGTCAGGGAGTTAAAAGCAAAATGTTTTCGCGTATGTAAGCCTTTTCCTCCGGCCTGAGTGCTTGGGCCACTACATTAAAATCATCTCGGTGGACAACGCACGCTGAAGTAGAGAGTGAGAATTTCTGTAGACGTTATCAGGAATTCATCGATCACACGGACTTTAGAAGAAAGTCACCTCCTTATAAAATAGTATGTTGAAGAGGAAAATCAGACAGACAGCGTTCTTTTGAGAGAATAAGATTTGTAATTAAGAAAATAATTGTGGAAAGCAATTAAAAATAACTTTAACGTCTTCTCTTGAAGGAAGTTTGTTCTCTCTCCTAGGACTACTGTGCAACGCGTTATAGTAAAGACAACAAAACATTAAACTTCTTTATACAGTATAAATTGAGCTTTCCCAGAATTACGACTATCTCTATGTAAAGTGAGTTGCACCTCATACCCCGTTAACGACAGAAAAGTCGTGGCCAGAAGGTTATGGAGCTGTGGGTAAGATGTGGGTGCCTCAGTTAAGAGCGAAGTTATGCACGTGATCAGTAAACCAAAAGTTTTACCAGTATTTACAATTGGCCGAATTGTAAGCGTACGAAGAGACAGTGTGTACATTTCGGAAACGGTAAAACTTGTGAGCTCTTTTGTTTAAAGTATAATAGGAGGGTTACTGAATGGCGTAACACTCAACTGGCGATACAGTTGAAAAAAGTGGATTCCGGACGTGCCCGACGGATGCATCGTCTTGTTTAGGGAACTCGACCGGACACAGGTACGACGGCATAGATGGCCTAAAGCCGTATGTAGCAAGCAGAAGTGTATTTTGTTGCGCGACTACCTGTGTCACTTTGGACTTTAATTAGCAGGCAGAAATTACAAACTCCTCTTTAAAAATTAAGATTTTACCTGACGTACTTTATCGGAAACGTTTAGTTACTTAAACAGCGTTATCTGCAGTTGTGGTAAATTTAAAAAAGAAAGCTCTTTGAAAACCGTAGAGTTAAAGATGATTTTGTTTATGAAATAAATTTGTTTTCTTAGAGGAAAATATATATAATTTATTTTAAGAATAATAAACTGTTTAAGAAAGAAGTATAATGAAAGAATTGCTACTTAAATAAAGAAATATTAATATTTAAAAAGTTATTAATTACAAAATTTGCATAGGTTTTGTCACTAAAGATTTTGCACAAGCTACACGATGAATGCTCAATGAATTCAGACTTCTTTATTTAGACATATTTCACATAAAGTAAACTGAAGTAAGCAAGGTAAGACAAATATGCGATTTTTGGAAAAGAATCTACGATCTTAGTGTTTACCCGTAATGAACTCATGAAATTCGCAGTTGTTCATAACGTCTTCATAAAGTTTTATTTCCAACAAAATTCTAATTATATATTACGACATAGAAAGGCTTCATATTCGGTCATTGTAGCAGAAATCTCATAGTTTCGAGAAAGCTAAAGCAAATGCTGATGGTTATGGATCTAAAACATATTACAAGTACTATTACTTGCAAGTAGTATGCATAGAAACCGCTGATCTTCTTTCAAGTTGGAATTAATATCTTATTTGTTTCCCATACTAATTATATTTGACTTTCAATATTCTTCTTCGATTAGCAGTGTTAAAATTTTCCGTAGCTATAAATGCATTCATCAAACATTCCAACACCATCCCAGACAAGTCAAAGAAAGCAAGAAAAAATCATTTCAGAGAAAAAAGCACAAAAATGAAAAATAATATTTTGTAGGAAAGAAATTAATGGTGATGACTCAACTTGGAGATATCAAAGCCATACTTATTGCACATAAAGCAGATGGTACAAGCGTTAATAGATAACAAATACAGAACGGTGAAATGAGGGGAATACATAAAAATCATTATCTGCTGTTGCCACCATGGCCCAGCAATTACAACAGCTACACGGCCTAGCATCGAGAGAAGACACGTTGGATCTATGTTTCGGTGTCCGTCCACGCAGTTTCGACAAAATGCAACAGCTCCTCCGTTGTAACAGCTGGCGTTTGTGTTGTGCCAGTCGTCAGACGATCCTGGTTCACACGTTTTGAATAGGCAACGAATCGGATACCGCGCTGGTTAGGGACGACGGGGCACATGTTCGTGGACCAGGAAATCTTGGACGTTGCGTGACACAAGCGTTCGCACATTATCGTGTTGCTAAATGGCACCAGACAGCCCTTGAAGATATAATACGACAACACGTACAAAGGCAATTCTTAAATTTTATACTGCACTTAAAACTTTATTGATCCACTAAAATGCAAAAAGTCTGTGATTGCCGCTGTTATGAGACTAAATATTTGCTGCCATGGGAAGGTAATTTCGACTTTTTATAAACAACACCACATCAGCTTTTAAATTGTAAGCACCATTTTCAGAAGACACTTAAATCAAAATATAGATCGTGTGTATTAGGTTTATGTACCTGGTCACACAAATTATTTAAGGAACATGAACATTTTTGTGTTCCTATTGTTCTACATAAATGAAACATACCTTTCGTTTTGCGCAACAAATAATTTCGTATTGTAAAAAAATTTCTGAAACTGGAACTTCTGATATTTTTCGGGAGAGAAAAATGTAAACTTTGGGTTATATGATATAATGACTAGATATATTTTTGGAAAGAAATGTAATAGGGGATTGAATTTCTCTGACTTTCTGCACTTGGAAAAGGTTTCTTGTAAAGTAAAGTGAGGTTCACACAAAGAGTACAGCAGGCAATTTGCATGGTGCTTTTGCAGAGTTTTTTTTAATTTCACAAAAATGTTTTAGGAGCTGAAACAAGCAAAGTACACTTACTTTTACTTTTATTCCAGTCAAAGCTTTAAAAAGTTAAATATCAGACGTATATGTTTTATGTATATGTTACCGCTAAAGTGCAGAAATAAGTTATTCTACAGATTATCTAGGTAATGGGCAGATTAACTAAGGTGATCCGTTAAAGTGCCGAAATTGTTTCATTTCTCAAATTACCTAGATAATCTGCACATTACCTACTAGTCGCTCATTAAAGTGAAAATAAGATCTTTGCTGGAACAACACCAACGTTTCTGTACGCTTAAATTAACAGAATGTTATTTATTTATTTTTCGATATAAAAAGATTCAAGTTAATACAATCAAACAATCAAAAATTAGTTGATAGAATCAATCATCAATCAGTTTAAAAACTATAATAGAAAGAATCAAACGGTTTAAAATATTATTATAATTAAGAAAATGAATTTTCAAAACATATGATAAAATTATGTTTACTTATTAGTGCAATCTAAAGATTGGTGACACTTTGGATTACATAGCAATTGGTTTTGCGACAAGCACACCTATTTGTGGCACATTTAGGTTTGCAGTCGCATTTTCTGAAACCCTGCCCAGTTCCAAGGGATTGTTTTATTGCTGTTTGACGTAAAGATATTTCTACAGCAGGGACATCTTCTTTCGTTAAAAAATCTCTCTTTGCAAACACTATATTCAGATTTTGCACACAATTGTTTTCTGCCTACGCCAATTATGATAAATAAAAAAACCGGCGACAACTAGACGCTGCCGAAACGAAACTAAAAGTGGAGGGATAGGGGGAAGGTGAGAGAAAGGAAATGAGAGAAACAGGCGAAACCAAACTAAAAGTGCAGGGAGAGGGGGAAGGTGTAGGAAAAGGAAATGGGAGAAACAAAATTTTGAACTTTAACGATACGAAAGCCGTTAATGGGGGCATTACCTAGGTAAAATGCGGGAAACTCTTGATTCCGCACGTTAACGGAGCAAATCAGTTAATCTGCAGATTAGTTAGGTAATATGCAGATTAACGGCTTTCGAGCTTTAGTGGTAACAAATCATCATCATCATCATCATAGTCAACGATTATCAATCCACTGCTGGACGAAGGTCTCCCCAAGTTTCCTCCACAACGGTCTGTCTTGTGCCAGTCTCCTCCATGTCACCCCTGCATACTTTCGAATTTCATCCACCCATTTCCCATGTGGTCTTCTTCTGGGTCTTTTCCTGTCCCTTGGAATCCAATCTAAAATTTCGGCTATCCATCGATGATCTGTCCTTCTGGCAGTATGTCCAGACCATTGCCATTTCAGAGATTTAACTCTGATCATGATGTCTTCCACTCTTGTCATTTTTCGGATCCACGAGTTCTTCTTATTATCTCTCCTGGTTACACCAAGTATGCACCTCTCCATGCTGCTTTGAGTTGTCTGCAGCCTTTGTATGTCTCTTTTAGTTAAGGTCCACGTCTCTGCACCATACGTAAGCACTGGAAGGATGCATTGATCAAACACTTTTCTTTTAAGACATAATGGCATATTGCTCTTGAAAATTATGCTGTTTCTTCCAAAAGCTCTCCAGCCAAGTTTTGTACGCCGATTAATTTCTTCATCAATGTGACCCTCACGTGATATCTGCTGTCCAAGATAAGCGTACGTGTCTGTTATCTCCAGCTTTTCTCCATCAATCGATAAATCTTCATTTCTTGTAAAAGCATTGAACATCACTTTTGTCTTCTGAAAGTTCATTTTTAATCCCACTTCTTTACTCTTGTCAGCAAGTTCCTGGATCATACTCTGCAGCTCTGATGGGGTAGTTGCAAAAATAACTACGTCATCAGCAAAAAGAAGGTGGAGAGATATTTCCTATCTGAGGTTGAGAGACCCGAACCCTCAGCGCTCTGCGCCTTTTGTCAGGTGAAAAAGAGAAATTATTAGATGTTAGGGAACAGATTTCCCTGATAGAATAGTACTAAAGAAAAGTATGGAAATATTAGAGGAGAGGGAGTAGACGGTTACCCGTTAAGAAGTGAAGTTGTAAGCTGCCCTACATACTTACCTGTAACAACAAGCCATTTCAAGTGCTATTTCTCTCCGCAGAAAAATGCCCGGTACATCTGTGCCACAGAAGAGCACAGGGGGAAAGGAAGGAAAGGACACGGGAGAGGGGAACCTGGAAAAAAATCATCACACACAGAACATCTTTCCCAGAGAAGAATCGTCTTTGAACTCCGGGTAAGACAAAACTGGCCATTTGCTCAGTGTTGCTCGCCAGCCATTGAGAGAAAAGATTTTTCCCCATTGGTTTACAGAATTTTTTCACTGGTTTACTTTTGTTGATTCTTGACAGGCATGTCAGATTAACCATAGCTGAGGTGGTGTGATCACAAAGTTACACCGATCGAGGTTTCAGATGCAACATTTTGCTCGGCTCTTAAAAGGGCCTTTTTTTTTTTTTTTTTAATTAAGGAAAAACAACAACAAATTTTAACATAAAAGGCAAGACCAACAATACCTTGTTTTTTTTTTAAGGGCAGAGATATTTAGTACAAAAAAGATAAATCTTTTATGCAACATTTTGCTCGGCCCTTAAAAAAGCCCCTTTTTTTTTTTTTTTTCTCATTTTAATTTAACTAGGTTTCTTCACATGGGTGAAGTATGTTTTCAAAACAGAGTACGGCTCTTAGAGGATCCCACCCCCCCCCCCTTTTTTTTTATTTAACGAGATTAATTCACATGTGTGAAGTAAATTTGCAATCAGAGTAAGGCCCTTAAAAGAGCCTTTTTTTTTTTTATCAGAAATTCTTCATAGGTGAGAAATAACCTCTAAACCTAGTCCCAGTTATTGTTATTTTTTTTGCTAGGGTAGCTATGAATTGGGTTAAAAAATTCTGTGAATTGGTTTACAGAATTTTTTCACAGGTTTACTTTTGTTGCTTCTTGACAGGCATGTCAGAGTAACCATAGCTTGGGGTGGTGTGATCACAAACAGAGTAACCATAGCTTGGGGTGGTGTGATCACAAACAGAGTAACCATAGCTTGGGGTGGTGTGATCACAAAATTACACCGATCGAGGTTTAAGATACTCGTTTAGAGTATGCAACATTTTGTCGGCCCTTAAAAGAGCCTTTTTTTTTTTTTTTTTTTTATCAGAAATTCTTCATAGGTGAGAAATAACCTCTAAACCTAGTCCCAATTATTGTTATTTTTTTTGCTAGGGTAGCTGTGAATTGGGTTCATTTCTGGAACTTTATTTAAGATAGTTTTTGGCCTTTTATAACTGTCAGTTTCATTGACAGTATAGTTAATGGCCGCTCTGACCAGAGGATTAGGATGAATCTTAGCTTTTTCATAGTATCTGTAAGCTAAGTCATACATCGTGTAATGGATGGAATTAATATTTAGCATGCTTCGGATAGCATGGTTTGAAGTTCTTCCATCAAGTCCAACCATATATCGTAGGGTTTTATTTTGAAATGAGGTAATCTTATTTTTCTGCTGTTTGTTGCAGTTACCCCAGATAGGACAGGCATAAGTAATAACAGGGCTGATACAGGCTTTCCATATCAAAGTTTTGTTTTTCCTGCTAAGCCTTTTATTTTTTATTATTGGCTGGAGACTTCCTCTGATCTTAAGGGATTTGGACACAGTTTCTTTAATATGCTTGTTCCAGTTTAGGTTGTGGTCCATAAAAAGTCCTAAATATTTAACATCATTTACCCAAGGTATTTTTTTTATACATTTCTATTTCAAAGTCTGGATTGTGATTGCATTTAATCCTAGAAAATAGAATTGCTTGAGTTTTTTCGGTATTGATTTTAATTTTCCAATCTAAGAAATATTTCTCAAGTTTTTCAACATAATGTTGCAACATGAAAGTTGCTTGATTTTTATTTTTGGAAGTATAAGCGAGTGCAGTGTCATCAGCATAGAGAGCTGTAGTCAGATTCCTGTTATTATAGTTGGGAAAGTCTGACGTAAAGATAGAATACAGCGTTGGTGCGAGTACACTGCCTTGAGGTACAAAAGCTTCGATTTTTTTTTTTTAACGATTTTTTCCCATTGATTTTTACACAGAATGTTCTGTTAGTGAGGTATGATTTGATTATGTGTATAATCCAGGGTGGGAAATCATGTGCTATTAGCTTGTAGATAATTGCCTCATGTGGGCATTTATCGAATGCTTTTGCCACATCCAGAAATATGGCTGCTGTGTGTTCCTTTTTTATAATTCCTTCAGCACATTTTTCAGTTATTCTAGAGAGTTGGTGCACCGTGGAGTGTTTATCTCTAAAACCTCCTTGAGTAAATGGAATTACTGGGAATTCCTCACAGAATTGTTGCATTCTAATAAGACTTATTTTTTCAAAGATTTTTCCCATGGTTGGGAGCAACGAAATCGGTCTGTGATTTTCAGGAATTGCCGGGTTTTTGCCTGGCTTGGGTAAAAGTATTACCTCTGCTGTCTTCCAAATATCAGGGAAGTAGTTTATTTTAATGGCACAATTGTATATTTTAGTAAGGGTTTGCACATATTCTTCCGGTAATGTTTTCATAATTTTATTATTTATGCCATCATTGCCTGGTGCCTTTTTATTTTTAAGATTATTAATATGAAACCTAACTTCCCTTTCACTGATGGGTAGTGGTTTTTCAAAGTCAGGAGGAACAAAAATTTTTTTTTGGCCCTTAAAAGGCCTTTTTTTATTTCTTATCTTTTCAGTTTCTGGCGTTCCGGACCCGCGAGAGGTCGTAGCACCTTTAACTTGTCTATCGGACGTAAAAGAGGCCGTAGCATTTTGTACTTTTGGCTGTTGTTTTCTTTGCCTTGTGCTTCTATTTTTTTTAAAAGAGACTTTCTGTTTGCTTTTAATTGGGGATGTTAATACAGGTTTTTTTACTAGTAAATTCTTCATAGAGTTGTGCACTTTGGGCGATGACTCTAGAATTTTCTACATCCTCCGCGTGTCTAAAATAAGTATTCAGGGCCTTTTTCATTTTAATGGCTACATCAGTGTCAGGGATGTCATTTATTTTAAACTGTTTTTCTAGTGAGTTTGCAAAAATTTCTGCTTTTTCTTCGTCAGTTCTAACTACCGTCCCATCTTCTTTTTGAAGGGGTGGGAGTAATTTGACATTTTTATTTTGCAAGCTCGACGTAAGATTCCATAGAGTCATTTTGTTTTTTTTATCCGAATTTTCAGAGTAGTCAATATGAGCCTCCTCTAATACTTGACCCCATGACCCATTCTCGAATTTTCTGATTTCTCTTTTAATTTGTCTATTTATGCAGCAATAAAGGTCATAGAACGTTTTATTTCTTATTCTTTGCCACTTGCTTCGGTACCTATTTTTTTCTTTTATAAGTTCCAAAATTTCTTTGGGTAAATAGTACGGATTTTTTTCTCTTTAGCAGGAGTTTGACATTCTTCCATAATTTTTTTAATGGAGAGGTTAAAGAGTTTAATAGCTGTGTCAGTTTCTTCTTTGCTATTACAGTCTCCAATTACTGGGGGTGGCACTAGTTTAATTTTCCCTTCAAATTGCTTGAAGTTAGTGACCATTTTGGGTGCTACCTTCACAGTTTTGTCAGTATAAAGCTGGAGGTGAACTGGATTGTGGTCAGAGGAGAGTGCCGCCTCAGTATGAATTTCAAAGTAATATTTATTATTCTTCAGGAGTGCAAAATCTAGTATATTGCTAGTTCCTCTGAGCGCCGTTCGTGTGGGTTCAGAAGGCGCCCCCAAGTCAATGTTTTGGTTTAAGAGATATCTGAAAATATTGTTCCCACTTTTATTAGCTCTTGGGCAGTGCCAATAGCGGTGTTTACTATTAAAATCTCCCGCAATGACCGTAGGAATATTTTCTTCGAAAAGCTTATCTAGAGCTTCCCTGGTAATAGTGTGTTTGGGATGATTGTATAGTGCCGTAAATTTAATCGGGTTATTTTTTGTTTGAATAATAACCGAGTGCGCTTCCATGCCATCCTCTGTGTTGCATATCGCTTCACTTTGCTCTAGTTTATCTTTCACTGCGATCAAAATTCCCCCACTTTGGGAGGTTTTGTCTTTTCTGTAAACCTTGTAGTTGGGAATTTTGAATTTAATTCTGTCCGTTAGCCAGGATTCATTAATTAGCGCAATATCAATTTTTTTGTATTTTAGGTAGGCTAAGAATTCTCTATGCTGCCTTTTGATGCCTTGCGCATTCCAAATTAATATGTTAAGTCCATTTGTTTCAGAGGAAAGAAATTCGTCCTCGGTTTTTTCATCATTTTTTACTGTATCAATTTTATTTATATTGCTGTTAATTTCGATAACTTGGTCAGAATTGCAATTGATTGCTTCCTTGCTTTTGACCAGTTTGGCAGCTAATTCTGCTATTTGATTGATGGTCCATTCAACATTTTTTTGTTTTTTATCGGTTTCTCCATTTATTTTTTTTTCCGTAAGTTTCTCACTCGTGGACATTCCTTTAACTTTTTTAATTAATAGGTCAAATTTGCTTTCTTCCTCAGAGAATGAGGGAAAGGTTTCACTAAGAGGGCGTTTTTCTTCCTCAGAGAAGGAGGAAAATGAACGGCCCTTAAAAATGCCGTTGTTTTTTTTTCCCCCCTTCCTCAGAGAAGGAGGAAAATGAACGGCCCTTAAAAATGCCGTTGTTTTTTTCCCCCTTCCTCAGAGAAAGAGGAAAATGAACGGTCCCTAAATATGCCGTTGTTTTTTTCTTCATCGTTGTTATTAGCATACTGCAATTGAGCCTCTTCATTACAGTTATTTTTTTCTGCCTCTTTAATTTCTTTGCTAAGCCTGCCAGCGAAATATTTTGGTTTTTCCACGGTTGGAGTAACCAGTTTTTTTGCTTATGCGTAGCATTTTCATCTATATTTTTATCAACATCAACAATTAATTTCTCTATCACTTTTGTGTTTTGGAATTTTTTTGCGATATTTTTTTATTTCTTCTTGGGGCACAGAATTCTGTATCAGGCCCTTAAAAGGGCCTTTTTTTTTCTCGCCTAGATATTTGTCAACATCGGCAATCAATTTCTCTGTCACATTTGTGTTGTGGAAATTTTTGCGATGTTTTTCAATCCTTTCTTTTAGCACAGAGTTCTGTACATTGCTTTTAGGGACAACTCTTTTTTTTCTCTGTGTAATAAATTAATATTACGCAGGTATTTATTTGTGTCATTTTTCATTAATTCTGTGTCATTTACAGCATTCTTTATTTTTGAGCTTAACTTATGCTCATAAGATGACTGAGGTTGTTCTTTTATTTCAACCCTTTTTGTGTTTTGTATTTGCACAGTAACTTTATTGAAAAAGTACTCGGCCCCAAAAAGGGCCTTTTTTTTTTTTTTTTTTCATTGCAAAAGCCTGACGCCGAAGCTGTCTCAGGTCTGTTTTCTATAATAAAACCTTCCTCTTGGGTAAGGTTGTCCGGAATTTTCTCGGACTTTTCATAAATCATATCTGGTATTTTCTCAGATATTCCATCGCCCGGGCATCCCACCGGTGTTTTATTGAAATCTGAAAATTTTACAAATATCCCATCGCCCGGGCATCTCTCCGGTGTTTTAATGATATCTGAGATTTTATCAGATATCCCATCGCCCGAGCATCTCTTCGGTGTTTTAATGATATTTGTAATTTTTTCAGAAATCCCATCGCCCGGGCATCTCACCGGTGTTTTTTTCATATCTGATATTTTCTCAGATATTATGTCTGGAATTGGCACAGACATACAAGAGTCATCGACAACTTTTTTGTCAGATGACGTGCCTAGAATTTTCTGAGGCACAGAATAAGAAAGTTTTTACCTACCAATCTTCTTCTTGTTCTTTTTTGGATACTATGACAAAGTTCCGGCGGACGGTTCTTAATTCTTCTAGATCTTCTTGGATCTGGCTTTTCAGTTGACTCCGGATTTCCCGTGAAAGTAGATGTGGAACGGGAAACGGCATCGCTTTTCTTGGCGTCAGGCTTTTGCTCTACAACATCAGAACTTGAAATTCTCTTAATTTTTTCGATGGGCTTGAAGCTGAAACGAAGAGAAGTGGATTCGAGAAAATTTTAATTGAGCTTTGAAAAAAGCTTAACAACTAAAAGATCCCCTAACCGGACTGATTCGGATAGACTGGTAACCCAGAAACTATCTAATCGCAGAACAAGACGAACGGCCGACGACGACGAAAAGCTTGCACTAAAGTTCACTCGCAGGAGCTCACACGATGTGCGACCTTCCTGCACGGAATCCAAAGGGCAACTCGATGAAAAAGAAGGTGGGTTAGATAAGGTAACATATATACTACAGTTTTATAAATTATAAACTGGTTGATAATATATTTCCATGCCAATTTGATCAAGAGCACATATAAATAAATAATATATTTTCAGAATATATTATGTACCGGAAATCATCTGCATAATATGACAATGAAACTAAGTATATGATAAATTTTTAATCAATATATGACGGTAAAATTAATTTAATATTCCATTCATTACACTTAAATCAGAGTAATTGTAAGAACTTAAAAAACCTATCAGAAAAAAATGTTCTACTTCCTACAAATCGATAAGTCAACACGGAAACACTGATCCAAGTTTTTTTCCTTTTTTGTTTCGTGCACACATCAAAAGAATTACCGAAGTACAAATGCATACTGTTCTGATTCATATTTTTAGCCGTTCGCAATATTCCGCCACCTTCCTCTGTATGGCCAATATAAGTGTATAAGGAATATTTATATCGGTTTTTGTTTATGCCTTTAGTGGGAATAATTCTTCAAATGGAGTTTATAGTAATACACTTGTTTTCACTATTCGGAGTTTTGAACAACGCAGTGTGATATGCTTCAACTTAGCTGAAGCATATCCGCATTCTTGAAGAAATAAAAAAAGATTGGAAGACGGGTTTTTGATTTCAGCTAATTGAAATAGAAAAACATATCTTTTCTCTACGTACATTTTTGTTGTCTTAGTGACAAAAGCTTCGGAATAACTATAAACATTTGGTCTGAACATTCGTAATAATTATAAACAGTTGTGATTTGCGCGTAATTTCCAGACGTTAGCTGATACCAGTTACTTGGGCCCTAACTCGGGCTTTTTCCCGACTGCCCGCAGAGTGTCATATTGAACTTAAATATATTGGGTACCCACGTAAAAATGAAAGCAGAACTTCAACTTAGTTGAAGCATATCCGCATCATGTGGATGTGCCTGATTGAAGTTAAATATACTAGTTTATACCAAATTATATTTTTTATCTATTTATTAGTATGGTGTGGAAAATGTAGAAATGTTTAATACCGATGATAGGGAGACTTGCAGTTGGCTTGCTTACATACAATTTTATTTGTGCCTAATATTAATTATCCTATCAAATAATTTGTGGAAAGAGGAAAACCTGATTTTCTTAGTAGCTCAACATGCAGGTAATGCATATGTTTGAAAATATGACAAAATATTCTTGCTGTATTAAAAACATACCAATTGACGGGAAGGGAAACGAACACAGTTGTAGGCTGAATAAGAAAGATATGTTCCAAACGAGATTAAAATGTGGAACTTCGCTTTAAGAAAAATTTAGTTCCACACTCATAAAACGAGTTGTCAGCTCAAGTTGACATCTAGCACCAAGTGCCTGATGTGTACTCATTCTCTACTGTGAAAAACAAAGTTTATTTTCTCTCAATTTATTATCGGAAATGTACAGAAAACCCGGGTCTTTATGAACTGCATAAATTTATTATCAAGTTAAACAATCACTATAGAAAAGCAATTTCTTCAAATTATACTTTTAAATATTGATTTTGAATGAACTTCGGATCTGTGAAGAATCGTGGAAACATAAAATTTAGGTCACAGCGGGAACGATATAACGCGTTCAAAATCAAAAAGAACGAACTAGGGAAATATTAAATTAATAATATGTATGCATCCATAATGTCGATGAAGGAGTGAGGAAAATGATGAAAGTGATGATTATTTTTCTAATTCCTTTTGCCATCACACTATATATAAAACGAAAGAAAAAGTTATCAGTTTTAATGTGCTGTGAAGAGTGCTTGAACATTAATAAAAACAAGAGGCGGGGCAATGTGCTGCTGGAATATAGCGCCAGGAGTGCTCTTAATGCAGGGTATTACTCGTCCTGATACACGGTCGATGTTGAGATTGCTCTCAAGTCGTAGTAGCCGAGATCGCGAATGGTATCAAATGGGACCCTGTACCATAACACTTGGCGTTCGGCCCCTATACGCTAGACAATGCATGCCGGAAGAAACCCTTACCCCAACACCGTCTAATTAGTATGCTACCATCATGGTAGCCCAAGTTGCAATGGTTACTCTTTCAAAAACACATGTTGCCAATCAGCACGCCATTGTCTGTGTTGAACACTCATTCAATCCTGAGGCGTCCATGGTTAAGGGTCAGGAATCCGCCTCAAAGGGATATGTGCAGCATGACCTCTGTGCAGGTGACGGCGTGAAAATGTTGAGGCAGACAATGCCACACCGGTTTGCTGTGTTCCGCTTTTGAGCTGACATTTGCGAAGATATGGAACGGTTCGTCACTGCAATGTGGTTGAAATGTTGGCCATCCCGCTGTGTCGTGACTTTTCCCAATCCACTGCTGGACTGTCGATGCACCTGGTTTTCCTAGGTCCACTTCAGCCACACGTGCATCACTGTCTTGGCGTTATGTCCTATTCGCGCCACAATGTCTCGGTACGAAAATGCACCTTCACGCAGAAAAATAATTCGTCACCGTTCAGTCTATGTCGTGCAGTCATGATTGAAATATTGCGCGCTTCCTCGTCGTGGAGACATGATTGAAACCTGGAGACCGTTCTGAAACTTGCTGTCCTCAATGCACTATTGTAGTGTATCCTAAACAGTCCTCTCTTTATAACTCTGACCCCACTGTCCAGAAGAAGCTGCCAAGCTCAGACATGCGCAGTGACTCTGCACTTTTTACATGACCTACAATCATTTGCATAACCTACCGTGCTCGGTATATCCTGTACGTTTCTCGTGATTACCATAATTCCTTCATGGCTTGGCAATTTTCACAAAAAATAGTTTACATAACGGGTAATAACTACCGAAAATTATGTATGAGAAACGGATGAAGTCTGTGTCACGCAACTTTAATTCTCTATAATCTTACTCGCGCCGCCAAGATATGGATTTAGTGAAATTTTTTATAATGCATTTCAGGGTAAGAAATCAGTAACTTCTGTCATACCAGAAACCAACAGCACATGTGTCACAAAATGTGCAAGATGAAATGAGTTAACTGCTTAAAGAAATTTAGCTCCGAATTGTAGTCAAAAGTTGCTCTCTGAATTGTAGTGTCAACCAAATGTAATTTGAATGGTAGTCTAATCACTCAAACACACTTACCAAAAAAATTACTCAGCGCGCATTATAGGTGAAACATTGTGTAGATAAGAAAAAGTAGTTGACGTTTCAAAATGTTTTATTTCGCAGGTAAATCTGCTTGAAAATTTATTACCAGAAGGTATACTTTAGTTTCAGTATTATATGCAAAAAAAATAATTATACTATATATACATTTTTTTAAAGAATGTTGAAAGTAACTAAGTCTCTATCGATAAAATTTCGTCTTTAATTAGACTGAACTTTTCAAGACGAGGATGTCGGTAATTGTCCCTATCGATAGGGAATTTGTAACAATTGCTCTGGAGAAATATTGCTTTCTGTGCTGAAAAATGATTTCTTACACTGCTATATTTTGAAATGATAAAGTCCGATAATATTTGAAGCATGGCTTTAGACGATTCATTCCAAACAAGTTTCGTGAGTTCGAGAAAGCCATGTGGAAATATTTTTCATGGAGCACGATGAAATTTATAGTTCCTTAATTATGAAATTTTGATTTGCACTGCATAATATTGTCTTCATTTTTGTTTTCACGAAAGCTAAAAAATGTAACTTTGCAGTTCTACTAGGCATAAGAATTTAGAAAAAAAAAGGTCAAACGGAGAAGGTGAATGAATAAGTTTTAAGTAGGGTGTAGCTCAGTTTTTTTAATTTTCTAATTGTTTTGTAAATCAATCCTAGGACCGAGGTTTCAGAATAGGAGAGTGAGTGTTTTATTTGGATATCAAATTCAACGACAGTGTATCTTGGCCAGTGGTAATTAACTGGGTAATATCTTGGAGAAACAAAATGGTGAAGGAAGTGAATCAATGAGGTATCGAATTTAAAGTGGGGTAAATATTTCAGGTTACATAGGAAAATGTAAAATCGTCATTTGAAGTACGTATGCAAATCCTGTAAAATGAGCATAAATTGTAAACGCGGTAATGTTTGAACTTGGAGAGGCTAAGACCAATTAGGCAGACATAGGAAAACATACTTGTTGGAAACTTTGGAGGCATAATGAATTGAGATCATGTGTTTGCAGCAAAAAACCGAACTCACAGACCCCATTTAGGGCGTTTGGTTTTCGAATTTAACATAGTATTACAATAACTTTTGAGATAAAAAATTGGGGCGAAATATTTGCTAAGTGCAGTGGTACTGGTAAGGGATACCTGCTAAACGGCTTAATTTCCTTATGTTTAAAAAAAGGTTTATAATTATTGAATCAGTGTGTCTGTTCCATTTTTGATACCAACGATTGATCTGAAAGTGGCCGATACTGTCAGAAACCATCGGTGTTATGTGAATGGTTTACACTTACAGAATTGAAGTACGAAAGACTATTGATATTAAGAAATATTTTGATGTCCTGTCGATATTCGGATCTGGACAAAACTATCGATAGAATTTCGAGCTCTAAATACGAAGAAAACTAAATTTCCCGGGAGTTGTAGCTAAGTCAAGCAGAGTAGATCGCTGACTGAGCCGAAGATTTCTTCGTTGACGAGTGACTACACTGGGAACCCTAAGGTGCCCATTGGCAAATTGCGTTTGTAACGCTAAGCTATGAATAACAGCCAGGATTGTCAAGGGCGGGATACAAATTTAAATCTGTCTTACGACGTTGTGCACTACATTATAGTATAATGACGTGTTTCGTTCATACCCTTCTAAATATGCCCTGCACGGGGATAACTGGTTTTCCAGTTATTTGGGGAGCGGCGCCCCCACGGCCCGAGCTGACCTTGTGACTGGTCAACATCTTATGTCATGCCACCGCTTGTTTTTTATTTTGGTGTTTGCAGGGACGGCTGTTCATCCAGCTGTTGGGGGAGTCGCGGCCCCACGATCCCGAGCTGGTCTTGTGTCTCGCTTTTTCGTTTTTCCTTATTTTCTCCACTGGCTAGTTGCCCGTGTTGTATTCTCTACCTAATCGCTACCACGTTATGTACTAACACCCCGGTCTTGTGGTTTTGTTACCCTCCACCACTAACTGATTTATATTAACCGCTCAGTTCGTAGGTTGCTGAGATTCCGATTAGGTTCCCTGCCAGGATTTGTCTTCTTTGGATTTCTTTTTTTCCTTTTCGCTGGTTTGGGTGCTAGACCTACCTGCATGTTTGCCGCGTGCGGAGACCCGTGAGGCGGAAATGGGATGTCTGGGGGCTGAGGTAGCAGGAGACCGGTTAAGTGCCTCCTGTGTACCAACACTCCTCTTCGACCCCGGCTTCGCTGTAAACGGGAGGCTAGAGTCTAACCCACCTCTAGTCAGAAGTCTTGTACCAAGTTGTGTACTGGGCTTTAGCGGCTTTTTTGTCGTATGGCACGGCAGGGTGAGCCCGGGGCTGTGGGATCATGCCAAAGGCGTTGGCATGACGGTACCAGGAGGCCGAAGTGTCCGCCGAGTGCGTGTGATCACAGCCAACGGACTATATCTGCAACGTATAAGCTCCAGAACTGTGTCTAGCGTCATTTTCTTGGCTTGCGGACCTCCAGTTCTCCCTTGTAGGGCTCGGTGGTGGGTGGAGTAGTCTGCAGACGAATCTTCCTTCTTTTTTCCATGGGTAGAAACAAAAAACAAAACTCCAAATTTAGGACACCTGTGAATATGATGGTTGACAACGACTCTCCTTCGTCTTCTCAACCTACCAAGTCTCATACCCTTAAACGATCTTTAGACCATGACCTGGACCAAGAATGTGGAACCTCTTCTTCGGCAGCTGTACCAGTCGCTCCGGAAGCGTCGTCTCCCATCGATTGCTGTGACTACGCATGCTACACACTTACTTGTAGAATCCATCGATCCGACTGAGAGACTGTCCACCAGATCTCCATTTTTTATTTCTAAAGCTTTGGACGCTGCGGTTGGCCCCTTGAAGTCTGTGAGGAAGCTTCGCTCTGGGGACCTGCTTGTTCAAACTTGCAGTGTTTCTCAGAGTAACACTCTTTTGCTCCTTACTAGTCTTCAAGGCATTCCTGTCAAAGTGGCACCTCACCCGTTTCTTAACACCTCTCGGGGTGTTATTTCGGAATTTGATCTCTTGCCATGCAGTGAAGAGGAATTGGTGACTGAACTTGCAGATCAAGGTGTTATTGCTGCGCGCCGTATGATGTTTCGGCGCGATGGTTCTTTAATTAAGTCTAAAAATGTTATCTTGACTTTTAACTCCCCGAAGGTTCCGACCGAAATCAAGGCTGGCTACTTGGTCTGTGGAGTTCGCCCGTACATTCCCAGTCCTCTGCGCTGTTTCAGGTGCCAGAGGTACGGGCATTCACAACGTTTTTGTAAGAGTTCCGCTCGTTGCGCAAATTGTGGCTCCAGTGAACATGACGGGGAAGGTTGCACTTCTGCGGCCTCCTGTGTTAACTGTGGTGAGGCCCATGCGGCTTACTCCCGCACCTGTATGAAATGGAAGGACGAGATGGCAATCCAGCGCCTCAAGACCCTGGACGGCCTCTCGTACCCTGCTGCCAAAGCCAAGTTGGGTATTCCCAACACCCGACAGCGTAGTTTTGCCGCAGTTGTTCAGTCTCAGCCACCACCCGTGCAGCCCTTTGTTCCGCGCCCTGTAGCTCTCGCCGCACTTGCCAAGCGATCTACAGTTGAACAAGCGACACAGGTGGATTTCACCGAGCTCCAGCTTATTCGACCAGCTGAGTCTGCGCCTTCTCTTTTGAAGACGACCGACTCTTCCAGTTCCCAGCGGAAGGCCTGCACGTGCTGGAGAGCCGGCCCTCAATCCTCTAAGGTGTGCAGTGTCCATCCACATGTCGCGGCCATCATGGCCGACTTTGCAGCTGCCTCGGACTCAGCGCGGTCCCCACCCTCACCCAACATTATAGAGGAACATAGGGGGGAGGAGAGTGACAGTTCGTCCCCAGCCTCAAACAACATTGCAGAGGAACATGGGGGAGAAGAGAGTGACAGTCTCGTCCCCGCCCTCTGCCAGCATTGCAGGGGAGTGTGGGGGAGGAGAGTGACTCATCCTTTGTGTAGTTCTGTTTAAAAAAAAATTATAATTATAATAGTCAATTAATAAATTTTTATATAAACCTAATTAACTACCTTGTCTTCACAGCTTTCATCATACTCTTTTTCAACTTTTACCAAGCCTGTCTGCTCTTAACCATTTTCCACGTTTTTTAAAAATCTGTGGCTGATAGTTCTTGGTCTGGCGCTCTTGGCCAAACCTGGCCCTTGCGCCAATAAAATCCAACAACCAACCAACCAACCTTCTAAATATGCAGAAAAGACTTACTTAATATCATGTAATCTCAATGCTATTATTAGTCAATCTGCATTAAAGCAAGTAAATTGGTCCTTGCAGGTGCCATATTTCGCGCTCGGGCAAAAATGTGCTTTCAAAACCAAGTAGAACACATTTCAATCTTACTTTGTTTTTGTTTTTGTTTTTGTTTTGCAAACAGCTGAATGAAAGCTTACACTTTGAAGATAAAACAGGAGTTCATTTTGTGTGTTAAATTATAATATTCAAAGACCCCTGTAGACATCCTAATGATTGTCGAAACGCTCACTTGTGACTTCTCTCACTTTAATATATAGACGGCACCCGTCGATACTAATATGTCGTAATAAACGCTTTAAACAAAAACAAGCCTGAGAGAAGAAACTGTTTATAGAGCAGAGACCCCTTACATACACATGAAAAATGACATATTTTTAATTGAAATTTAGTTTGCTGTAATTATTCTTTAAAACTATATATTTATAAGCAATTCGACCACTTTTAAGGTCTTCGGCCGCGGGTGGCTTAGTGGGCAACTTTCGGGACTGCCACGGAAAGGACCTCCGGTTCGATCCACTACATATCCGCCGTGCGTAGGATGGGCACTTTAAACCGTCGGACCCCGGTAATAAATAAGGGCGTCCTGATCCCCCTTTCTACTTCGCTTCCGTGTCACTTTCCTATGGGGCACTCTAGCCCAAATCTCCTAGCTTCCGATTTTTAAGGGTTGTTTAAGATCCGGGGATAAACACTCCTTTCCTAAAATCCTCTACATATGATCAGGATCCTGTTAAGGTCTTCGACTTTAGATGCACTTCTTGTGCATCCTAAAAACTGTGCACACTAATCTCACAGTTTTAAAAAACACACACTAACTAATGTCGTTTAAACAGAGAAACCGCCTTTCGTCCTGCAATGTGATTTCATTTTGTGCGCTATTTTATATAATTCATATTTAAAATATTTAAACAAAGACTTCGGACTACCTCAGTCCCTCCATGCTTCCAGCGCGTGTTTCGCGAGTGTTGGCTCAGTTTGTTGTAAGTGTCAATGAATTAAAATTAGTGATATATCTTAAATTCATGGCTTTGTTGGATTCGAACTGTTTTGATAAATTTTGTGAAAGCTTCCGTGAACATCTACTATCAGAGTTTAAAAACTCTATGCTTCAAATTATGATAGAGCTCGATTTAAAAATGAACTGAATGTGTTTAATTCCCTTGATGAATACAAAGCAAACCAGTAAGAAACATTACTTATTACATAAAGTTGAATAATTGGACACAGTGTTTATTGAGGGGTGCAAATTAGCAGATCAATATTAAACCATTCATCAACAACTGCAACTGCCGAAGAAGTTTTTCCGTATTAAAAAGATTCAAGATATATCTTAGAGCCACACAAGGGCATACACACTCGAGCAACTGGAATGGTTTGTTAATAGAGGAAAACATTTTTAATTATGAAAAAGTACTGGGAAGAAAGATTTTTGTGAGAACGTAACACTGAAGTTCACACAAAAGGAAAAAGAATGGAGTTCGTGTATAAATAAGTGCTCAAATCCTAATCCTCATAATTATTTAGTATCATGTCAGCAATAGCATGTACCTAAAATTTAGAAAAAAATGTTACTTCTATTACTTAACAATTAAAAAATAAACTTCGCAATTTTTAAAAAACAATACTTGTGGGGGGGGGAGATAACCAAGGTCTCGGACTAAAGATACGCCACTGAGCCATAGTAGTGCGTGCACTACATATGGAACAGTGCTGATGCATTACCTTCGTACATCCATTGCTATTCTTCAGTGTAATCTACAATTATTTTCTTTTTTTTTTTTTTGGAGAAGGGGGAGGGGGGTCTAACGACCTTCGTGAGCTGCTCCATTTTTAATTTTAAAAAGTACTCTTCTGTTTCACTTATTTAGGTATTTTTGTTGCCAGTCCCTACATTCCTCTGTTTTTCTTTCCTCTTGAGTTTACTTACCCAAATCACTTAGTTTAAAAACTATTTTGAGACAAAAAGTAAAATTCTGTTTTAATGACTTAGAATTGCCGAAAATACGTTTGTCTTTTCTCCATTGTATTCGTTTAGTACAATTTTACAAGTACATAGGGTAATTTGACTACATATTTAGGGTAATACCAATTTCAGTATCTAATTTGAAAATTTAAATATATAAATATTTCTCTACGACTTAAACTCAAACACAGTAAGCCGCGGATGGCTTAGTGGTTAGTGTTTCAGACTGTCGATGCTGGGTCCCCAGTTTCAAGCCTGGGCTGATCTTTCAGAGATGGTGTGATTTACTAACAATCGCTGAATATCCGCCGTGCATCGGACGAGCACGTAAAGTGACGGCCCCCAGGCTGGACCCACTGGTAAAGTGGGTATCCTTTCCTATGTCACTCCTGAAATTCTCTCACCCATCTATGTGCAATATCGTACTTGTACGGTGGCGCCATCTACTGTACTCTAATCTCACTACAAACTGTTCTGTCAAAGTCGCTAGACTTGCTCTCATTCCTTCCGTTTCTGTGTCCTGCCCAAAAGGCGATCTCGCTGTAGGTGGCTGGGACCTAAACTCTACTCCCTGTGGACGGAAGTCCTACATAAAAATGACAAAATCCTGCATGGATTTAGTTTCTTCTCTTAAATTCAAACAAGTTAGTAAAATCATGTAATGCATTGATTATGATACGCTTTCCAACATACCAGAAATTATTACTCAAGTTATGTGGATAATGACTGTGGAATAAATCCCGCTCCTGTGTCCTCCCTTGGACCCATTTTGATTATATTCAACAGAACCGGTTCACTACACCTCCGGAACAACATGATAAAGTTTTGTTGCAATCCAAGAATTTTATGTGAGTTATGTTGCACAAGGGCAATGGAATGGATCCCAATCCAGTGTCCTGACCTTTGACCCCATTCGCACATTTTCAATAGGGTTCGTCCCCAGTGGCTCACTACCACATACTAAAATTTAAGCGAAATCGAACCATTTTTGCGCAAGTTATGACGCATAAGGGCAATGGAATATATCCCGCTCCTATGCTCTACCTGACCTCTGACCCCATTTCGCCCATTTTCAATAGGGTTCGTGCCCAGGTGATTCCCTACCACATACTAAAATTTCATCGAAATCCAACCATATTTACGCATGTTATGACGCATAAAGGCAATGGAATGGATCCCGTTTTTATGTCCTAACCTTTGACCCCATTCCGCCCATTTCCAATAGGGTTCGTCCCCAGGTGGTTCCTTACCACATAATAAAATTTTATTGAAATCGAACCATTTTTACGCAAGTTATGAAGCATAAGGGAAATAAAATACATCCCGCTCTTATGTCCTGCCTGACCTTTGACCCCACTTCGCCAATTCTCAACAGGGTTTGTGCCCAATGATTCCCTACCACATACTAAAATTTCATCGAAATCGAACCATATTTACGCATGTTATGACTCATAAAGGCAATGGAATTGATCCCGCTTTTATTTCCTGAACTCGGACTTCATTCCGCCCATTTTCAATAGAGCTCGTGCCCAGGTGGTTTCCTACCACATACTAAAATGTCATCGAAATCGAGCCAATTTTACGCAGGTTATTACGCATAAAGGCAATGGAATGGATCCAGCTCTTATGTCCTGACCTTTGACCCTGCTTCGCCCATTTTTAATAGGGTTCGTCCCCAGGTGGTCCCCTACCACATACTAAAATTTCATCGACATCGAACCATTTTAACTTGAGTTATCGTGCGGATGGACGGACGGACAGACAGACGGACAAAGTTGGAAAGCGTAAATTACTGATTCAAAACAAAAGAAAAATGTGTCGTGCATGTTGGTGTTGTCTTCAAGTTGACACTAACGTTTGTTTGGGAGAGATAGTTAAGTCGTTGCCGATAGGAAGCATTGCCAGATTATGGTAATTCGTCAGGGGGTGAGTGTCCTTTCTTGTGGAACCGATCTTATGTTCGTACATGGGATTGGAGAAACAAGTGTGTTGGTGTTGCTGGGCAACAAAAGTTCGTAATGGGAGAGAGGTCGTCGTGATTGGGTTCACTTCCTTTCAGTTCCCCTTGAATGTTATACCAAGACTCTTTACGAGGGTCTTATACGAAAACAAATATAATGTTATGGAGTGCTTTTTAAAAACTGGAATATTAAATATTGTACAAATTTTGAAGATGACAATCCAGTATTTGGCGTAAATGTGACAAGGATGGTAAGTCAGATAATATCCGAAAACTTGAAAATTTCCATCGTCCTGGAGCGGGACTCGAACCCGCCTCCCAGAAAACGCCTAGGTATGCTAACCACTACACCACCCAGAACGACCAAGTTTCAAGTTTTCGATCAATTTGAATTTAACCATCACAGGATCGCATTGTCATCTTCAAAATTTGTATTATATGGCGTAATCCCGTATTTCTTTCATCATTAAATATTGTGTTTTGAAAATGCTCTTTTCACACGTCACCAGTTATTGCTAACGGATGTAAATAATTCTGCTAATTTTTATGGATATTAAGCAAAATATTATATATGTGTGACGTCATTTATCCAGCCAATAGTAGCATGAAACCGAAATGGCACAAATTTATGTCATCTAAGTACTTTATTCGCTAAGTTCCACAGCGTGTTGCCGAACAATTCATGATTATTTCGGTTACTGCTGTTGATTTAAAAGCATGTAATTCAACCAAGTAAAAAAAAATACAGTTACGCATTTGTATCATTAGGATCTACGGACATTCTTAGGCAGATTATAAGTACTGAGAGTCAGTTTACAATTGTACACTCATCAACCAAGATATTGAATTATAGATTTTGGGAAGCAATTCACAGAGCTTTTTACGCATGTCATTTCCTATAGAACTGCAAATATGCTTACGTGTCTTCCTAGACTGCAATACCCTACCCCTCTCAGGGCCATTTTTTATTTTGTTTTTTGAGATCAATTAAAGCAGGAAAACAGGTGAAAGGTCTGCCGTTCTTTGAGATGTAATATGCAGCATTGGGTATTTTGTTCGTACTGTGCATTTCTTTCTGACTTATTTTATCAACAATATTTTCCAAGACTTCGACAGGCCGTTTTTCTTTAATTTTTCAAGCTTCTTTATGGGCGCGACTTTCTCTGAGCTTCCCTTAGATGTTACCGCCGCCCGCTTGTCCGCTCGGCTAAAAGCGAACTAGCTGCTGCGTCTTTTTCGCTTCAGTTTAATGAAACTGAATAGCCGAAATTTTTCAAAACTTTTTACCCTGTTCAATTTCCCTGTGTACTGGTGTCTAATATGAGCTTGGGTTCCCTAATTGAGGGTCTCCAAGCTCAATGTCGACGGGTGCACTGCGTTGTGTTCCATATGGGAGAACATGAGAAACCCTTGCTCTTCCATATGCCGCTTTAATGATAAGAATTTCATTAAGTAAAGTTTAGGAAACTAAGAGACGACTGAATTATAAAATATACCTACTACTAAAACTTTCAAGGGAAAAACTAATTCTGAACTGCAACGTTGGTGATTTGGATGATTTAGTGATAAGATATTTAAAGGATTCCCTATGTAAATAATTCTGGAAATATTTGAGATACTCTGGTAAAATTCAAGAACAAAAGACAGATTTATTCTCAATTTGGTTTCTTAAAGTAGATACATGGGTATCGGTGGAGTTCTATTTAGTCTAGATCAAATATCATATAATTATTTTCTAGCAGTTAATTTCTAAACTTTACTCTTACTCGCATTTCACATATACAAGAAATTTAATGAGCGTTTGCAACAGAAATTACTTCACTATTGAGATTTCATGAGAAATTTATCATGCACACTCACGCTATTTGAGGTGTTATAAGTTTAAGAAGTATCACCAAAATATTGCTGCCGTTGACAAATCGTTTCGGTTGACTGCCTGGTGGATTTTGAAGCCTAACCTGACCTAACTAGCTTACAAGATGTTTTACTCAGTACCCGTGCTTAGAAATCATTATCATGATTCTTTCCGGCCCTCGGGTTAACTTTCCCCGACCTTGACTGATGCATTACTGCATTTCTAACATCTGCGTTTGTCTCGACGCACATTCTCACTATTATGTTGGAAGAATTGGAAAATCCCTCTTCATCAAGTGAAGGTTACAGCATAAGTCGTACTTTTGGCCTGCACTCCAAAAAAACCAAACGAATTCTCTCATTTTCTCTTCTCGCGTTCCCCCTAAAACGTCCTGTCGATTTCGTGGGGGTATGGTTTCCATGACACTTACATGAGATACGCTTCCCTCATTGGTCACGAGCCACAATCCCTCGCTCAGCATTGGATCCCTTCAATCCGTGCGGATCATCCTGATACATCGGTTAAACAGTGAAGGGCTTGGGATGCTGAGAGAAATAGGCTTCCTTTGACCCGTCAAGCACGCAGTTTGGTGAGCTTTGCTTCACTTCATGAGTGACCCCTTCTGCCTTTGTTAACTCGGGTAGTATGTTCTGAAGTAGAAGTATGTTCTGTTCGCCTTTTTTTTTCGGCAATGATCTGAAGTAGAAGTATATTCTGCCTGCCTTTTTTTTCCCCAATGTTCTGTTCGTTTTTTTTCTTTCGCCAATGTTCTGAAGTAGAAGAATGTAATGTTTTCCTTTCTTTTTTCGCCAATGTTCTGAAGTAGATATATGTTCTGTTCGCCTTTTTTTCGCCAATGTTCTGAAGTAGAAGTATGCTCTGTTCGCCTTTTTTTTTTCGCGAAAGTTCTGTTCGTTTTTTCTTTCGCCAATGATCTAAAGTAGAAGTATGATCTGTTCGGTGTTTTTTTCGCCAGTATTCTGAAGAAGAAGTACGTTCTGTTTGCCTTTTTTCGCCAATGTTCTGAAGCAGAAGTATGTTCTGTTAGCCTTTTTTCGCCAATGTTCTGAAGTAGAAGTATATTCTGTTCGTCTTCTTTTTTCGCCAATGTTCTGAAGTAGTATATTCAGTTCGCCTTTTTTCGCAAAAGTTCTGAAGTAGAAGTATGTTCTGTTCGCGAATTTTTTTCGCAAATTTTCTAAAGTAGAAGTATGTTCTGTTCGGTTTTTTTTCGCCAATGTTCTGAAGTAGAAGTATGCTTTGTTCGCCGTTTTTTGCCAATGTTCTGAAGTAGAAGTAATTTCTGTTCGCCTTTTTTCGCCAATGTTCTGAAGTAGAAGTATCTTCTGTTTGTGTTTTTTTGCCAATCGCCTGAAGTAGAATTATGTTAAATTCGCCTCTTTTTTCGCCAATGTTCTGAAGTATGTTCTGTTCGCCTTTTTTCCGCCAAAGTACTGAAGTAAAAGTATGTTCTGTTCGTCTTTTTCTTCGCCAGTGTTCTGAAGTAGAAGTATGTTCTGTTCGCCTTTTTTTCGCCAGTGTTCTGAAGTAGAAGTATCTTCTGTTCTTCTTTTTTTTGCCAATCTCCTGAAGTAGAATTATGTTCAATTCGCCTTTTTTTTTTCGCCAATGTTATGAAGTATGCTCTGTTCGCCTTTTTTTCCGCCAAAGTACTGAAGTAAAAGTATGTTCTGTTCGCCTTTTTTCTTCGCCAATGTTCTGAAGTAGAAGTATGTTCTGTTCGACTTTTTTCTTTCGCCAATGATCTAAAGTAGAAGTATGATCTGTTCGGTGTTTTTTTCGCCAGTATTCTGAAGAAGAAGTACGTTCTGTTTGCCTTTTTTCGCCAATGTTCTGAAGCAGAAGTATGTTCTGTTAGCCTTTTTTTCGCCAATGTTCTGAAGTAGAAGTATATTCTGTTCGTCTTCTTTTTTCGCCAATGTTCTGAAGTAGTATATTCAGTTCGCCTTTTTTTTCGCAAAAGTTCTGAAGTAGAAGTATGTTCTGTTCGCCAATTTTTTTTCGCAAATTTTCTAAAGTAGAAGTATGTTCTGTTCGGTTTTTTTCGCCAATGTTCTGAAGTAGAAGTATGCTTTGTTCGCCGTTTTTTTTTTGCCAATGTTCTGAAGTAGAAGTAATTTCTGTTCGCCTTTTTTTTTTCGCCCATGTTCTGAAGTAGAAGTATCTTCTGTTTGTGTTTTTTTGCCAATCACCTGAAGTAGAATTATGTTAAATTCGCCTTTTTTTTCGCCAATGTTCTGAAGTATGTTCTGTTCGCCTTTTTTTCCGCCAAAGTACTGAAGTAAAAGTATGTTCTGTTCGTCTTTTTTCTTCGCCAGTGTTCTGAAGTAGAAGTATGTTCTGTTCGCCTTTTTTTCGCCAGTGTTCTGAAGTAGAAGTATCTTCTGTTCTTCTTTTTTTGCCAATCTCCTGAAGTAGAATTATGTTCAATTCGTCTTTTTTTTCGCCAATGTTATGAAGTATGCTCTGTTCGCCTTTTTTTCCGCCAAAGTACTGAAGTAAAAGTATGTTCTGTTCGCCTTTTTTCTTCGCCAATGTTCTGAAGTAGAAGTATGTTCTTTTCGACTTTTTTCTTTCGCCAATGATCTAAAGTAGAAGTATGATCTGTTCGGTGTTTTTTTCGCCAGTATTCTGAAGAAGAAGTACGTTCTGTTTGCCTTTTTTTCGCCAATGTTCTGAAGCAGAAGTATGTTCTGTTAGCCTTTTTTCGCCAATGTTCTGAAGTAGAAGTATATTCTGTTCGTCTTCTTTTTTCGCCAATGTTCTGAAGTAGTATATTCAGTTCGCCTTTTTTTTCGCCAAAGTTCTGAAGTAGAAGTATGTTCTGTTCGCCAATTTTTTTTCGCAAATTTTCTAAAGTACAAGTATGTTCTGTTCGGTTTTTTTTTGGCCAATGTTCTGAAGTAGAAGTATGCTTTGTTCGCCGTTTTTTTTTTGCCAATGTTCTGAAGTAGAAGTAATTTCTGTTCGCCTTTTTTTCGCCAATGTTCTGAAGTAGAAGTATCTTCTGTTTGTGTTTTTTTGCCAATCACCTGAAGTAGAATGATGTTAAATTCGCCTTTTTTTTTTCGCCAATGTTCTGAAGTATGTTCTGTTCGCCTTTTTTCCGCCAAAGTACTGAAGTAAAAGTATGTTCTGTTCGTCTTTTTTCTTCGCCAGTGTTCTAAAGTAGAAGTATGTTCTGTTCGCCTTTTTTCGCCAGTGTTCTGAAGTAGAAGTATCTTCTGTTCTTCTTTTTTTGCCAATCTCCTGAAGTAGAATTATGTTCAATTCGCCTTTTTTTTTCGCCAATGTTATGAAGTATGCTCTGTTCGCCTTTTTTTCCGCCAAAGTACTGAAGTAAAAGTATGTTCTGTTCGCCTTTTTTCTTCGCCAATGTTCTGAAGTAGAAGTATGTTCTGTTCGCATTTTTTTCGCCAATGTTCTGAAGTAGAAGTATCTTCTGTTCGTTTTGTTTGCCAGTATTCTGAAGTAGAAGTATGTTCTGTTCGCCATTTTTTTCGCCAATGTTCTGAAATAGAAGCATGTTCTGTTCGTTCTTTGTTTTCTTTTGCCAATGTTCTGAAGTAGAAGTATGTCCTGTTCGCATTATTTCTAGCTGGTAAAGATGTGCCTTTTTAAAAGGAATTGCGCGGCTAATGACTCCCCCGTGGCGCGAGAGATCTCGGCGTGAGAAGCACTTGCTTGTTCTTTGCGTAATTATCACGTTCTTGCATTTTACTAATGAAGGGTTGGGGTACGTTTGGCTATCCCTACCTGATTTTCTGAAAGCTAGAAGAAAGAGAGGAATTTCCTTATGAAGGAGAAAACTTATCCGGAAAACGGGGCTTAGCCGATATATGAAATATAAGAACTTTACTTTTTTTTTAATGTACAGGAACCCCGGACTTCTTTTATGCACCTTGGATATTATCCTTCTTCTTCGGAAGCCCTAGATATTTCCTTCAGCTAAGTCTTCTCTGATTTGATGGCGCTCCTCTCCTATCACTCCCATCGCGCTGTACCGTCTGAACTTACTGCTGAATTGGTAATCCGTGTATTAAAATGTTTATGACCCCAGAAATGTCTACTAACGGAATCGTTTGTCCCCAATGTTGCTCAATCTAATCACTAATTGTTGCAGCCGTAAGACGGGCACGGTGACATCAGCATTTTCTGTTTGCGAACGTATTAAGAAAGGCAGAAGAGAAAGTATTATAATGCTTAGATTGTTCTTCTGTGTAACAGTCGCAGTAGTGCAACCGCATTTCTTTTGTAGTCAATGCCTCTTCCAAGCTTCAGCTCCATCATGTTTAAATTGCCGCTAATCTCATGATAACGCACAAATCCTTCTGCTTCTGATTTACATTTAGGGATTTAAGAACATAGTACGATGAAAAATACTTCTTTGTCAAAACATACAGAAAAAAATTGTGAACTCGTGCATGAAAGATGATTGAACGTTGTCGGACTGTTCTTTAGTGTTAATCTGCTATCTTTTTGATTAGTTAATGCATTACATCCACATTTGCAAATGTCATCCCGGCAAGTGGTTTCACTCTGCGGGATAATTTCAATTCTCGTTTATTCTCAGGAATTCAGTTTTTAACCATATTGTAAAAACTACAAGACTCCCATACAATTACTACACGTACTCATGTATTAGGATTTTCTTTAAGTAAAGGAACATAATGAATGTTTACGATATTATATTCTTTAAAACAGCGGCAATCGTGTTTGACCTTCTCTGATTCAACGTACTCAGTAGAAAGAATTTCAGTCACAAGCCTGAGTTCCTTTTTGCTGAACACACATGTGGAGTAATAGCGCAGATGTACAGTATTATTTTGAATAAATGCTTTAGCGATGTGTGTTTAGAAAAAACTTTTCAAACAGCATTGGTATTTCTGTATTTCTTCTGTTATGAATTTTTATTTTTTTCTGTTCATATGCTCCTGAGAAGTACTTAATCGTTTTTACAAAAGACCATTGTATATATGTTTTATCTGAAAATACTTTTATTACACAGAACGTAATTCGTACAGTACTTGATTCTGTAGGGTACAATTAAATAAAAAAAGAATACCTGGGATTCTGTTTAGTTCATTCACAAACTATCCGTCCAGGAAACACATTATATAATACGTGTGTTAAATCTGTTCCGAAGTACTAATAAGAAATGTTTTCATATATTACTCAGTTCATAAGGGTACCAAATTCAAACGTAAGCCATGTACTCAAATAAGATGTGGAAGAGATCTGTTATTTTACACTGTATTAGTCTCCTTAAATTATTTAACGTTCAATGTTACGTACAGGACAAACTTTTGGAACCTTAATTGTATAAGCGCAAGATTGTTTCCAACCTCACTCGATTATACACGGAAATTGGAATAATATTTCTTTATATAAAAGAAATCTAAAAAAAAATTAGAAGTGCTGCTTTATCCAACAGAGTATTACAACTTTTGTGGGCTTATCTTTACGTTTTATATGCTTTGTAGCAAGATGTTCTCGCAATCGACTTGGATTTATTGCTTCATTCGATATTGTCTTGTGGCACAGTAAACGAACTGGAAGCTGTAAGAGGCCAAAATTAAATGACAATTTATATATCAGCCTGGACATAAAACATCATTGCTACAACAACGCGCATGTGTACGAAGTATACACTGCAAAACAAAATAAAGCCCTTGGAACTACATAAAAAGCAAATATGAACAGAAAAAAGAAAATCAGGAAACAAAGGGTAAAGGAAAAGCTTGTTTTACTTTTTGAAGTAAGGTTTACCTTTACCCTAAAAAATGGAGCTACAGATATGGGTAATCCCTTATTAGATAAGTATAGAAAAAATTCGATAAAATCTTTCCTGTAATTGTTTAAACACGCGGTAAAGAATTTCAAAATGAATCGTGCTGTCCCATTGACTTAGTGGTCTGAGCACTGGCTTCTGACTTTTCATCCGAGATGAGTACGGGTCCAAATTCATGTGAAGCGTGGATGTTGTGTTTGACTTACGGCCCAGGCTCTACATTTGGAACCTTAGCCTAATGAGGGATGGTGAAGAGGTTTTACCCAATGGAAGCTTCCCATGGTGGTCGTTAATTTCCTCTTCACTGCCCCCAAAAAAAACAATCAATAGTTATAAATCCACAGGAATCTTTAGCTACGGCAGTTGGTAAAGAAATTTGCAGGAAGAAGAATAACTGTACGAAGTACGTTCCTGTTATTCTCGCAGTTATGCGACTATCGTGAAGTTTAACAATTTGTTTTTATATCCGAAGGAGAATATTAGAATGAGAGATATTGGAATTATTTCTATCCGGTCAAGCTGCACAGGAAGATCGGCCATTCACTATTTTTGTAACCAAGTAACCGTGGCTTTCTTGATGAGGCATCCAAAGTTGCGGCTTATTCAAAGATCACACTTGATAGTGCGATTTCGTTTTTCTGAATCACCGTCAGCGTTACCATACCGTACATGCTAGTCAAAGAACCAATGTGGCGAACTGGCAAGGCATTTACAATACAGAATTGCTGAAGATTTACATAAGAAAACAGATGCTTATAAAGAAAGTTACATCGAGACATACGCCTTAAGAATCATGCTTAAATAAGCAGCTGAAAAAAATAAGGGCAGATAGTAGTGAATGGAAAATATGATTAAGAGCCATGATTCTAATTTATAGCTTTGAATTAAATCTAAATAGATATGAGAGACAAATATGCGCATGTTATGGGTTATATTGGTCAATTTTTGTTCCTGGCAAACATCCGAATTCATGTTAAAGGTATTAAACCTTATTAAAGGTTTCTCTTTGTTTAATCAGGATGTTCTCTTGTTTATTTTCACTTCGATAAGAAATACACCATCGTCAAATTTAGGCCCATCAATATGAAGTCAGCATACTATGTTCAGCAATGAAAGACTTGTAACTCATCGTTTAAAAGAGAAATGGGAAGCTTATTTAGTCTGTTATTATGGTTACAACTTCAAAACTAGTTTTTGTCACCCTGGATATTTGTTAAGCTGTAATACAAAATATATATTCAAAAATCATTTTCAATTTAATCTGCAATGTACAATCACAGTTAGCGGCATTTAACTACGATTGCTTGCCTAGTCAAAGGTCAAAAGGTTTCGAAGTCAACGAACTTACGTAATAAAGGTAGATACAACGGATTTCTAAATGTTATTTATTTTGTGAATATGATACTGGCAATTATTATGTAAAACAAACTTCAAGAATAATTATTTAAGTATAAACGACACTTTAATGAAATCGTATCGATAGGTGAAATGTGTGTTTCAAATAATCAGTATAACTAATTTAGGTGTTCTATAATGATAGCACCATGTTTTTCAATATTTTAAGGAATCTTTTTCCAATTAGTCGTATTTCCTATAGGATATCATAAACATAAAAAATACAAATAGCCATATCAATAGCATCAAAACAACAGGTAGGTACGCAAATAAGAGTACAAAATGTACGATAACTAATTTCGCGGAACGTGCATTACAAACGTACTGAGAAACTTGAGAACGAAAGAAGAAAAGCATGTTTCACTGATTGTACACTAATTCGTGAAGGCACCATAATATTTCCGTTTCTTTATTTTTTACTACGTTCTTTCTCATTAATTTTTATTTCATTTCGTCACATCTCATCACAATTTTTCTTCTCAATTTTCTGCTCCAGACGCCTTACTTTCCTCGCCAGAAGGTATTTTCTTAGAGCTGGGTATTTGAAAAACTCCTTTGAACAGTGTTCATGTAATAGAGAACAACACCACGTTTATGTGGCAAATTAATATAAATAATCCTATTTCTATGAAGTTAATTCACTTAAACTTAAGATTACATATTTTAGCCAAATTTTTACACTGAAATACAAAAATCACAAAAAATATTCCTTAATAGCAAAGTACCCTGCTTCAAGGGATATGTAATAAATACAATCCTGTGCTATAATATAATCCTTTCTTAAGACATTTGTTTAGAATTTGATACCGTACTGAAGAAAGGAATCGATAACTAGATAAGCATATGGCACAAACCATAGAACATTAGTCTCTTAATGTTACAATGACCTTCGAAATGAGATATAAAAGCCTTAAAGATCAAACAAGGCTTTGTACGTATATAAAGCCTTATTTGATTACATACTATTAATGGCATAAATCACTTCTTGGGTGTTCGTTAATAATTCATCATTCATGCAAAAATTGTCATTTAGAATTTTCATTCAAATGAATGGTAATTCAATCACAACAGACATTTGTTTCTCTGCAATCATTGAGTAATTCATATGACAGAGATTCCGCGTTAACTCCTCAACGAAAATTGGCAAATTGCACAAAATTCAGCATAACCTTGATTGGAACCCATTTCCAGTTCACGAATTAATCTTCGCTTGCTTCGAATGCACCATTAGCATTCAATGTCAGAATGGAAAGTAGAACACTCCCAAGGAGAGAAAGAGAGAGAGAGCTTAGACTAAGGCATTCATCATGCACAAATGAATTTTCGCTCGACGTGAGCACGGTACTCTGAGGAATAGCATTTAAATTTTATTTCAATTCCTAAATTTCGCTGTATTTATTAACTTTTTCAAATACATTGACATAATATTTTGAGAAAAATGAACAAGCCTAACTTATTTCAAAACAAAAGAAAATTCATGAAGAACCGGACCAAAAAAAGAGGGCTCGGGGTATCGACAGACGACATACGTGGAATGGGCTAACGGAACTTGTAAGGTTCTGTCTCAAACACAAAATATATAACAATTCTAAGGGAACAGTTGGTCGAAGATAATTTAACATTTCTCCGTACAAAAGTAGTAGTAGATTGAATAAACATTTAGAGTGGTTAGAGCGAACCATTCAAATTGCAGATTCTTTTTTGGGCACAAATCGTTCACAAATATTCCATCAGTACTGCATTTGTTCAAAGAAAGTGCACATATATTATGTCTTAAAGAAGTGTTTAAGGATTTATATGAGAAGTTCTTTAGAGATTAATCATTTATTTTGAGAACAAAAGATCATTTCTAATAGACGTGTCAAGTTTATAGTGAGACACTCGCAATGTGCTCATGAAAGCTAGTGCTTTGAAATTTTGTTTTAAGTTGATCAATATCAGGACAAGATTCATAAGTCATTTTATCGACTGATGATTTTGATATATCGATAATATTGTGTTTCTGTAAAACCTCGTGGGTTTTTACATCACTCACATACCAAATATATTGACAAACATTTTTTCTGTATTTTTTACGTACCTCTGCTTGCATTTTTCCAGGTGTGTTGTATGATACATGTATGCACTATTTTGTTTTGAAGTACATGGTTAATGGGTAAGTTATCGTTTTATATACAGAGTGCGACTAGAAATATTCTGAGTTGTCTTTTGGTATGAAATACTGATAACACCATCATTGCGGAACACTGAAGAAACTCAGTAACCAGTTGTTAAATGCCACGTAGGAAATTTTCGCTGTATGCGTTTGCATAATATTTATTTACCAGATGAACCCGGTTTTTGTGTGAGGGTGGTGATTTAGAAATATGTGATGGATCTAAACTCCGCGATAAGCTTTTTATTTCGTTTCCAAGAGCGTACAGAAATTTCTTCTGGGTGCGTTTGCCTAATCTTTATTTACCAGACGGACCCGGTTTTTGTGTGAGGGTGGTGTGTCAGAAATATGTGATGGATCTAAACTCCGCAATAAGCTTTTTATTTCATTGCGAAGAGCGTAGAGAAATTTTCGTTGGGTGCGTTTGCCTAATGTTTATTTACCAGACGAACCCGGTTTTTGTGTGAGAGTGGTGTGTCAGAAATATGTGATGGATCTAAACTCCGCAATAAGCTTTTTATTTCATTGCGAAGAGCGTACATACATTTTCGTTGGGTGCGTTGGCCTAACGTTTATTTACCAGACGAACCCGGCTTTTGTGTGACGGTGGTGTGTCAGAAATATGTGATGGATATAAACTTTGCGATAAGCTTTTTATTTCGTTTTCAAGAGCATACAGAAACTTTCGCTGGGTGCATTTGCCTAATGATTACTTACCAGACGAACCCAGTTTTTGTGTGAGGGTGGTGCGTCAGAAATATGTGATGGATCTAAACTCCGCAATAAGCTTTTTATTTCATTGCGAAGAGCTTACAGAAATTTTCGCTGGGTGTGTTTGCCTGATGTTTATTTAGCAGACGAACACGGTTTTTGTGTAAGGGTGGTGTGTCAGAAATATGTGAGGGATCTAATCTCTGCGATAGTCTTTTTATTTCATTGCGAAGAGCGTACAGAAATTTTCGCTGGGTGCGATTGCCTAATGTTTATTTACCAGACGAACCCGGTTTTTGTGTAAAGGTGGTTTGTCAGAAATATGTGATGGATCTAAACTCCGCGATAAGCTTTTCATTCAGTTTCCAAGAGCGTACAGAAATTTGTCTCAGGGTGTGTTTGCCTAGAGTTTATTAACCTGACGAACCCGGTTTTTGTGTGAAGGTGGTGTGTCAGAAATATGTGATGGATCTAAACTCTGCGATAAGTTTTTTATTTCGTTTTCAAGTGGATACAGACATTTTTGCTGGGTGCGTTTGCCTAATGTTTATTTACCAGACGAAACCGGTTTTTATATGAGGGTGGTGTGTCAGAAACATGGGATGGATCTAAACTCCGCGATAAGCTTTTCATTCCGTTTCCAAGAGCGTACAGAAATTTTCGCAGGGTGTGTTGCCTAGTGTTTATTAACCTGAAGAAACCGGTTTTTATGTGAGGGTGGTGTGTCAGAAACATGAGATGGATCTAAACTCCGCGATAAGCTTTTTACTTCGTTTCCAAGAGCGTACAGAAATTTTCGCTGGGTGCGTTTGCCTAGTGTTTATTTACCAGACGAACCCGGTTTTTGTGTAAATGTGGTGTGTCAGAAATATGTGCGGCATCTAAACTCCGCGATAAGTTTTTTATTTACTTTTCAAGAGCGTACAGAAATTTTCGCTGGGTGCGTTTGCCTAATGTTTATTTACCAGACGAAACCGGTTTTTGTGTGAGGGTGGTGTGTCAGAAATATGTGATGGATCTAAACTCTCCAATAAACTTTTTATTTCATTGCGAAGAGCATACAGAAATTTTTGATGGGTGCGTTTGCCTAATGTTTATTTACCAGACGAACCCGGTTTTTGTGTGAGGGTGATGTGTCAGAAATATGTGATGGATCTAAACTCCGCGATAAGCTTTTTACATCGTTTCCAAGAGCGTACAGAAATTTTCGCTGGGTGCGTTTGCCTAGTGTTTATTTACCAGACGAACCCGGTTTTTGTGTGAGGGTGGTGTGTCAGAAACATGTGATGGATCTAAACTCCGCGATAAGCTTTTCATTCCGTTTCCAAGAGCGTACAGAAATTTTCGCTGGGTGTGTTTGCCTAGTGTTTATTAACCTGAAGAAACCGGTTTTTATGTGAGGGTGGTGTGTCAGAAACATGTGATGGATCTAAACTCCGCGATAAGCTTTTTACTTCGTTTCCAAGAGCGTACAGAAATTTTCGCTGGGTGCGTTTGCCTAGTGTTTATTTACCAGACGAACCCGGTTTTTGTGTAAGGGTGGTGTGTCAGAAATATGTGCGGGATCTAAACTCCGCGATAAGTTTTTTATTTACTTTTCAAGAGCTTACAGAAATGTTCGCAGGGTGCGTTTGCCTAATGTTTATTTTCCAGACGAAACCGGTTTTTGTGTGAGGGTGGTGTGTCAGAAATATGTGATGGATCTAAACTCTCCAATAAACTTTTTATTTCATTGCGAAGAGCATACAGAAATTTTTGATGGGTGCGTTTGCCTAATGTTTATTTACCAGACGAAACCGGTTTTTGTGTGAGGGTGGTGTGTCAGAAATATGTGATGGATCTAAACTCTCCAATAAACTTTTTATTTCATTGCGAAGAGCATACAGAAATTTTTGATGGGTGCGTTTGCCTAATGTTTATTTACCAGACGAACCCGGTTTTTGTGTGAGGGTGATGTGTCAGAAATATGTGATGGATCTAAACTCCGCGATAAGCTTTTTACATCGTTTCCAAGAGCGTACAGAAATTTTCGCTGGGTGCGTTTGCCTAGTGTTTATTTACCAGACGAACCCGGTTTTTGTGTGAGGGTGGTGTGTCAGAAACATGTGATGGATCTAAACTCCGCGATAAGCTTTTCATTCCGTTTCCAAGAGCGTACAGAAATTTTCGCTGGGTGTGTTTGCCTAGTGTTTATTAACCTGAAGAAACCGGTTTTTATGTGAGGGTGGTGTATCAAAAACATGTGATGGATCTAAAGTCCGCGATAAGCTTTTTACTTCGTTTCCAAGAGCGTACAGAAATTTTCGCTGGGTGCGTTTGCCTAGTGTTTATTTACCAGACGAACCCGGTTTTGTGTAAGGGTGGTGTGTCAGAAATATGTGCGGGATCTAAACTCCGCGATAAGTTTTTTATTTACTTTTCAAGAGCGTACAGAAATTTTCGCTGGGTGCGTTTGCCTAATGTTTATTTTCCAGACGAAACCGGTTTTTGTGTGAGGGTGGTGTGTCAGAAATATGTGATGGATCTAAACTCTCCAATAAACTTTTTATTTCATTGCGAAGAGCATACAGAAATTTTTGATGGGTGCGTTTGCCTAATGTTTATTTACCAGACGAACCCGGTTTTTGTGTGAGGGTGATGTGTCAGAATTATGTGATGGATCTAAACTCCGCGATAAGCTTTTTACATCGTTTCCAAGAGCGTACAGAAATTTTCGCTGGGTGCGTTTGCCTAGTGTTTATTTACCAGACGAACCCGGTTTTTGTGTAAGGGTGGTGTGTCAGAAACATGTGATTGGTTTAAACTCCGCGATAAGCTTTTTATTTCATTGCGAAGAGCGTACAGAAATTTTCGCTGCGTGCGTTTGCCTAATGTTTATTTACCAGACGAACCCGGTTTTTGTGTAAGGGTGGTTTGTCAGAAATATGTGATGGATATAAACTTTGCGATAAGCTTTTTATTTCGTTTTCAAGAGCATACAGAAACTTTCGCTGGGTGCATTTGCCTAATGATTACTTACCAGACGAACCCAGTTTTTGTGTGAGGGTGGTGTGTCAGAAATATGTGATGGATCTAAACTCCGCAATAAGCTTTTTATTTCATTGCGAAGAGCTTACAGAAATTTTCGCTGGGTGTGTTTGCCTGATGTTTATTTAGCAGACGAACACGGTTTTTGTGTAAGGGTGGTGTGTCAGAAATATGTGAGGGATCTAATCTCTGCGATAGTCTTTTTATTTCATTGCGAAGAGCGTACAGAAATTTTCGCTGGGTGCGATTGCCTAATGTTTATTTACCAGACGAACCCGGTTTTTGTGTAAGGGTGGTGTGTCAGAAATATGTGCGGCATCTAAACTCCGCGATAAGTTTTTTATTTACTTTTCAAGAGCGTACAGAAATTTTCGCTGGGTGCGTTTACCTAATGTTTATTTACCAGACGAAACCGGTTTTTGTGTGAGGGTGGTGTGTCAGAAATATGTGATGGATCTAAACTCCGCGATAAGTTTTTTATTTACTTTTCAAGAGCGTACAGAAATTTTCGCTGGGTGCGTTTACCTAATGTTTATTTACCAGACGAAACCGGTTTTTGTGTGAGGGTGGTGTGTCAGAAATATGTGATGGATCTAAACTCTCCAATAAACTTTTTATTTCATTGCGAAGAGCATACAGAAATTTTTGATGGGTGCGTTTGCCTAATGTTTATTTACCAGACGAACCCGGTTTTTGTGTGAGGGTGATGTGTCAGAAATATGTGATGGATCTAAACTCCGCGATAAGCTTTTTAAATCGTTTCAAGAGCGTACAGAAATTTTCGCTGGGTGCGTTTGCCTAGTGTTTATTTACCAGACGAAACCGGTTTTTATATGAGGGTGGTGTGTCAGAAACATGTGATGGATCTAAACTCCGCGATAAGTTTTTTATTTACTTTTCAAGAGCGTACAGAAATTTTCGCTGGGTGCGTTTACCTAATGTTTATTTACCAGACGAAACCGGTTTTTGTGTGAGGGTGGTGTGTCAGAAATATGTGCGGCATCTAAACTCCGCGATAAGTTTTTTATTTACTTTTCAAGAGCGTACAGAAATTTTCGCTGGGTGCGTTTACCTAATGTTTATTTACCAGACGAAACCGGTTTTTGTGTGAGGGTGGTGTGTCAGAAATATGTGATGGATCTAAACTCTCCAATAAACTTTTTATTTCATTGCGAAGAGCATACAGAAATTTTTGATGGGTGCGTTTGCCTAATGTTTATTTACCAGACGAACCCGGTTTTTGTGTGAGGGTGATGTGTCAGAAATATGTGATGGATCTAAACTCCGCGATAAGCTTTTTACTTCGTTTCCAAGAGCGTACAGAAATTTTCGCTGGGTGCGTTTGCCTAGTGTTTATTTACCAGACGAACCCGGTTTTTGTGTAAGGGTGGTGTGTCAGAAATATGTGCGGCATCTAAACTCCGCGATAAGTTTTTTATTTACTTTTCAAGAGCGTACAGAAATTTTCGCTGGGTGCGTTTACCTAATGTTTATTTACCAGACGAAACCGGTTTTTGTGTGAGGGTGGTGTGTCAGAAATATGTGATAGATCTAAACTCTCCAATAAACTTTTTATTTCATTGCGAAGAGCATACAGAAATTTTTGATGGGTGCGTTTGCCTAATGTTTATTTACCAGACGAACCCGGTTTTTGTGTGAGGGTGATGTGTCAGAAATATGTGATGGATCTAAACTCCGCGATAAGCTTTTTAAATCGTTTCCAAGAGCGTACAGAAATTTTCGCTGGGTGCGTTTGCCTAGTGTTTATTTACCAGACGAAACCGGTTTTTATATGAGGGTGGTGTGTCAGAAACATGTGATGGATCTAAACTCCGCGATAAGCTTTTCATTCCGTTTCCAAGAGCGTACAGAAATTTTCGCAGGGTGTGTTTGCCTAGTGTTTATTAACCTGAAGAAACCGGTTTTTATGTGAGGGTGGTGTGTCAGAAACATGTGATGGATTTAAACTCCGCGATAAGCTTTTTATTTCATTGCGAAGAGCGTACAGAAATTTTCGTTGGGTGCGTTTGCCTAATGTTTATTTACCAGACGAACCCGGTTTTTGTGTAAGGTTGGTGTGTCAGAAATATGTGAGGGATCTAAACTCCGCGATGAGCTTTTTATTTCTTTCTCAAGAGCGTACTGAAATTTTCGCTGGGTGCGGTTGCCTAATGTTTATTTACCAGACGAGCTCGGTTTTTGTGTAGGGGTGGTGTGTCAGAAATATGTGATGGATATAAACTCCGCGATAAGATTTCTATTTCGTTTCCAAGAGCGTACAGAAATGTTTCGCTGGGTGCGTTTGCCTAATGTTTATTTTCCAGACGAAACCGGTTTTTGTGTGAGGGTGGTGTGTCAGAAATATGTGATGGATCTAAACTTCCCAATAAACTTTTTATTTCATTGCGAAGAGCATACAGAAATTTTTGATGGGTGCGTTTGCCTAATGTTTATTTACCAGACGAAACCGGTTTTTGTGTGAGGGTGGTGTGTCAGAAATATGTGATGGATCTAAACTTTCCAATAAACTTTTTATTTCATTGCGAAGAGCATACAGAAATTTTTGATGGGTGCGTTTGCCTAATGTTTATTTACCAGACGAACCCGGTTTTTGTGTGAGGGTGGTGTGTCAGAAACATGTGATGGATCTAAACTCCGCGATAAGCTTTTCATTCCGTTTCCAAGAGCGTACAGAAATTTTCGCTGGGTGTGTTTGCCTAGTGTTTATTAACCTGAAGAACCCGGTTTTTGTGTGAGGGTGGTGTGTCAGAAACATGTGATGGATTTAAACTCCGCGATAAGCTTTTTATTTCATTGCGAAGAGCGTACAGAAATTTTCGTTGGGTGCGTTTGCCTAATGTTTATTTACCAGACGAACCCGGTTTTTGTGTAAGGTTGGTGTGTCAGAAATATGTGAGGGATCTAAACTCCGCGATGAGCTTTTTATTTCTTTCTCAAGAGCGTACTGAAATTTTCGCTGGGTGCGGTTGCCTAATGTTTATTTACCAGACGAGCTCGGTTTTTGTGTAGGGGTGGTGTGTCAGAAATATGTGATGGATATAAACTCCGCGATAAGATTTCTATTTCGTTTCCAAGAGCGTACAGAAATGTTTCGCTGGGTGCGTTTGCCTAATGCTTATTTACCAGAAGAACCCGGTTTTTGTGTGAGGGTGGTGTGTCAGAAATATGTGATGGATCTAAACTCTCCAATGAGGTTTTTATTTCATTGCGAAGAGCGTACAGAAATTATTGCTGGGTGCGTTTGCCTAATGTTTATTTACCAGACGAACCCGGTTTTTGTGTGAGGGTGGTGTGTCAGAAACATGTGATGGATTTAAACTCCGCGATAAGCTTGTTATTTCGTTTCCAAGAGCGTACAGAAATTTTCGCTGGGTGCGTTTGCCTAATGTTTATTTATCAGACCAACCCGGTTTTTGTGTGAGGGTTGTGTGTCAGAAATATGTGATGGATCTAAACTCCGCGATAAGCTTATTTCGTTTCCAACAGCGTACAGAAATTTTCGCTGGGTGCGTTTGCCTAATGTTTATTTACTAGACGAACCCGGTTTTTGTGTGAGGGTGGTGTGTCAGAAACATGTGATGGATTTAAACTCCGCGATAAGCTTTTTATTTCATTGCGAAGAGCGTACAGAAATTTTCGCTGCGTGCGTTTGCCTAATGTTTATTTACCAGACGAACCCGGTTTTTGTGTAAGGGTGGTTTGTCAGAACTATGTGATGGATCTAAACTCCGCGATAAGATTTTTATTTCGTTTTCCAAGAGCGTACAGAAATGTTTGCTGGGTGCGTTTGCCTAGTGTTTATTTACCAGACGAACCCGGTTTTTGTGTAAGGGTGGTGTGTCAGAAATATGTGCGGGATCTAAACTCCGCGATAAGTTTTTTATTTACTTTTCAAGAGCTTACAGAAATGTTCGCAGGGTGCGTTTGCCTAATGTTTATTTTCCAGACGAAACCGGTTTTTGTGTGAGGGTGGTGTGTCAGAAATATGTGATGGATCTAAACTCTCCAATAAACTTTTTATTTCATTGCGAAGAGCATACAGAAATTTTTGATGGGTGCGTTTGCCTAATGTTTATTTACCAGACGAAACCGGTTTTTGTGTGAGGGTGGTGTGTCAGAAATATGTGATGGATCTAAACTCTCCAATAAACTTTTTATTTCATTGCGAAGAGCATACAGAAATTTTTGATGGGTGCGTTTGCCTAATGTTTATTTACCAGACGAACCCGGTTTTTGTGTGAGGGTGATGTGTCAGAAATATGTGATGGATCTAAACTCCGCGATAAGCTTTTTACATCGTTTCCAAGAGCGTACAGAAATTTTCGCTGGGTGCGTTTGCCTAGTGTTTATTTACCAGACGAACCCGGTTTTTGTGTGAGGGTGGTGTGTCAGAAACATGTGATGGATCTAAACTCCGCGATAAGCTTTTCATTCCGTTTCCAAGAGCGTACAGAAATTTTCGCTGGGTGTGTTTGCCTAGTGTTTATTAACCTGAAGAAACCGGTTTTTATGTGAGGGTGGTGTATCAAAAACATGTGATGGATCTAAAGTCCGCGATAAGCTTTTTATTTCGTTTCCAAGAGCGTACAGAAATTTTCGCTGGGTGCGTTTGCCTAGTGTTTATTTACCAGACGAACCCGGTTTTTGTGTAAGGGTGGTGTGTCAGAAATATGTGCGGGATCTAAACTCCGCGATAAGTTTTTTATTTACTTTTCAAGAGCGTACAGAAATTTTCGCTGGGTGCGTTTGCCTAATGTTTATTTTCCAGACGAAACCGGTTTTTGTGTGAGGGTGGTGTGTCAGAAATATGTGATGGATCTAAACTCTCCAATAAACTTTTTATTTCATTGCGAAGAGCATACAGAAATTTTTGATGGGTGCGTTTGCCTAATGTTTATTTACCAGACGAACCCGGTTTTTGTGTGAGGGTGATGTGTCAGAATTATGTGATGGATCTAAACTCCGCGATAAGCTTTTTACATCGTTTCCAAGAGCGTACAGAAATTTTCGCTGGGTGCGTTTGCCTAGTGTTTATTTACCAGACGAACCCGGTTTTTGTGTAAGGGTGGTGTGTCAGAAACATGTGATTGGTTTAAACTCCGCGATAAGCTTTTTATTTCATTGCGAAGAGCGTACAGAAATTTTCGCTGCGTGCGTTTGCCTAATGTTTATTTACCAGACGAACCCGGTTTTTGTGTAAGGGTGGTTTGTCAGAAATATGTGATGGATATAAACTTTGCGATAAGTTTTTTATTTCGTTTTCAAGAGCATACAGAAACTTTCGCTGGGTGCATTTGCCTAATGATTACTTACCAGACGAACCCAGTTTTTGTGTGAGGGTGGTGTGTCAGAAATATGTGATGGATCTAAACTCCGCAATAAGCTTTTTATTTCATTGCGAAGAGCTTACAGAAATTTTCGCTGGGTGTGTTTGCCTGATGTTTATTTAGCAGACGAACACGGTTTTTGTGTAAGGGTGGTGTGTCAGAAATATGTGAGGGATCTAATCTCTGCGATAGTCTTTTTATTTCATTGCGAAGAGCGTACAGAAATTTTCGCTGGGTGCGATTGCCTAATGTTTATTTACCAGACGAACCCGGTTTTTGTGTAAGGGTGGTGTGTCAGAAATATGTGCGGCATCTAAACTCCGCGATAAGTTTTTTATTTACTTTTCAAGAGCGTACAGAAATTTTCGCTGGGTGCGTTTACCTAATGTTTATTTACCAGACGAAACCGGTTTTTGTGTGAGGGTGGTGTGTCAGAAATATGTGCGGCATCTAAACTCCGCGATAAGTTTTTTATTTACTTTTCAAGAGCGTACAGAAATTTTCGCTGGGTGCGTTTACCTAATGTTTATTTACCAGACGAAACCGGTTTTTGTGTGAGGGTGGTGTGTCAGAAATATGTGATGGATCTAAACTCTCCAATAAACTTTTTATTTCATTGCGAAGAGCATACAGAAATTTTTGATGGGTGCGTTTGCCTAATGTTTATTTACCAGACGAACCCGGTTTTTGTGTGAGGGTGATGTGTCAGAAATATGTGATGGATCTAAACTCCGCGATAAGCTTTTTAAATCGTTTTCAAGAGCGTACAGAAATTTTCGCTGGGTGCGTTTGCCTAGTGTTTATTTACCAGACGAAACCGGTTTTTATATGAGGGTGGTGTGTCAGAAACATGTGATGGATCTAAACTCCGCGATAAGTTTTTTATTTACTTTTCAAGAGCGTACAGAAATTTTCGCTGGGTGCGTTTACCTAATGTTTATTTACCAGACGAAACCGGTTTTTGTGTGAGGGTGGTGTGTCAGAAATATGTGCGGCATCTAAACTCCGCGATAAGTTTTTTATTTACTTTTCAAGAGCGTACAGAAATTTTCGCTGGGTGCGTTTGCCTAATGTTTATTTACCAGACGAAACCGGTTTTTGTGTGAGGGTGGTGTGTCAGAAATATGTGATGGATCTAAACTCTCCAATAAACTTTTTATTTCATTGCGAAGAGCATACAGAAATTTTTGATGGGTGCGTTTGCCTAATGTTTATTTACCAGACGAACCCGGTTTTTGTGTGAGGGTGATGTGTCAGAAATATGTGATGGATCTAAACTCCGCGATAAGCTTTTTACTTCGTTTCCAAGAGCGTACAGAAATTTTCGCTGGGTGCGTTTGCCTAGTGTTTATTTACCAGACGAACCCGGTTTTTGTGTAAGGGTGGTGTGTCAGAAATATGTGCGGCATCTAAACTCCGCGATAAGTTTTTTATTTACTTTTCAAGAGCGTACAGAAATTTTCGCTGGGTGCGTTTGCCTAATGTTTATTTACCAGACGAAACCGGTTTTTGTGTGAGGGTGGTGTGTCAGAAATATGTGATAGATCTAAACTCTCCAATAAACTTTTTATTTCATTGCGAAGAGCATACAGAAATTTTTGATGGGTGCGTTTGCCTAATGTTTATTTACCAGACGAACCCGGTTTTTGTGTGAGGGTGATGTGTCAGAAATATGTGATGGATCTAAACTCCGCGATAAGCTTTTTAAATCGTTTCCAAGAGCGTACAGAAATTTTCGCTGGGTGCGTTTGCCTAGTGTTTATTTACCAGACGAAACCGGTTTTTATATGAGGGTGGTGTGTCAGAAACATGTGATGGATCTAAACTCCGCGATAAGCTTTTCATTCCGTTTCCAAGAGCGTACAGAAATTTTCGCAGGGTGTGTTGCCTAGTGTTTATTAACCTGAAGAAACCGGTTTTTATGTGAGGGTGGTGTGTCAGAAACATGTGATGGATTTAAACTCCGCGATAAGCTTTTTATTTCATTGCGAAGAGCGTACAGAAATTTTCGTTGGGTGCGTTTGCCTAATGTTTATTTACCAGACGAACCCGGTTTTTGTGTAAGGTTGGTGTGTCAGAAATATGTGAGGGATCTAAACTCCGCGATGAGCTTTTTATTTCTTTCTCAAGAGCGTACTGAAATTTTCGCTGGGTGCGGTTGCCTAATGTTTATTTACCAGACGAGCTCGGTTTTTGTGTAGGGGTGGTGTGTCAGAAATATGTGATGGATATAAACTCCGCGATAAGATTTCTATTTCGTTTCCAAGAGCGTACAGAAATGTTTCGCTGGGTGCGTTTGCCTAATGTTTATTTTCCAGACGAAACCGGTTTTTGTGTGAGGGTGGTGTGTCAGAAATATGTGATGGATCTAAACTTCCCAATAAACTTTTTATTTCATTGCGAAGAGCATACAGAAATTTTTGATGGGTGCGTTTGCCTAATGTTTATTTACCAGACGAAACCGGTTTTTGTGTGAGGGTGGTGTGTCAGAAATATGTGATGGATCTAAACTTTCCAATAAACTTTTTATTTCATTGCGAAGAGCATACAGAAATTTTTGATGGGTGCGTTTGCCTAATGTTTATTTACCAGACGAACCCGGTTTTTGTGTGAGGGTGGTGTGTCAGAAACATGTGATGGATCTAAACTCCGCGATAAGCTTTTCATTCCGTTTCCAAGAGCGTACAGAAATTTTCGCTGGGTGTGTTTGCCTAGTGTTTATTAACCTGAAGAACCCGGTTTTTGTGTGAGGGTGGTGTGTCAGAAACATGTGATGGATTTAAACTCCGCGATAAGCTTTTTATTTCATTGCGAAGAGCGTACAGAAATTTTCGTTGGGTGCGTTTGCCTAATGTTTATTTACCAGACGAACCCGGTTTTTGTGTAAGGTTGGTGTGTCAGAAATATGTGAGGGATCTAAACTCCGCGATGAGCTTTTTATTTCTTTCTCAAGAGCGTACTGAAATTTTCGCTGGGTGCGGTTGCCTAATGTTTATTTACCAGACGAGCTCGGTTTTTGTGTAGAGTGGTGTGTCAGAAATATGTGATGGATATAAACTCCGCGATAAGATTTCTATTTCGTTTCCAAGAGCGTACAGAAATGTTTCGCTGGGTGCGTTTGCCTAATGCTTATTTACCAGAAGAACCCGGTTTTTGTGTGAGGGTGGTGTGTCAGAAATATGTGATGGATCTAAACTCTCCAATGAGGTTTTTATTTCATTGCGAAGAGCGTACAGAAATTATTGCTGGGTGCGTTTGCCTAATGTTTATTTACCAGACGAACCCGGTTTTTGTGTGAGGGTGGTGTGTCAGAAACATGTGATGGATTTAAACTCCGCGATAAGCTTGTTATTTCGTTTCCAAGAGCGTACAGAAATTTTCGCTGGGTGCGTTTGCCTAATGTTTATTTATCAGACCAACCCGGTTTTTGTGTGAGGGTTGTGTGTCAGAAATATGTGATGGATCTAAACTCCGCGATAAGCTTATTTCGTTTCCAACAGCGTACAGAAATTTTCGCTGGGTGCGTTTGCCTAATGTTTATTTACTAGACGAACCCGGTTTTTGTGTGAGGGTGGTGTGTCAGAAACATGTGATGGATTTAAACTCCGCGATAAGCTTTTTATTTCATTGCGAAGAGCGTACAGAAATTTTCGCTGCGTGCGTTTGCCTAATGTTTATTTACCAGACGAACCCGGTTTTTGTGTAAGGGTGGTTTGTCAGAACTATGTGATGGATCTAAACTCCGCGATAAGATTTTTATTTCGTTTCCAAGAGCGTACAGAAATGTTTGCTGGTTGCGTTTGCCTAATGTTTATTTACCAGACGAACACGGTTTCTGTGTAAGGGTGGTGTGTCAGAAATGTGTGAGGGATCTAAACTCCGCGATAAGATTTTTATTTCGTTTCCAAGAGCGTATAGAAATTTTCGCTGGGTGTGCTGACGAACCCGGTTTTTGTGTGAGGGTGGTGTGTCAGAAATATGTGATGGATCTAAACTCCGCGATAAGATTTTTATTTCGTTTCCAAGAGCGTATAGAAATTTTCGCTGGGTGTGCTGACGAACCCGGTTTTTGTGTGAGGGTGGTGTGTCAGAAATATGTGATGGATCTAAACTCCGCGATAAGATTTTTATTTCGTTTCCAAGAGCGTACAGAAATATTTGCTGGGTGTGTTTGCCTAATGTCTATTTACCAGACGAACCCGGTTTTTATGTGAGGGTATTGTGTCAGAATTAATTGATGGATCTAAACTCCGCGATAAGCTTTTTATTCCGTTTCCAAGAGCGTATAGAAATTTTCGCTGGGTGTGCTGACGAACCCGGTTTTTGTGTGAGGGTGGTGTGTCAGAAATATGTGATGGATCTAAACTCCGCGATAAGATTTTTATTTCGTTTCCAAGAGCGTACAGAAATATTTGCTGGGTGTGTTTGCCTAATGTCTATTTACCAGACGAACCCGGTTTTTATGTGAGGGTATTGTGTCAGAATTATTTGATGGATCTAAACTCCGCGATAAGCTTTTAATTCCGTTTCCAAGAGCGTATAGAAATTTTCGCTGGGTGTGCTGACGAACCCGGTTTTTGTGTGAGGGTGGTGTGTCAGAAATATGTGATGGATCTAAACTCTTCAATAAGGTTTTTATTTCATTGCGAAGAGCGTACAGAAATTATTGCTGGGTGCGTTTGCCTAATGTTTATTTACCAGACGAACCCGGTTTTTGTGTGAGGGTGGTGTGTCAGAAACATGTGATGGATTTAAACTCCGCGATAAGCTTCTTATGTCGTTTCCAAGAGCGTACAGAAATTTTCGCTGGGTGCGTTTGCCTAATGTTTATTTATCAGACCAACCCGGTTTTTGTGTGAGGGTTGTGTGTCAGAAACATGTGATGGATTTAAACTCCGCGATAAGCTTCTTATGTCGTTTCCAAGAGCGTACAGAAATTTTTGCTGGGTGCGTTTGCCTAATGTTTATTGACCAGACGAACGCGATTTTTGTGTGAGGGTGGTGAGTCAGAAATATGTGATGGATCTAGTCTCTGCGATAGTCTTTTTATTTCGTTTCCAAGAGCTTACAGAAATTTTCGCTGGGTGCGTTTGCCTAATGCTTATTTTCCAGACGAACCCGGTTTTTGTGTAAGGGTGGTGTGTCAGAAATATGTGAGGGATATAAACTCCGCGATAAGCTTTTTATTTCCTTTTCAAGAGCGTACAGAAATTTTCGCTGGGTGCGTTTGCCTAATGTTTATTTACCAGACGAACCCGGTTTTGTATAGGGGTGGTGTGTCAGAAATATGTGATGGATCTAAACTCTCCAATAAGCTTTTTATTTCGTTTCCAAAAGCGTACAGAAATTTTCGCTGGGTGAATTTGCCTAGTGTTTATTTACCAGACGAACCCGGTTTTTGTGTGAGGGTCGTGTGTCAGAAACATGTGATGGATTTAAACTCCGCGTTAAGCTTCGTATTTCGTTTCCAAGAGCGTACAGAAATTTTCGCTGGGTGCGTTTGCCTAATGTTTATTTATCAGACCAACCCGGTTTTTGTGTGAGGGTGGTGTGTCAGAAATATGTAATGGATCTAAACTCTGCGATAAGCTTTTTTCGTTTCCAAGAGCTTACAGAAATTTTCGCTGGGTGCGTTTGCCTAATGTTTATTTACGAGACGAACCCGGTTTTTGTGTTAGGGTGGTGTGTCAGAAATACGTGATGGATCTAAACTCCCCAATAAGCTTTTTATTTCATTGCGAAGAGCGTACAGAAATCTATGATGTTCTTCTTCAGCGTAAGATTGATTCAAAGGTTTCCCGGATGATCCATAAACTTTGTAACACGACGAAATGAGCAGATGCCATTTAACGAGTAGAAACGATAACACGTCGCTGTTCAGCGATGGATTTCATATAATGACACATTCTGTTGTGTTTGGTATGCTAATGGATTTATTTTTCGTTTAAATTTGCTTGTGACAATTTTTATATGAATTTTACGACACTTTGTAGGGATGTCACTTGAAGAAATTGTGTTTTAAAGGGGAGGATTGATTTTGAAATCAGCATGCCTTAGATAGTATAGACAAACAGGGCTTCCAACGGAATCTCATAAATCTAGTGAGATAATATAAACAAAAAGAAGTGTGTCATGGAAATACTAAAATAATTCTCGCTAATCGTAATTGAAGTGTATCTTTATGTACATGATATTGTTTCTCCCATTTCTTCCTCAGTTTAAAAAAATGATCTAAGGTTAGAATGCTGGGGAAAGCAAAACAGTTGTTTGGAATTTTCAGAAATTTGCAGTTTGCTTGCTTCCCATCTGTAACGAAAAGAAGGCATTTCTATGTGGAGGCAACACATACGTGACCCGATGAGTGCTGAAGATTAGAGAAATAATCCAATCACAAGAGGAATCAGACAGCATGATTTTTTTTTTCGTTAAATATTCGAAGTCCCTATAATTGAACGTTCAAAATTGTTCTTTACATTAATACACTGGATAACGTATTAATCAGCTGTGTATGTTTTTTTGATTCCCTCAAAAATATATGACAACTGATTAAATAGGATTAGCGGGACCGTATCTATAAACACGAATGCTGGAAAACCAACATATTTTCGCCCAAAAAGTCTAGAGAAAAAATATTTTTGAATTTGATGTTCCGTTTAGTTTGATTTTGATATTTGTGTTCTGACTGAATTTTTTAAAATCCTAAATACTACTCGGCGTTGTCTTTGCAAAAATGCACGTTTCATCATACATATATTTTCATTTGTATATTTTGATACAAATTGCATTGTCTAAATAATTTATTCAAATTTATTTCTTGAATTGGAAGAGCTAAAGTCCTTATAGATTATTATTATCCGGTTGCATAAATATCATGATTTTTATTTATTCCCTTTCATACATAAAAAATTCGAACTTCAATATAATTCGAACTTCAATATAAGAAAATCACGCACTTAACTGTGTGAGCCTAAAGGATTTATAGCATAATCTTGACGTCAAATAAAAATGTTTGCAAAGAAACTCCACCCACAATCCGACGGAACAGTATGCACGGATCATTTACATTTCGGAAAAGGAAAGCTCACAGCACAAAAAGCGAGTTTACGCATGCATTTTTACAATCAACCACGCGTGTCTGAATTAAAAGGATAAGGACGATGCAGCTCTTATTATAGGTGTTTAAGACTACTCCTTACAGACAAAAATAACAACATATTTTATATTTAGCATGGCAGGACCTGTTTAAATTCTTGAAACCCCCACGAAAGATCTGTTGCAGTTAATGTCAGAAATGATGTACGTATTTATCACATACTGAAAGTTTAACTCCTTCTTAATTAGAAACTAAAAAAATACTTTTAATATATCATAATTGCACTTTAAAATCAAATTTTATTTTACTGTACTCTTGAATCTTTTACTCGTGCAAAGTGAGTGTTTGAACAGTAAAAGGTCACAAAGTCCAAGACCTAGTCAAAAATTATAAATGCTAAAATCCTTTAAGGAGTTTTTTTCTTTTTAAAATAATGCACTTCAAGCAGTGTAACAAAACAACACTAAAGATACAGAAAAGTTTAAGAAAATGCAAGAAACTCTTCGCACAAGTATGTGAAAATGATATTCCTCCAATATTTCTTGCTGGCGTAGCATTTTCTGATGTAAACTTGTTGATTAATGTTATTACTCAGTTACTATTTGAATTTCCTTCTTGCAGAACAATAGCACATTGTAAGTAATCTGCAGATCTGTAATAACAGTTTTAATGCTATCTTTAAACATCTCTTTCATATGACTTCTTATAAAGTCAATGTATGTTTTATAGTTTTGCGTACATACTCACATTCATTGACATACAAAAAAAGTGTTTATGTTAAATTATTTTATTTATATCGACTTCGTAAGTTTGAGAAACAATAAAACAGAAATACACAACATATCTAGATCTGACAAGAAAATTAGAATGTGTATGTTCTACAAATATACTCTTTACGAAAATAGCTCTCATCAGTAAATTTTTTGGAAAGACCCTAAGTAAGAAAAATATGATTCTTTCTCACATATGGGTTGCTTATATTCTTTTGACTTCAACAAAACAACCAAAGAAGAGGCTCAAATAATATTTTGTATTGCCTGTCACTCTGCATATTCTCATGCAACTCTTTTCTATCAGAAATGGTCAGAAAACGGCCATGGAATGTAAAATCTGTCCAAAATGAATTAAGTCCAAATCATTTCCCTTCGGACTTAGTCTTATTTTTCTGCAGAACGTAATAATAAGTAAAATCTAAATCTCCAAATCAGCGTTTTTGCTTTTAAGATGGTTTAGTACTAACATTCATTGGTTAAAGTGCGGAAATTTTGCCATACGCCAGGTTTCTTGTTTTAACACGAATGTAATTATTTCAGCCGTTTGAGAAACAAAAACGCTACTTTTCATAAAAAAAAATTGGTAAATACATACTATTATTATTTGTTTTACTTATTACGTCCATTGTAATGATATTTTTATCAAAAGTTTACCATGCGATGTTGTGCAGAATTAAAAAAAGTAGCATTCTGTATTTTTCTTTTATTGTGAACGAAGTGACGACAAAGAGGGGAAAAAGAAGAACTGTCGATGTTTTTGTCTGTGCTGAGCAATAAATTTGGAACAACGAGGTACACCTAATAGAAAGCTTAGTTGTCCTTCATGCAAGAGGTAGACATAACGTATTTCGTGTAGTCTGTTAGAGCAGACTTTTTCTTAGCACATTTAAAAGTCGTTGGATGCATAGGTCGAAAAACTGCAAATAGCAAAGCTTTTTAAATACCGGGATAAAAACAATGCATCAGATAGAGAAATTTCCAAATGCTGAAGAGAATGAATAGTCGCAAGATATGACATGTAAACAAACTGGAGGTATCGTTCCATTGAATCTACATTTAAAAGGTGCAGCCGAACAGTCTTATTTACCGCTCCCGTAAGAAGCGTATATGATAAGACGCAGACGTTATCGAGTGTCACAGCCATAATTACACCGGTGTGAAAAAATTAAGGACGAAAAGGAGAAATTAGCATAACAGCGGAACGATCTGGCAGAACGGACCGAAAGACCACTCAGCAGATAGACTAGTGTCCGGTGCGGTAGGGCATGCGCATATATGCAGTATGACGTAGGTGGGGGGGTTGGAAGGGTATAAAGCACACGGGCGGTGTACGCTTAGCAACTCGGTGAAAGCTATTGCACGGTGTACATCGGCTTGAACGACGTCGAATTGCTGCTACAGTGTGATATGACCCTCAGGCAATCCAGTAGGCGATATCTGGATGGCTTTACCAGAGGTTGCGTCATTGGGAATTTGGAAGAATGTAGAAGTGTGACTAGTGTGGCTGAGGAGTTAGGGATCGCTCATAGCATCGTTTCACGAGCTCAGAGAGCATTTCAAACGACGGGAACAGCTGTCCGAGAGTTTAGCAGTGGTCGTCCACGAGCAACCACGGCGGCTAATGACCGGTAAAATGTCCTACAGGCGAGAAGAGACAGACGGCAGACAGCGGGAGAAATCGCAAGGCACATGCAACAGACAACTGGACGTTCGTTTTCACGTTTTACAGTGGCCAAGAGCCTGCACAAAGGTAGTATATTTGCAAGGCGACTAGTATGGCGTGTGCCATTAACGCCTGCTCATCGGTGACGGCGGTTTCTGTGGTGCCAGGAACGCAAGAACTGGACAAATCAGAAATGGGGTAGAGTTCTGTTTACGTATGAGAGCCGATTTAGTCTGACGAGTTATTCTGGACGTATACACATCTGGAGAGAGCAAAGAACACGCCATCACACCTCCAACGACATTGAAAGGGACCGGTTTGGAGTTGGCGGATTTCTCATTTGGGGTGGTATCATGATTGGTAGCCGTACTGACCTCCACATCTACCAAGGAGGTTCAGTCATTGGTGTCCGCTATTGTACAGAGGTTCTCTTGCCTCACGTGGGTGTGTTTAGAGGTGCTGTAAGTCCTGAGTTCCTCTTCATGGACAACAATGCTACACCTCACCGTACAGTGTCTGTCGCAAAGCTTTTGGGAAGTAAAGATATTCAACGGATATATTAGCCCGCAAGGTACTCGTATCTAAATCCAATCGAACATGTGTGGGACCTTCTCGGGAGACGCTTGGCAGCACGTCACCAGCCGCCAGTAACGATTCCGCAGTTGCGATTGGCGCTACAAGAGGAATGGGCCGCGATGCCTCAACAGCTGTTTGACAACCTCCTCCTCAGCATGGACAGACGTTGTAAATCTTGCAACGCAGTCAAGGGTGATCATATCCCCTACCAAAGACTGTTTTTTTTGGCAGCCGCTTGTCACATGGACGTTTCTGTCTTCTGTCCAGTTGTGATCGAAGCTACCTTTTCAATAAAACGACTTTGTATACTTTGGATTCCTTGTTTGGACGGTTTTGCTCACTTGTCCCATATTCGTACATCTTGGTTATCTTATGATATGATTTGAGTTGATGTGGAGCACTTCTGCACGACGTTACATTTAAAAAACCGTCTCGTTCTTAATTTTTGCACGCCAGTGTAGTTGATCCATTGTTAGGGGCGATACCATCGGGCCTCTTGCCAAAAACAATTTTTTTGTTGCCGAGAAGTATTCCTTATACATCGAAACCACTTTGTTAAATAGAATGTTCAAGCCTATCAAAAGGCGTATCGTTTACTGTGGGAAGTTCCACTATACACATTTTGCAAGGATTTCAGTTATTTAATAATTATCTTTATAAGAAATAAACTGTTAACTTTGTAGTTTCCAAAGGTAAACTTTCTGAAACAGCTAAACTTGCAGACGCAAAGTTCTAGGAATGAAAAATTGGGAAGTGTGGCAATCACCTTTGTGTTTAAAGACAAACTTCGCGCGTTTCTTCGCAAAATAGATCAACGGATTGAAAAAATTAAGGAAAACATTATTCGTCATTTCCGACTATGAAAATCCTTGCCGATGACAAGAAATACGCTAAGTCACAGCAGAGGTCCATCATAACGTATTGCGTCACATACAAATACTAAAAGACGAATTCAACTGCTATTTTCCAGAATATGAGAAAGTTGAAACTCCTATTAAGGAACTAATTCGCGGTCCTTTCAATGTCAAGACCAAGGATCTTCCTGATGAAATCCAAGAGGAGGTCATTGGATTTCAATACGATAGTAACTGCATGGATTCACTTGAATCTGGTGAGAACATGGAGAAGATGTTGTGTAAGAAGTTCATTTCTTATCCAAGAATTCGGCGAACCACCTAACGGTATCTTACGGTATTTTCGATAACGTTTTTTGTGTGAACAGGCATTATCTACTCTGCTATTGATTAATAACAAACAAATAAATTGGCTGAACGCAAACAACGACATACGACTAGCTTTAAGCAGCAGTATCAGCCCGCGAATTAAACTTCTAGTGAAACAAATGCAAGCCCAAAAATCATATTAATTATAATCTCAAGTAAGACAGCAGCAATTTCAGTTGGTTTGAGTTATTTCAAACATTATTTTAGTGAATTAAAATTAGTTACATTAAATTAGACAAAATTCATTTTAGTTAATAATTTTGTTTACAAAATAAACTCGACTTTTCCTTAGTTGCCTGTTGCTAATCGGGGTGGGGGAGTAGCGAGGATCGCGCTTTATATTTATTTACAGTCAGTGGCCTGCGATTTGTTTAACGTTAGGAACCAATGCTTTAAAATATCATCAAACCCAAAATATTTTTAAGTCATCCCTCCCGGCAACCAAACATTTTAACAAAATACCACCATTCGAGATTCAGAATCCATTAGATGTTAAAAGAAATTGAGAAACAAAGAAATGAATTCGAAATTGTCGGTATGAATTCCAGTTACTTTAATAAATTACTGATATAGTCAATGTGAGAAAAAAGCAGGCACCGTGGATTTACAATAAATGTATTGTATTAGAAAAGTCAAAATAGTCAAAATGTGTGGTTCTATTCATAGTATCTGACAGCTTGATTGTCGAACACTATAGTTCTCAGAAAACGTCCTCATGAAAAGTTATTTTCACTATAGTTTTAGGAAAAATGATTTTAAATATGTAAAATCCAATATACACTGAAGGAAAAAAATCGAAACACCACGAAAAAATAGTTGTACAGGAATTAAATGTCGGCAATACATTTGTATAGGTAACATATTTAATCGATTAAAATTTCAAGATCACAGCTTAACGTAAGCGCGAGAAGAGCCATTTTAAATGTGAAATGCTGGTACATTAATAACCGGTGTAACTGCCAGAATGTTAAATGCAAGCACGCAAACGTTCATGCATTGTGTCGTACATTTCAAAATTGCCTTTATTCTTCAGTAAAATAACATTTCTATGTACATGACAATGGAATTCTGCCAATAAATACAGCGGTATATACATCAGCTGGAAAGTTCCAGTGAAACGTAAAACAAAATATTGTTAAAATCATAAAAAAAATTATTTCGCCACGTAGGGCGAAGGAGAGGCAGACAATAAAGCATGAGCGATACAAACGAAAATGTTTACCTACAGTATTGTAGACAGGGCAAGACATGATTCTATACTATGCACAAATTCCAATTAAGCATTACTACCATACTAAAGATTAAACATTAGGTACTAATTCACAGAAATGCAGCAGTGATGCTACATTCAAAATTTACAACATATGTACAGAAGTATTCAGTGACAAGGGGAAATAACGCTAAATGTACTCAGAAGGGCATCTTGTTACATTATATTATACAGACAGTGACTAATATTTTTAAAAAATATTCAACATAATGAAGGGGACATTGCGTGGGCAGTAAACTGTGCAGAAGGAAGAATTATATACAACAACATAAAACCCAACATTATCGAAGAGAACATGGGAAACATGGTGAGCTATCTTCAATGGCACATTAAAACAGAAAAATTACAAATAGCGAAGCACCAAAATTAATACGTAAAAACATGATTTGTTACAGTGAACGTGGGCGACAACAAAAATCCCACTTATAGGTTGAGATGTAACTGCAAATTGTGGATATGAAACCACCCAGCCGATTGGGCCCAAGTGGATTGAAAAACGCTATCGGTGTTTGTTGAGGCAGCACGAGAGCGCTCCATTTGGAGGCGAGTGGTTAACCGTGCTAGAAAGTGTCTCCGAATGATAGCACTTGCCTCCTGAGGAGGTGGAATAAGAGCGGAGAAGCGTTGTTGAAGATGGAAAGCATAGACAGTGAACTTCACAAGAATAAAAATATAACGGCACACAGGAGGCAAGTGAGTAGGTGGATGCTTAGTTTGGAGTAGCCAAGCATATGCAAGAAATGGTAACGATCGAGCACAAATTCGATCAGCAAGACGAAATGCTGTGTTTAGGACTGGCAGGAGAACGGGACAGAATAGGTATTGATGTTGGACGTCGCTGACTTCAGGGCAAAAGGAGCACTGCGGAGAGGTGAGAAGGGTCATGCGAAACAGTACTGATGGGGCGGGGAGAGGAAAGTGAAGAAATTGCCAATGCACATTGAGTTCAAGAGGGGAGGAAAGGGGGAGGTAGATGCTGTCCAGATGGCGGGGAGAAGAGAAGGAGGAGCAGAATGAACAGAAAGTGGAAGTGCCGGAGGGGAAAGAAGAAGCCAATAAAGAGAAGAGGAGGAGAGAGAAGTAACTAGAACCGGGGAGCTACGAATGAGGAGAAAGAACGGTAGGGAAAGAGGAGCAGAGGGGACCGAGAAGAGACCATCAGGTGAAGCGAGGAGTGGAAAGAGGCTCCAAAGCGCTGTGCGAAGAAGAAGATATTCGTTAGCAAGAGTAATGGTTGGAGATAGAAACAGGGAAGAAAGAGGTCTCCAGGTTAGATCAGAAGTTACGAGAGAACGGACAGTTATCACACCAGAGCGGATCCAATGAGGAAAGTAAAAGTAAGGGAGGTTAGGAGGGTGAATAAGAGAAGAGAAGAAGAGAGGTTCATCTAGGAGATCAAGAGTTGAAGAAGGAAATGAACGGAGAAGAGGAAGCGAACGAAAGAGAGAAAGGCCCTCTCGCAGGACAGGAGGGAGGTGGGACGGGAGAAGAGAGTATGCATCCATCTTCAGAAACAGTAGGAAGGTGAAAGATGGGTCACGGAAAGAAGCTAGAACATTCAAGGTAGTGGTAAGGGACGGAACAGTTGAAGTGGCAAGGCGAATGAAATGAATAATGCGATGTGTTTTATAAAGGAAAGCTGGATCAGGAAGCTGGATGCCACCCAAAGAGGCTGGCAGATGAAGCGTGGCAGGTTTAACCCAGTGATGTGAAGACCAGATGACGGAAGTTGAGAGGCGAGTGATGGTTATCATTTGTGACACGGGCACAACCGTCGACATCCAAGAGTATTCGCATAGAGAGATAAGCTGTCGACGAACAACGGCTGCTCGTTGACGGAACGATGTGAAAGGGCGGGCCTTACTCCAGTAGGCAGCAGTCCGTTGTATCCGGGGAAGAAGAGCAGTCCAGGTGGCAGATGCAGAAGCCAAGGGCAATCCGACATACGCACCGAGGATCTTCTGTGTAGTGGCTGTCCACTGCGCACCCCAAGGAGCATCAGTGCGGGCAGCCCATGCCCCGCACCATAAGCCAGTACTTTTAGTGGCATTCAGCGCTGCTCCAGATAATGCAACATACTGTTGATATACAGAATACAGGCGATCAAATTGAGATTCATCCCGGACGCAAAAGGTCACATCATCAGCATAGGCGGTGAAAATTATTCGATGATGACGAGTACTAGCCACTGTCGGCGGTAGGACATCCAGGAGTGATCTTCGGGCTGCTAACAGGAAAGGCTCAAAAGCGAGAGCGAATAGCTGGCCGGAGAGCGGACATCCTTGCCGGATGTCTCGCTTAAACGGAATTGGAGCGGTTAGAAATGTGGCCGCTCGAACATGGAAACTGGCGCCCTGATAAAGGGCCAAGAGTGCGGAAGAAAAGGTAGGAGGAAAGCCAAATTGTGAAAGGACAGCAGATAGATAAAAATGAGAAACGTTATCAAAAGCGGACTTTTGATCCAGATTGAGGAAGGCAAGAGGTTCACAAAAAGAGCGAGCGAGGAAGTGAAGATGAAGGAGAAGAGAAACGTTAGTGGAAATAGTCCGACCAGGCACAGTGTATGTCTTGTCAGGAGAAATAACGAAAGAGAGAACAGAATTAAGGCGACGGGATAAGAGTTTTGTATAGAACTTATAGTCAGTGTTTAGGATGGAGATAGGCCGCCAGTTTCCAAGATCCAAGAGGTCACCATTCTTAGGAAGGAGGATGGTGTGTGCCAAAGTAAAGTCGGGCGGTAACGCAGGAGAGGAAAAAGCAGACGAGAAACACGCAGACAGAAAAGGCAGAAGGCACGGTAGAAAAGCACGATAAAAGGACAGAGGAAGGCCGTCAGGTCCAGGAGCGGCATGAGGATTGAGAGTAGCGAACGCCTCGCGGAGTTCGCGAAGAGAGAAAGGAGAGAGTAAAGAAGTAGATAAAGTAGAGGGGACCTGAGCAAGAGAGGAGAGATGAGGAGAAGCTAATGAGGATGAAGACTGCGTTACCGCACTGTACTTGGCGATGAAATACTGTCTGGTGAAAGTGCATAGCTTCGATGGGTTCGAAGTGATGGAACCATCCTGGAGGCGAAGATGACGCAAAGATGTAGCAGAACGATGTTGAGATTCCAAGGCGGTTAAGTAATCGTGAGAATCAGCTGTAGGGGAGAGATGCAAGAAATGCATCCTGCAGGCTGCATCGGATGCGCGAGGAAGAAGCAAAGCGTGGAGATCTGCCAGATAGCCGGGGTATTGCGGATCATCAAGAGAGAGCATCGACAATAGAGCACGTAGATTCGCAATTTTCATATCGCTCTCATTCCGAGAGGCATGGGAGTAGCGCCGTACAAAAAGGACCAAGTCATGTTTGACACTGAGCCACAGTTGCATCGCGTCGGACGTAGTATCAAGAAGGGGTTGACGACTTCGGAGGAACTCACGCACAGCAACACAAAATTGTTGATCATCCAGGAGCGAGTCCGGAAAAGTCCATACTCGTTGAGTCCTTGAAGGTGAAGGCGAAACACACACCGACAGACTGACAATACTGTGGTCTGAAGCTGCGGAAGGATGATGGGCAGCAGCTGCGATCGACGGGAGAAGAGCAGTCGAAACATAAAATTTATCCAGCCGTGCTGCCGTAGTGCTGCCATGGATGGAAGAGCGCCAGGTAAAAGAGATTTCCGACGGGTGTAGATGCCGGAACGCATCAACCAATTGAAAATCATCAACTAGCTGGGAAATCTGTAATACACGTTGTCTGCGGTATTCTCCAACGGTTGAATTGCGGTCAAGGGCCGGCAACAACGTACAATTGAAATCTCCGCCGATGAGAATGTATTCAGACGGTGGGATGCATGACAGCTCTGTACGGAGTGTGGAGAGAAGATCAGGTAACAGACGTTCATCACAGGGGACATATATGTTAAAAACATGATAGGTCACGTTTTCAATGCTAAAGACAGTGACCTGGAGGTTGTCCACATGTAAGGTACGAATCTCGGGCGTCGAAATCAGAGGGAGTAGGCGGTGATGGATCCCAAGTGCAAGGCCACCATTCCGTACAGGTGCTGGATGTCAGTTTGTGGGATGGAGTTCCATGCCTGTTGCACTTGGACGGTCAATACAACGACGGTTAAGGCTGGTTGGGGGTGACGCTGGAGTTGTCGTCTAATGATGCCCCACACGTGCTCGATTGGAGAAAGATCTGGTGATCTAGCAGGCCACGGCAACACGTCGATACTCTGTAGAGCATGTTGGGTTACAACAGCGGTATGCGGGCGAGCGTTATCCTGTTGGAAAACACCCTCTGGAATGCTGTTCATGAATGGCCGCACAACAGGTTGAATCACCAGACCGACGTACAACTGTGTCGTCAGGGTGCGTGGGATAACCACGAGAGTCCTCCCCAGACTATAACTCCAGGTGTAGGTCCAGTGTCTCGGCCGCAGACAGGTTGGTTGCAGGAGCTCACCTGGCCTGCTTCTAACCAACACACGGCCATCACGTGCATCCAGGCAGAACCGGCTTTCATCAGAAAACACAACAGATCTCCACTCCGTCCTAGAATGAGCTTTAGCTTGACACCACTGACGCCGCAAACGGCAGTAGTTTGGATTAAGTGGAATGCACGCTACAGGGCGTCTGGCTCAGAGCTGTCCTTCAAGTAACCGATTTGTAACAGTTCGTTGTGTCACTGTGGTGGCAACTGCAGCTCGAATTGCTGCCGCAGACTCGGTACGATGCGCCACGGCCATACGACGTACACGGCGGTCTTTCGTCTCAGTAGTGCCACGTGGCCGGCCGAAACCCGGTCTTCTTGAGGCAGTACCTTCCCTTGACCACCGCTGCCAACAATCATGCACAGCGGCTACATTCCTGCCAAGTCGTTCTGCAATGTTGCGGAACGAAAATCCACCTTCTCGTAGTCCTATTACACGACCTCGTTCAAACTCCGTGAGCTGTTGATAATATCTTCTTCGTCTTCTTAAAGGCATTCTTGACCGGTCAGTCTGATGCCGACCGGGTGAGAGTTTCCGTGTGTGTTTGTTTGAGCTGAACTGCGCTGCTGAGCAGAACTGACGATTCCAACCGCGAGACGGGTTTCAATCCCGATCTCGCGAATTTTTTTTTTTTTTTTCGATTTGGGTGTTATATTTTGCCCATCGATTAGAGCAGTGACGGGACTTAGTAAAAACGCCCTTGTGAGGGCGAAGTTCCGATCAGCTCGCATAGAGACTCTGGCATCAGTCATCGGGTACGTCGTCGCCGTACCGGTCCCGCGGACAAGGGTCCCTCGCCCGCCCAAAGCCCGAGCGCCCGGTTTCTAAGGTTAGACTAGAGTGGGAGAACCTCCGGGTGCCCACTCAGTACTTAGAAGAAATTTTTGTGTTTTTTTTTTCATCTCTCCCACAGAGATGCCAACTACCCAGAAGGGTAGAGTGAAGTCCAAGGGGCCCGTCCCCAAAGCGTCCGGGTCAACCCGGACGCAGAAGGTAGCGGCAGAAGCACTACCATGCCCTGTCGGCAGTGCTAAAGGGGTTAGCCCCTCTTCCGAGAACAGCCGGAAGGTAGAGCCCATTGCTGGGGGAAACTGTCGAAGACGATTCCCCAGGCGAGGGGCTCTAAAGCCGCTACGCCCACGAAGGGTGTGAGCACCCCCTTGCCAGTTCCGCCCATGGCTAGGAAGGGGAAAACAACACCCCAGCCCGAATCTCGGGCTCCTGAGGGGTCGTCCGCGGGGTGCGCAGAGGTACCTTCGGTGGGAGGTACGCATCCAGGGACACCCCGGTGCTTTCACCCGAGGAGTTGTTTTTGAAATGCATCTCCCAGCTCACCTCGGAAGTACAGTCCGTTATCTTGGACTCGCGGGTCACTTCCTCAGGGAGGGAAAAGGTGTTTGCTGCCTTGAGCAGCATTAGCGACGCTTGTTTTGAGCAAGCAGCACGGGTGGCCTATGTCGAGGGCATGCTGTCCGTGCGGGACGAGTTGCACTGTGAAGCCGAAGTGAAAGCGGCTTCCTACGCCGAAGTGGCTAGGAAAGGGGCTATCAAGGCGAAAGGGCCTTCGCCCGCCCCGATTGAGAATAGAAAGAAGAAGGGTAAGTCGGTAGACAGGAGACACGTGCTTTTAGTCTACCCGACAGTCGAGAGTGCGTCCTCAGAGGACACGAAGAAGACCCTGAAAACTGCAGTAAACCCAACTAAACTGCAGATAGGGGTCAAGAGCATTCGGAGCATCCGGAAAGGAGGGGTTGCGGTGGAATGTTCCCACCCCGGGGAGCTCGACCGCCTTGCTCAGGGAGTTGAGAAGCAATCCTATGACCAAGGATTGCACACTCCCCACATCCCCACTAAATAGAAACCCCCGGTTGATTGTGTACGGTGTCGACGGTGGACTCTCAGGGAAAGAGTTCGAGCAGATGGTTTGTGGGCAGAACCCAGAGCTCGAGAACGGGTTCAAAGCCTGTTTCCCCATCAAGTGCAAGGGAGGTAGGGTCCACTGGGTGGCAGACGTGGATCCCAAGGCCTTCAAGCACTTGGTGAGGCGGAAGACACTGAACTTGGGTTGGTCAGTGCTCCGTCTAAAGGAATTTTCGAGGGAGGTCAGGTGCTTTCGGTGTAATGGCTTCGGCCATTTCCGAGGCAACTGCCCCGAGACAGATGCAAGGTGCGGCAATTGTGGTGAAGTTGGGCACCAGCACCACCAGTGTGCTGCCGCACCGAACTGCAGCAACTGCACCGCTGCAAATGCCGAGTTCCGCCTGGGGCTGGACGTCTCGCACTCCAGCTTCAGCAAGACATGCCCTAGTCTTGTTAGGGAACTTGAGCAAAGGAAGAGCCGAGTCAACTATCGTTGTCGGACGGGAGAACCCTTGGAGGTACGCAGCTCTCGATAAAGAGTTTTCCGGTCTTTTGACCAAGGTGTTTGAACTGACCCTGGCCCGGGGTCTTCACCACCGCACTGGCCCTAGTGCGGTGATCAATGTAAATAATTCAATGTTGTAATGTGATTGTTTGTTTGACTATTGTGAGAGGGGTGCATGCGACCCTCATAGTGAAAGTGTTTGTACTATGCTGAGTTTCTGAATAAAAGACAGTAGTCCCAAAAAACTCGCGTTGGCGGGCGATCTCCCGGCCACGAGATGAGATTTTTTTAAAAAGTTGCTAGCCCCAACTGCCCATAGCACGTCGCACACACGGGTTGTGACAGGGGGGTGTAAGGTACCAGTCCCGTGGGGGAGGCAGATCCCCACAGGTCACTGGACCGAATCTGTCCGAGTAGAAGACCGTGGTTTCCGGTGACTGACAGTCTGGCTGTCGGAACGCCGTCAAGGGATACCATCTATCCCAAAACTATTCGAGAGAGTTCCGCATTTCCCTGCGAAGTCAGCACTTTGACGGTGCAGGTAGAGTCATCAGCTAATGTTAAAGGCATTCTTGACTAACATCAACACACTACGTCGAATCTCAACGATAACTAACGCTCACGAACGTTACAGCGCGTATTTACTGCAAACCTGCTTTGCATGTTCTGAGGGGCGCTACTAGCGCCACACGTATGCGCCGAGCGCGAAATTTGCATAGGCGTCATCTTACAGATGTACTCTCACTGCCTACCAACTGTCGTTTATCTAACACAAACCCTTCTTGGTGTTGGGATTTTTTTCCGTCAGTGTATGATATCCTGAAGTTCAATAATAGGCATTTTCTTGGGAACAGTTCGCAGAAACTGTACTTTTGAATTTTAAAGATAGTTCACAATCTGTTATAAACTATGCGGAATTGATCTTAAAACTATAGAAAATACTGTATTTACTCGAATCTAACGCGCACGTTTTCCTTCAAAATCAAACCTATTTCTACGGGTCCGCCTTAGAAACGGTGTCGAATACGTACACCAGGAGTATCACAAATGCCTGGCAATCTAGGATGTCGTTTCTGCGGCGCGCCAGTGGATGGAATTTCCTCTGAGCGTCTGATTTTTGCTGTAACCACGGACGATCTCCAAATTTCCCCATTCTTTTACATTGATTGAGAAGTTTCCAGGAAAGATATGAAATACGGACAATCGCTTGCCTAGTAGTATTATTATCTGAAAGAAATACTGCATTTTTTACTTGAACTTGGAGTATACTACTGAGAGATGTATTCAAAACGGCTGCCAGTATACAGCAAAGTTTAAACTGCTGGTGGTTACCTATGCAAAGAAAAATGGCAATTGCGCCTGTTTAAGGGAGTATGTAGTTTTAGAAGTGAATGTAAGGCTTTGGAAGAAGGAAAGCTGAATCAGTGCTCCAAAACAAGAAAGACGTTCTCGGGACCTCAGACGGGTAGATTTCCCGAGATTGACGATCGTCTAGACCATTTCGTGAAAAAGCATCGTGCATCAGGTTCTCTGGTTATTGTAGAATTCTTCAGGAAAAAGCATGATGCATTTATCGCGAACTTGGATCCAGTATACGGTTCACTGCTTCAAGAGGATGGATTTGCCGTTTTATGAAAAGAAAAGGATTTTTTCTCAGGTAGAGTACTTCAATATGTTAGAGAATGCCATCTGACATTGAAGAAAAGCTATGAAGTTTTCTCAAGTTCGTCATATCAGTAAGAAACCAAGAGCACCATGTTTTAAGATAGATGGAAATGCTGACCAAACACCATTGTTTTTTGATATGCCATCAAATTACACTGTAGAAGGTATTGGTGCAAAGCAAGTTAAAGTACTAACAAGAGCAAACGAAAAGATCCGAATGACCGTCATGCTTTCTATTACCGCCGATAGGAACTAGCTACCACCGTATGTCATTTTCAGGGAAAACCATTTCCGAATAAACCGACTTTTCCTCAGAACGTTCATGTCAGAGTTTAAGAAAATGGCTCGATGACCGAAAAAGTGGTAAATGGCTGGCTTCAAAAAGAGTAGTTTCGACTACTAGGTGCTGGGCGACTACGGCCCATGCTTCTATTAGGTTCATTCAAGAAGCATGTAAACAACTTGGTGAAACCCAGGATTGTTAAAAACAGAACTGATTTAGTTGTTGTGCCTGGAGGCATGATTTCTGAACTGCAGCCCCTTGATGTCAGTGTGAATATACCTTTTAAAGCAGCAATTCGATCACGTTATAATGCGTGGCTTACATGGGGAGGCACAGAACTGACAAAAACTGGATGTGTTAAAAAATCTTCACTCTCAGTAATAGCACAGTGGATTGTAGATGCCTGGGAGTTCATTGTTAATGATTTAGTTAAGCTTTCTTTTCTGAAGTGCGTCATTTCCAATGCAATGGATGGCACTGAAGACGACGGACGCTATCCTCGAACAATCCAGCAGTGAAACCACAGCCGACAGCAGCAATAAAGATTCGTGCAGTGAAATATCGGAGAATGTAGTTGGAGAGATTAAGTGGGCAATACATAATTTGAAATTATGGGGAATTTAAACAAATTCAAGAATTTACATATTTCGTAACTTTCATAAGTTTGTATTTCATTCAAGTTTTCTTGCGTCTTATTATACGAGTATTAAGAAAAAATGCGAATTTTTGTAGCTGATAAGTAAGGTGCGCGTTAGATTCACGTAAGTGCAGTATATTGGCTGGGCATGAAATTTCTATAAATACTGTGTACAAGAAATGAATTCCTTGAAATCTATGGCAGGTGTTGCTCGTAAAAAAATCTATTTTACGCGTCATTTAATTCTCTTTCTACTGATGGGTTTTCACCAAAGTGGGTAAAGCAGAAATTTCGAATAAGAATCGTCTCCTGTTTTTTATAATATATTTAAGCACGTGATCTAAATTTCTATAACTTTCGTGCCAATGAAATAACAGAAGTCTAACTATACTCCCAATTTGGAACACTTCTTGGAGCCTCGTCCTGTTTTCCACAACATGGGGTTTTATGCACCACTTGACCACTTTTTTATAACTTAACCTATGGATACTCATTCTTATATACCATTTTGTTTGGCAATCGCATAAGCAATGTTCTGTAAATATAAGTACCTTAAACTTAGTGAAAACCCGAAATCTGTAAAACAGCAAGTATCGCTAAAAAGAGTTTGAATTTCCTCAAAATATCTCTGAAAAAATTGAATAAATCAACTTATATGAATTAACATGTAAAGTGATGAATTACGCTTGAAAGCTAATAGCAAGACGGTTATCCAAAAAATGCTTTAAATTCTGCAAGACAACGTTTTTGAAAAGTAATATGAAATAAAAAATATTACTTTAAAATTATTAGCATAAGGTATGGGGAACACTAATAAGCACGAGGCTTGAAATTCAGTATTAACGCCACATTTTGAAGGAAGGAAAATTGTTGTGAAAATGGAAACATTTAATTTAGAATTTTGTTTCTATGTGTGGCTAATTTGCTATCAAACAACGTGTGGCCACGTTTGTGTCATCCTTACTGTTATAACGTCAGAGTGAATATAAATATTTTCAGCATCCTAGGCAGGCATTCCACATTACGTTCTAAGGAACACAGCACCTGAAAGACCTTTATTTTAAATCATAATGAAAAATATGAGTAAAACATGAATGTTTCTTTTTTTATACCTATTTCCAAATTTAAATAACACTCAAAAGGAATTTCAGAACAAAACATTCCGAACGAAGATACAAAATTAAGGCTATGTGATTTGCGTCTAGAACACTTCATTGCGCATGATCCGCTGATTTCCAAGTCTTAATTGAGGGAGAAATTGATTAATCTTTAATATTATAGTAATAAAAACATTCAGGACACAGCAGGATATATCTCCTCAAATACTGAAAAGGATCGGGAGCTTTGGATTAACGCTGAGCTCTTTTGATATCGTTCTGTCCAAAATAAGTTTTTAGTTTTTCATGTCTTCTGCTGTACATTCAAGGGAAATAATTTACATACCTTCTAAGTAATTAAAACTAATTTTACAACCCGTGTTCCATTCAACTCGGGTATCCAATAAATGAGCCACCCGAAGGGTGAAAAGTAAAGTAATTTTGAGACGGGAAGAAAATGCTTTGAAAAGAAGTCTGTGCAAATATTAGAGTTGTAGGAGTGCAAGCTTGAATCTTAAGGTGGATCCACCTGAAATATCTGCTTTATGTTTCCATTGGTAAAACTCCTTTACACATTTTTTCGCAATTAATGTATTCCCAAGGACGCCAATTTATATATTGATAAAACTTAAAACTAACTTTAAATTATAGTATGGGAAACTTAATACTTGTTAAAACATAACCATAACTAAAGTTAGTTTCATTGATGTGCAAATTTTCATCTTTCAGAATACATTAGTTGCGAAGAAAATGTGTAAAGAAATTTTACCATTGGAAACATAAGGCATAGATTTTCGGTGGAACCACCTTATTCAAGAAAGTTATAAACTGCGCATCCGAACACGAAGGAGATAAAATATTATGATCACCTCCCTCTATGTTGGTCCTCTACGTGCCGCAAAAACAGCTCTTACCCTCCGAGTCATGGACTCTGTAAGATTCCTTTAGGTATCTGCTACAAATACATCACAACAGATCCTTTAAACATCTGTGAGTTAGGTGATTGGACCGTCGCAGAATTGATTTGCTATTCCAACACAAGCCACATATGCTGGTTTGGATTGACGCCTTGTGAATTTATATTGCAGAGTAATATCTGAAAGCATTCGTGATGTACCCTGAACATGCTCAAACAACGAGGCTAATGGGCTTTCCGCATTATTCTACTGGAATTACCCCAACTGGAATCGAAGCTCAATCGTTAAGGGAGGAAATGAGACAATTATACAGCCGTACTATAACATATAGAATGGGAAGAAAAACAAACGGACATCTAATCTATCAGTTTTAAAATAGTAAATTTTATTTTTCAGAAATATTATTAATTGCCGCAGATGATATTGACACACCTTGTGCTTATGCTGGTGGTGGTGGTCTCTACAAGTAAGAAGGTTCTTAAGAAAGCCCATGTGGATGCACCGCAACAGGTACGAAAGGGTATTACGAAAGCCCATGTGAACGCTCCGCCACTGGTACGAATTTGTCTTAAGAAGGCCCATGTTAATTCACCTGAAGAGGTACGAAGCGTCTTAAGAATAGCCCATGTGAACGCTCCGCAGCGTGTACGAAGGATCTTAAGAAGGTCCATAAGTGAATGCGCCGGAACAGGCACGAAGGGTCTTAAGAAAGCCCATGTCAACGCACAGCAAACTCTTGCACCGCATCCGCTAGTCCGTATGGCACCAACTTGGAAAGCTGCGTTCATGACTTCGTGTTGTTTAGGACGTACACGCACCTTCTTATTGGTATGGTGATGTGAAACCATGTTTCGTCAAACCAGATGGTTTTTTTCTAGTGCTCCTCAGTCTACTTCGACAGGCCTTTGAAAACTCCATCCAAATATTCACGTATTTTGCAGTGAGAAGGAAACTGCCGCTGACGTTAACGGCCATAATTTCTTTGTTCCATTGTACGACAGATAGTCTTTGTGAGTGAACTTGTGAACGCGAAATCATTAATTTCTGATAATATCTGCATCTAGGTATCCGTACTATTTCTTGTAACCATGGTGGGCAGTCTCATCTAACCGCAATTGCCCGCTGACGTCTACATTTCTTCCGTTGGTTTGAAGTTTTGACCTACTTTTGTACTCTTGGTATGCACATGCAAAGGTCTGACGTTGTACTGGAACGAGGGCACATGCAAGTGTTGAAAACTTGCTGTTGCCAAGACGTCATGTCATGGTGACGGCTTAGCACGTCCCGTTCACTTTTAGCTAATCTGAAAGGCGTATCTACATTTAGTGAACATGCTAATTTCGTTCTACTTTAGATGAGAAGTTGTTACGTTTAGAGTTACAGTTGGAGTTTGTCAGGCACTCGAAATTATTTCTAATATTGAAAACGTCATTATGCATGCTTCTTCAAGCATTACAAGACTTTCGGGTCAGGGACGTACAGTTGGCATCAGTAAAATTATTTATTTTTGTTATTATTAAAAGTTTCAATAAAAAACCGTAAATAAAGTAAAGTATATAAGAACAATAGAATTAAGCCTCAAATTCAAATTCAGAAATGCTAAAATGAACAATCGCACTGATTTTAATACCTAATAAAAAAGATAAATTGGAACTATACTTCTGTTTTTCTTTTCATATTAAAGACAACGATTAATAAATAACGAGGTCCAATTCAATGTTGTGCAGTGAGGGCTTCATTGCACGACTCTGAATTGGTGATTTGCTAACTTACTTGAAGCATAAAGATAGGGCCTGACTACGAGCATGCTTGATCGCTTCACCATCCAATCCGCAGACGTATCTATAGGTAACATTTTTTTTACTGAGAATAAGACATATGGAATAACACAGTATCCGTCAGTTAATATCAGAAAGCAGATTAAAATCAAAATGAATACATTCAACACATTTTTGTATGTTGAACATAATATTTAAGTACAAATTGTTCTAAACTTTGTTATATATGTCAAAATTTCATAATTTTTCAGTAGAACAAACACTCTTCAAATGTACAGAAAGTGAGAAATGACACAGTTATTTAAAAAATGTAAAGGAAGACAAGAATGCTTCATAGACGCCGAATGATATGAGGCTTTGCCAATAATCAATCGTCCGAGATTTGTACCGGCTTTTGAATCCCGCAGAAGCATATATACATGTGTATGTTGTATGAGGAGATTGCCCTACCGCACGGGCCGATGCGTGAAAAAAGCGGACCCGAATTAGGGTCGGGTGATTTTGTTGCTAATTCTGGCCTTTACACCCCGCAAACAAATCAGAAGTTAATTTTTTTGGCCCATAATATATTCACATTTACTCACAAGCACGGGGACTAGAAAAAACAAGCAGTTTCAAACTTATTTATGAGTTTATTACTGGGAACAGCTAATGACACAACACTTTATTTTAAATTTTAAATAAATCAGTGTATAAAACTCTCTTGGGAATTTTTTTTTCGAGAAACTTAGATTTACAGAAGTCGACGACTATGAGCCGAATCACATACATTCCCTTAAGAGTAACACGTCCTAGACATTTTTCTTCATTCGTGCAATGTACTATTCAGTATATTAAAATTTAAGTGGTTTACAAAAACAAATGTCAGGAATAGAGTTTCCAGCTCAAATCATACATTTAAAATCGTATTTTCTGAAATAATTGAAGCACCTTGGAGAAAATCACACGTTTTCTTTGGCAGAGAGATAATTCACAAAACGAAAACGCAAGCTTTAATGTTAGACAACCTACCATGCTTTGGAACTTTGTCTCACGCGTTTTCTTCGGATAAGAGAAGTGCAAAACCTGCTTGTGTTGTCCAATTATCTACACACGCATTAACAGGAACCCCCCCTCCTTATTTTTCAATAGGCATAGGTCTGCAGGCAAATCTAGATTATTTCCACTCATGCCCAACTGAGATATGTCACGTGACTTTACAGTAAAGTCCTGCTATTTGTGGTAGGTGGTTGAGGTATGTCTTTTTTCTAGCACATTTCAACTCAAAAGCTAATATTCATAAATCATGAATCAAGTTTCTCGAATGCACGTCCTATATAATTTTCTAGTTTGCACATAGAAGTGCTATAGTGAAGGTGTGTAGTATTTCAACTAAACGCAGTTCACCACTTTCCATACAGAGCACTTTCTTTTGCAGCTCACTTTTGTGAGCACTTTCTTTTTAAACTCACTTTTGTGAAAAGCATCATTTTTATACGAAAGAAATAGTGTGAATCTTATAAATACGCGATTTATACAATTGAAAGAACATGAAAATTGTCGGAATAAATAAAAAGAAAATTTAAGAATTGCAATCTAGTTGTGACAATCCATATTTTCCAGGTCAACCTTTTAGGCTGGCGTTCTAGGAGTACTTGATCATCATCGCGAAGAGAAACATTTCGAAGTCCGAGATGGAGACTTCGAGTGAATGTAAACACATTCGAGAATGAAGCGTGACTTCCCGTTCAGTGTTATGTCGACGAGGCACCTGCCTCTCACGTGGTCTTCAATTATTATCCGTTTTCTCGCGTTCAAGTCAATCTCTTTAAATTACGATATTGAGACATTTAGGAAAATTTCACAAAAGTATCAACTATTTCGCACACCTAAGCACGTTTTCTCACTAATATTATTACAGATATCGATAGATCTTGCGTAGATGAAACGTATGTCACTTCGCGGTACGTGCTATCACGTCACGGTTCCCAGTTATACTAATTTTATCGCGCCCGCCTAGCGCCGATTTAACCACAAAATGACAGACGCGCGGGCCGCTCACTGTTACGACATCTGACCTTGAACTCTTTTTCGGTAGACTCTTTGGACCCTCCTCTCTTTAACTCAGTTAGTATATTTTTGCTAGTTTTTATAGTTTTGGAATTATTGAGGGAATTCTGGTGTGCACGTTTTTGGGACACACGGTTTTTTATCGTAGGACACAGTACTGGAACGAAACGGTAAACGTATTCTGCGTCAAAATCTAAATATAGTTTCAGTTTTATAAAATATTTTCATAAAACAGAGAAATCAAAGTTTGGCGATGTTTCAAAATGTTATGACCCTAAATGTTTAATTTTGCTCATGGAGTGAACAAAATGTGCGATAATAATCACTAAAATTAGCTGCATTCGCATAATTTTTCTATTTGTGTTTTGTACAAAATTTAAGATTCAAAGAGATGAAATCACATGTAGAGGATTTTAGGAAAGGACTATCTGACCTCAGGTTTCAAACAACCCTTAGAAATAGGAAGCTAGGAGATTTGGGCTAGAGTGCCCGATAGAAAAGTGACTCCGAAGCTAGTTTGAAAGGGTGAGGAAGACGCCCGTATTTTTTATCCGGGAGCCCATACGACACACGGCGGATATTTACTGGTTTGAGCGTTCGCCCTCTCATTGGTAGTTACGAAAGTTCGCCACTAATACATCTGCGGCCCTTATGATTCAAAGTAGATTTCAAAGTATTGTAAATATCCTTAAACAAACAGTAAACTGCAATCTCATTGGGCTGAATTACACAGTTTTGCTTACTTTTCTGGTATTACAGGTAATATCATAATTTTTTCCACTCATTTGAAAAGACAGACGGCGGTGAGTTAAATTATTTATATTTCTAATTTAATGTTATTTCAGAAAAGAAATGAGCTTGATGACTTATCCGATAATATTGACGTCCGAATAAAAACTTCAAAAATTTATTGGTCGGTATGACTTTGTTCATTACATCTTCAAGAAGTTATGTTGTGTACTGTCGCGTCGTACTTTTGAGAATTATTAAATATATTTGTTTTATCAGTGCTTTGCAGAAATGTTTGAAGAAAACTGCGGATCCTAATCTTTAATTACAAGATAGGGCATATGTATATATGTCTTCACCCAGACACTCTTAATTTCCTAGTGCAACATTGTGCTTTCCTTATAAAAATATGATATTTGTAGTTATTGAACAAGTTCTCGAAGCCGCCCCGGTGGCGCAGTGGTCTAAGCGATGGCCTCTGATCATTCGCCCGAAAGGGGTCCGGGTTCGAATCCCGGTGAGGCATGGATGTTGTGTTTGTCTTACGGCTCTGGTTCTCTCCCTTCCCTGGAACCAGTGACCCTAAATTAGGGACGGGCGACTGCTTATAGCCCATTGAGTTGCTCACGGTGGACGTTAAACCTGCAATTAAAAAAAACAAACAGGTTCTCGAATAGAACATTGCTGAAGTTACTGACTGAAAAACTATTTTAACTGGATAAGAAAAATTATTTGGACATCCCATGATTTTATGCTAGCATGGGAAACTTTAATAGGAAGACATAGAGTTATATTATTCTTAAATATCTCGACGACAGGCATTCCGTAGTTGGTTCAGTCGCTGAACACTGTGTGGGAGGAAGACGTTTCAGACCGGTGTTCGAATCCCGGTGCTGCCAGCCATCTAGTCTGCGGTTTTTCAGGTGTTTTCGGCAGATTCCCCGTGCTTGGGGACATAAATGAGTTAATGGTTTCCCCTCAATTCCTTCCCGGACGTACTTTGTCCTTGGCCCCTCTTTACTAAGATGCTTGGGGTTACTAGATGAGTGCCGACGCGCTGGTAGTAAAAGCCAAAAGAGGATTGTAATTTACCACGCCTGTCACCGGAAACCTACGGGACTCTTCCCATGATTGTTGATGATGATGATAATGATAAATAAATCACTCTCATTTTTAGCAAAACTGTGAAAAGACGATTTTAATCTGACCCTCCTAGCGCCGGAAACCTTCGGGACTCCTCCCATGATTGTTGACGGTGATGATAATGATAAATATCTCACTCTCATTTTTAGCAAAACTTTGAAATTTAAATTTGGTTTGACATTATGAAAAAAAAAGGGAAATGTTTATTACGAATGAAATTATCTCTTTTCAATGAACTGGATGTCAGTAAATAAACTGTGCATGATAAAATTGAAAAAAATAAATTAAAATTAAATTTTCACAAACGTGATCTTTTAAACTTTGTTTTATGTATTGTGCTATATTTCTTTAAAGGTAAGATATTTCCTGTCCTTACAATGTTTTCCTAACATGATTCCACTTCTCTAATTGTATTCTATGCGGTGGAAGGAGGACGGAAGTTCATCGAATGTCTTGCAGTAGGGTTCCGCAGATTGTATCTCAAATGAAAAGCAAAGCAAAGCAAAATTAACTAAACAAAACATGCTTTCCCAAATGCTAAAAGAAACAGGGAATTATCAGAGGTTCTCAGTATTTTTGCGACTCGCACGAAATGTGGATTATACAAAAACCAGAATCTCAGCACGAAACAAACGTAGTGCAGTTATTATTTGTGTGTGTGTGTGGTAAGGAAGGACTGAGTTTTTATACAGCAAAAACTCTATTAACGAAATTTGTCGAGCAACAGTAAGATTTAGTTATTGCAGAACAGCTGCAGTAGGGAGAGCATTAAGGATTGCATTCGAACAATGAATCCTCTAAACAGCGATCAACGGACAGTCCAGTCAGTCCTACAGAATATGTAACCGACATCTCATTTTTTTTAGGAACTTTCGTAATTCCTTAAGAAGTTTTGCAAATGGGATAAGATAGGGGCATATAGTATTGGTAAAGATTCTGAGCCTCGGTAAAGACGGGTTGGATTATGGCAGGTAAAATAATGTGCTCATTTGAAATGTACTATGTCAAAAATACCAGTAAAATCCAGTATTACCTAATGCAATATATTTAATCAGAACGTTTTAACGCGTCAAGTATATCATTTGTAAAGAACATCATTTCTTACGAACTTGTGGCTAAAAAAATGGGGTATCGCCAATTAAGGTAACATGTTTTTCCATAGGCTTTGTGACCATGTCTTTTATTGTGCATTAAATGTATTTTTAGCGTGGGTTGCGAGGTCGCGACTCCTAGCGGTATATATAAATGTCACTGGCATTGAAAAGTCTGCTTCCCATGACAATCTCTGTAGTTAGATCATCTGATTACCAATTACGATACAGATTTCTCTATTTGCACTGTTTTAATTACTACATTTTTATTGAGCATTAGCGATACGCATACCTGTACCACATTTTATTATTCCTATAAATATGGTCAGAAATAATGATGTTTTGTAAGTTTGCCCGCAAGGTCCGGGGACCTTGCAGGCAAACTTACAAAACATCATTATGAAGATATTCATCATTATGAAGATATTCATGGATTTGCCCGCAAGGTCAGGGGACCTTGCCGGCAAATCCATGCGTTGAATATCTTCACTCTCCAACAGCTCTACGACAGCTACTGTACGATGAGGTGTAGCGCTGTCGTCCATGAAGAGAAAGTCAGGACCCACAGCACCTCTAATTAGACGCACGTGAGGGAGGTGAACCTCGGTACAATAGCGGACACCAGTGACTGAACATCATTGGAAGATGTGGAGATCAGTACGTCTACCAAGCATGATACCGCCACAAACCAGAACTCCACCACCTCAAAACCGGTCCCTTTCGATGATGTTGGTGGTGTGATTGCGTATTCCCTGCTCTATCCAGATGTTTATACGTCCAGAATAGGTCGTCAGACTAAATCGGCTCTCATCCGTAAAGAGAGCTCGACCTCATTGCTGATGTGTCCAGTTCTTGTGTTCCTGGCACCACAGAAACCGCGGTATCCAAAGCAGGCGTTAATGGCACACACCGTACAGGCCGTCGTGCAAATAGACCACCTTTGTGCAGCCACCTGGCCACGGCAAAACGCGATAACTGACGTTCAGTTGTCTGTTGCATGTGCCTTGCGATTTCTCCCGCTGTCTGCCGTCTGTTTCTTCTCGCCTGTAGGACAACATACCGGTCGTCCGCCGCCGTGGTTGCTCGTAGACGACCACTGCTAATCTCTCGGACAGCTGTTCCTGTCTTTCCTAAATGCTCTCCAAGCTCATGAAACAATGCTGTGAGCGATTCCGAACTCCTCGGCTACACTAGTCACACTTCGACCTTCTTCCAACTTCCCAAAGACGCGACCTCGGGTAAAGATGTCGTCTACTGGATTGCCTGTTGGCCATATCACAAGGTGGCAGCAACTCGATGTTCTTTAAACCGATGTACACCGTGCATAGCTTTCACCGAATTCTTGTAAGTACACCGCCTGTGTGCTTTATACCCTTCCGACCCCCCAAGTCATGCTGCATATATGAGCATGCCCTACCGAACCGGACCCTAGTCAATGTCCTGAGTGGTTATTCGGTCCGTTCTGCCTGCTCGTTCCGCTGTTATGCTAATTTCTCCTCTCCGTCCTTAATTTTTGTGCACCAGTGTATATTATGAATCATTATTTGCGTTTTCCAACAATAGGATAGTTAATATATTTTTAGATATTAACTTATAAATGGTGCAAAAACGACATCTTTTGCAAATTTCACACCCGATGAGGTACCTGAAGATGGAGTGCTACAGGCTTCAAATCTTGGCGTGAAACACAATTTGGGTGCTTTCAAATTTCCCAACCCCAGCTGATTTGAATAAAAAAATGCACTCCTCCCTACAAAATATTGTGCGGAATTGTCATTTCGTAAGGTATGTACTGGTTGCGAAAAACATAAATACTTGCATAGGTAGAAATATAAAAAAATGTATAGAAAGAGAGAAAACAACCTCATCGTTTTTTTTATATTTCTTCTGCCTAAAAAAGCCAAGATTAGGCACTACAGCAATTGCTATAATGAGTAAAACCATCTGCATGTGCATACTTTACAACAGTTTTCAAAACTTTAAGTGCGAAATAACAGCGTTTGACTTATTTTCCAAATAGTGTATTTTTACAAGTGTCATGCAAGAATAATAAAAATGATCCTATAGTCGTACGAAAAGAGTTCGCGATTGGCGAACGGATCTCCCAGAACGGATCATTTTACTATGTACTAGCTATGCTTTCGTAATTATGAATATGTTTTCCAAAAAAGATGTGTTTTTGTCCAGATTAGCAAACGTTTTAAAATAACATGCAGTTTTATATCCATAACGTGATATATAGTATTTAATTTTGCCACCGAAACTGAATAATGATGTGCTTCTGGTCGAGTACCTTCAACGCTTGTAAAAGCGTAATACCATATTGGAGAAACGATATTAAGGTTAAAAGGAAACTGTGTCTCTTTGATCTTGTGTGTTCACAGACAGAATGAGCGCATAATCACTTCTATGAGCTTCCTCTTTATCAAACCTCTTATCGCCTGTATTATGAATATTACATAATACACCGGCAAATAACTTGTGAAAATAAATACTCCTTAGCGTCCGTTACATGAATATTACATAAAAGACCTGCTAGTAAGTTGTCAACATAATTACATTCATGCCATATCGAGATTTATTTGCAGACAAACCTGCTGTATTTCAGTAACATGAAAATACCTAGGCAGAATAACTTATTTTATAATTTCTTACATGCTTACTTGTACAAGATCGAACAGTCGGGCAGCGTGCTAATCGTGACACATGCATTTGACTGGTCCGACATAATTCAAGAAAAGATGTAATGCTAAATGCAATTGCATATATTTTACTCCGTGCATCACACACTAAATACGTGGAACGAACAAGAAGGTCTAAGCCTGACCTTAAAAGTATTGGTGGCGGCTGACGAAAGTATTGTACAATATTGGGTCATCCTTGAATTATATAACAGCCATGCTAGGGGTCTACTGGAATTGTGTCTAAATCGACAGTTCAGCGCATCCTGCTGCGTATCAGTCGCATGCGCAGACGGATGGTCACTGGGCCTATGCGAACGTAGGTGCACGGGTAAAAAAGGCTTATATTTCCACCGCAGTATCGGAGTTGAACCTATGCTGATTGGCGAAGGATTTTCTTTTAGGATGAGTCACATTTTCTGTTTCATCGAACGGATGGACGTTGTCGTATAAGGCGAGAAACATCGGAGAACAAACACTCTTCAACTATTGCTAATGCCATTAAGAAACCTAGTTGAAACACTCGATGCCCTTTGTGGAAATACTGCCCTTGTAATTAAAAAAGAAGCCGGTCTTTTCTGTAGTAACGGGGTGGGTCCGCATGTAGTCTAAGAGCATGGCTATGGACTTCTGATACTTAATCATATTCAGGTGGAAGTACCTAAATAATGTTAGGGATTATTCCTTTTTCAAGATGTTCATAAAGAAATTACTAAAAACACTTTACACCTTGGAAAGTAAAACTGAATGATTTTAAATAAATATTTCTTCGACAGCTCTAAGTTCTGCATATTTAATGTTTTTTACATGATTATGATAATCTTAGTAGTATGCAAAATATAAATTGAAACATTTGGAATACTAGCTACTTACTGTTCCTCAAAGCTACATTAGATCAGTGAAAAAAATCTTTCGGAATAGAACAGTAAAGAACAAGTTCTGGCGAAGAGGATGGTACTAAACCGTGTCCCGCCCACGATATCCTGACACATTTCTTTATTATTCTGATATCTAATTGTTCGCCGCCAGCTCAGCGCGGCCCAATGAGAAGATGACCTAAGTAAACCCAAAGCTAACTCAACACGCTAGCATTCACAGAAACATGTTTTCTTAAATAAATTACAGAAGCAAAAACATTGCTTTCCGAGTACTTCCGTATGTTGACCGAGTCAAGAGTACTAGTTCATTGGACATTCAGGATGTTGCTGTCATGCACATTCAGTACGTCTGATGGTAATGTATTCATACTCCGGAAACCATGCAAATATTAATTGCGTCCCTACTCAGTGACATATATACCGAAGGAAACGTTTTTTTCTCAACATGGATTGGAACTTCTCTATCCAGCGCAATAAATGAATTACACTGACTACATTCCAGGGAAAATTTGTCTGATGATGCGAATCATACCCAAAAAATAGTGTTCTGAAGAATGAGGACATTTTCGTTGGAATATACACTGCAGGCCACCCAAAATGCAACACCAAGAAGGAAGCATCCAATTGGACTGAAATTCACAGCATGCGTCGCCCGCGAGATGACATGCAAACGATTCGCATTGCAGGGCATAAGCAAATCATGTGCGCCCGGCCCGCCACCGAGAAGCACTATAAGAAGGGTGCACAGAAGGTGGGGTGTAAGTAGTGGAAGTGTGTTGTGCTGCCGGACCTGTGCGTGGGCAGCTTCCTGATGCCGCGTCGCAGAATATAGCAGTCATTCCGGCAAGTTTTGGAGTTCGACAGAGGACAAATAGTGGCTTATCGCGACAGCGGTTTATCGTACCAAGACATCGGTGTCCGTGTGGGACGGCATCCAGCCACAGTGAGGCGAGTATGGATTCGATGGGTGCAGGAAGGGCTGTTGGACCAACGTGAGTGATTGCCGCAGCCGTGGCACACCACCGAAAAAGAAGACCGGAATGTTGTGCGTCGGGCATTGACGGCTTGCACCGTAACATCACGAACGTTAGCGCAGGAATTAGGGTGTGTTGCGCAACAACCTGTGTCAGCACGTACCGTTTGACGCCGTCTGCAGGGGCGACAACTTGTCGCACGGTGCCCATTGCTCCGATTACGATTGACGTTACACCACCGGCGAGTGCGGCGGCAGTGTGCCGTTGAACGCCACATCTGGACTACGGAATGGCACGACATTGTCTTCTCCGACGAATCATGCTTCTTCCTGCAACACCACGATAGTCGGATCCGCGTGTGACCTTACCGCGGCGAGAGACTGTATGACGCCTGCATTATGCATTGCCATACCGGTCCGTCTGGTGCCGTTATGGTTTGAGGCTCAATTGCATATGACACCCGCACCCCTTGATACGCATCGTCGGTACACTCAACAGCCACCGCTACATCTCAGACGTTTTGGAGCCTATAGTTCTCCCTTACCTGCAGGATCTGCCAGCGGCCACGTTTCAACAGGACAATGCGCGCTCGCATGTGGCACGCATCGTGCAACAATTTTTTATGGCACACCAGGTGTCACTGCTGCCGTGGCATGCTTGTTCTTCCGATACATAGTCCATCGAACACGTCTGGTCACTGACTGGCAACCGAGTAACCCGGCAAGCACCACCCGCGGCTACGCCTGATGAACTGTGGCAAAGTGTGGAACCAACCTGGACCGACATACCCGAAGCCCACATCCAAAGCCTCTTTCGTTCGATTCCGCGGCATGTAGCGACCGTTATTGCGAGCCATGGGGGCCACACGAACTATTGATGTCGGCGTGTTCCGCAAGTCGCACGGGCCTGTAAGCTCAATCGTTTCATCTTTGTATCTGTTGTTATGTGTCCAGTAAATCTGGCCTAGCTATCTCGTGTCGTTCTTGGTGTTGTATTTTCGGAGGCCAGCAGTGGATATTGCACACGGTATTCTTCAAAATGGATGTTCCGTTCCCTCTGTTAGTTTAAGTTTAAATGGACACCAACTGCTCCCCACATCTTGGGGATATCAAGAGGAATATGAGTTTTACGGAACTACTTTCTAAGTGTACGAGAACATATACCTGAAAAATGCGTGAAGCGTGCTTTTTCTGACAATTGAATTGTCCAAAATGATGTGAAAAATCCAATTGGAGACCCACTGGATCACGCTCGTAACATCTTAACTTTGAAAGCAATCCCTGGCATTCAATGTGTATCTTAATCTATTTTTTCTAAATGCTTTGCGAATACGTTATTTAATAGAAACACATTTTTTTTCCATCGATTATTTTATTTTTCTGTAGGATGACTTAACGTTTTTCATGATTAATTAACGAAATGTACCTTTTAATGCATATCTTAACCTATTTTTTTTTCAAAATGTGCGTAGTCATTAAACTTATCAATATATCAACATTATTTTTTTCAACCTTTACAAACTAACAACTACTTTTATTGAGACTTTTTTCTGATTCAAAACCAACAAACGTACTAAGATATTATGCACAAGCTCGCAAAATTTAAAGACGAACAATGGTGTACACTAACTACCTAACTCCGGGTACGGAGAAGTGGCCACCGGAGAACTGGACACATTGGAATTTCAGTGCCATTAAGATGTTCTGCATAAACACATTTCGTTTGGCTATATTTTCTCCCGCTGCTTGAGTAACTATTGTTTATTATATATATATTTTTAATATTTCATTTTCAGTAAGAAATCTAGACATTTTAATGATTTTCGGGCTAAAGACGAAGCGGAGAACTGACCCCCGGAGAAATGCATACAAATAATTTAAGGGGACGTATAAAAAGTGTGTTCTGGACTGCTCCGTGGGTACGCTTCCCGAGATCGGTTATCTGACACACATAAGATTTCCGTATATTCGTATTTTTATATTTAAGATATTTTCCAAGATTTATAAACTACAGCTAAACAAATTATCTGCGGGTATGTGCAAACCCAGGAAACTTTAGGGGGAGGGTGTGCTTAAAAACTGAAATATGTAATGTAAAGAAATTCTAATGTCCGTTCGGGATATTTTCAACGTTTACAAGCTACAACTCAACAAATTATCTAAAGCCATGTGCCTACCCAGGAAACCTGTCGAACGGGGGGTGGGGGTGATGGTAATACCAAAAGTGTAAAATATAAAGAATTTCTCGTACGATCGGGAAAGTTTCAGCATTTACAACCAGAAATACTTTATGTTTTATATTTTAGGTATTACCTTCCCCCCCCCCCGAGAGATTTGCTGAGTCAGTACATGCCCTCAGAGAGTTTGTTGCGATGTAGGTTGTAAATGCTTAAAATCTCCCGATTGGACCAGAAACTCCTCATATTTTATACTTTTCGTGTTACCCCCCCCCCCTTACGACATGTTTCCTGAGGTAGCACATGCACTCAGAAAATTTTTTGACTTGTAATTTGTAAATGCTGAAAATCTCCCGATCGGGCCAGAATTCTTTATTTACATTTTACACTTTGGGGTGCCCCACCCCCACCACCCCCGACAGATTTGCTGTGTAGGCACAGGCTCTCAGATTAATGTGTCGAGTTATAGCTTGTAAATGCTGAAAATCTCCCGATCGAACCAGAAATTATTTGTATTTTATACTTTTGGTGGTACCGACCCGACCCTTCAGCCGCGCCCCGACAGATTTCCTGAGGCAGCACATGCCCTCAGATAATTTGTTGACTTGTACGTTCTAAATGCTGAAAATCTCCCGATCGGACCAGAAATGCTTTATAATTTACACTTTTCGGTATTATCCCTCCCCCCGATAGGTTTCATAAGTAGGCACATACCCTCAAATAATGTGTCGAGTTATAGCTTGCAAATGCTGAAAATCTCACCATCCGACCAGAAATGCTTTATATTTTACACATTTTGTATTAACTCCTCCCCCTTGACAGTTTCTATTGAGTCAACACATGCCCTCGGATAATTTGCAGATTTATAGTTGGTAAACCCTGAAATCTTTTGTTGAGTTTGCATAAGTTACAGATAATGATCAATAATGATCTATCAAATTTATCTCATTGGTTATTCTCTAACAAATTATCACTTAATATTCTAAAAACCAACGCCGTATATTTCCGAAACGTTCATAAAAGAGAGGACATAAATACCTTTCCAGTAAGGATTAATGATCACCCCTTAATATTGTGGACAAAGTTCAGTATCTTGGTACTAATGATAAATCTCGCACGATAACTTTAAAATTACTAGATATATGCTGTCTAACGTACGATCAACAAAAACCGTGTCCCCAACTGCAAATTAAAACACATTTATTTACAATTAAAAACTCTAGTTTAAAATACAAAGGCAAGTACTTTCAAGGATCCCTTGTCCCCATCATCAGGCCTAAGTGCCAATGATCATGAGGAGCTATCTCATATATACAGCCACAAAACATTCCCGTCACAAGTCTCTTTCACATTCCTGTGTTGCCAACATTAGAACACAAACCCTAATGTTAAAAAAAATACAAGTCAAAGACAGTTCTAGATTTCATTCTTGATGGAAGAGGGTGTCACCAACCGTCTCCATGGGTTTGGTACATAGGTAGGCATGTCAATATTACAACAAGTGTTACCATATGAAATGATATGCAAACTTTCGGACAAAACTATTGTACTTCTGGTTACATTTGAACAGAGAAATTTTTTGCGTTATCCCAGTTAGGGAGTAACTTCCCTGCCAAACTGCAGTAGTAAGTGCTGTGTTAATAGTCCTTGTTCGTAGAGCATATTTATGTTCTCTCAATCTTTTATGCAATGTACTAAGTGCAGAACCTATATAGAATTTATTATCAGTATTAGGGTCTTCATGTATAAGTGGGATACAATAAACACCTGGTTTACAAAAATTTGAAACCTTATCACAGTCATACCTAATTAGTGAAAAGACATTTCGAGTGCAGACACCAAATTTCAAACCATGTTTCCGGCATGCCTTTTTGAGGGTAAAATAATTGGGGGAAAGTATTCTACCTTGCCAACATACCTAAAAATCCCGACATCCGTAGACAATGTCGTGAATCTCAAATTCGTTAAGTCTCTCAATCATTTATAGAAATCCTGCCCTGCGAATCCAAAAGACCGAGCCATAGCCTTAATAGTAGAAAGTTCCTTATTTCGGGCTCTACAGGTAGATGAATGAGTGAAAGCTCATCTTATCAGAAAACGAAGGGCTGAGACCTTTTGTTCAGTGGGGTGTGAAGAGGCATAAGGGATAACGCATGGTGTAAACGTTGGTTTTCTATAGACAGAATATTTGACCTGGTGTGAAAATGGGTCCCTTGACAACATAAAATCCAAAAAAGGTAGTTTTCCGTCTTGTTCCAATTCTCTAGTAAATTTGATAGTGGGAAATTTTTAGGAGAGGTGTTCCGTAAATTTGTCCAGGAGTGTAATAAAATGAGGCCAAAAAAACCAACATATCGTCAACATATCTAACAAGGAGTGCAATTTGGAAAGGGAAATTCGATAGAGCACGGTCTTCCAGTGACTGGAGCAAAATCTCGGCTAAAATGGGGGATAATGGGGACCCCATGGCTGCACCTTCTCGTTGTTGAAAAAATTTCCCGTCGAATTTTAAATACAACCTCCTGGCTACCAACTTAAGAGCGGAGAGGGTAGCCTATGCTTCAAGTGAAGGAATCGAACAGTCAGCTTGTACAGTAATGTGGTTATTTGAAGGCGTCGGTCTTCTAAATCAGAACTCCGGTCTCTCTGAAACATCATTTTCCAGGCGTGCGGAATGATATGGTGAATATAGTCAATGAAACATATATGTTTTGAAACAAACATACCCAAATTTCTCTAAATTAGAGTAATGACGCGTTGGAAGGTGTGGTAAGAATTTTAGCTCAACGCCATATCGGATAATAGACGCGATAAAGCGGTAGTCATAGCTCCAATTCGAAAATTATATGTGTGTTCTGCCAAGCGGCTTTTAATACACATACTGCCCTACCTTTGCCTCACTTTTCAACACGTCATCATTCTTATTTGCAGAAAGCTTGTGTATCTTTGCTTAAGAACAAATATGTTGCAATGACTGTATTCCACATATCATCCACCACGCCTGGAAAATGCTGTTTCAGAGGGACCTCAGTTCTAATTTAGAAGTCCACGCCTTCAAATAACCACGTTACTGTATTCCTCATGCTGCATGTTATCAATTTTCCAAACGGATTGTTAAACGTGCGTGAAATTGAATTGACACGTCATTACGAAGATGAGACCATTTGGAGCTCGAAAGATCTCATGTCCTTGTTTTTAACCTGTATCTATTTTTAGCATTTAGTAAAGTTATTTTTAACTAGTAAGGAGGTTTAAAAATGTCTAAGTTAGATTTAAAAATGTCTGGAATAGACTGACCTTTACGAAAATGGAATTTTTAATTTTATACAGTTTTCGAAAATTAAACTGCGAAAATCTTGATTAACACGTCATCAGGGAATGAAATATGATCGCCGCCCCGGTGGTGCCGTGGTCTAAGGCGTTGGCATCTGATTATTCGTCCGTAAGGGGTCCGGGTTCGAATCCCGGTGAGGCATGGATGATGTGTTTGTCTTACGGCACTGGCTCTCTCCCTTCCCTGGAACCAGTGACCCTAAATTAGGGACGGGCGACTGCTTATAGCCCATTGAGTTGCTCACGGTGGTCGTTAAACCTCCAATCAAAAGAAAAAAAAAGAAATATGATCAGTGGTCCTGGCTGGTGACCATGTGTCATAGATGTGTACGTGCTCGAATTCCTGTGAAGAATGAGAATGTTATGTTGTATTTGTCTTACATCACAGGGTGTGTTCCTTTCCTGGAACCAGTGGCCCTAATTTAGGAACGAGAGGCTAATTATACTGATTCGAGCATTTCATTTTATTCGTTAAATAAATTACATTTAATGTATTCGTAAACAAGTGCTGTCAGTGATTTTGGTAATATAAAAGTTTCCAATTACTGGCAGAGTTCAGGAAACAATGTCTTGTATCCCAAAGGCCCATCTAAAGGGAATAGTATTTCCTATCTCACAATTTTTGATTTTATAGTCCCCTATGGGACCAGCACAAGTCACTCTCGGGCACCAGTTTTGTTGCTAAACAAATAAGTAAAGCAGGCGTTCAAATCTCCCGGAGCGATATTGTTTCTCTCATGACATCGCATGCCGTCTGTATAAAGAAAGAAATATCCGAGGAAATATCTGGAGGTCAATGCACATAAATACTACATACCAAAAGTTCCGTATAGTGACCTAACACTAATTTTGTCTGCTAACTTCTAAAGGGGAAGAGAGAACTTCTGAAAAGATCAACAAATAACTTTGCGCTTTATGGCATTCTGGGGGACACAAGATTTAAGGGCGCTGTTTGATAAACGCTTAAAACAAATTTAGGAATCTACAAAAATTCCGAAATTTAGTATTTGTTTATCGTCCTTTATCCAAAGCTCGACATGATGTTAATTTCTAGGAGAAACAATGGAATTTTTGCTGAAAATTGCAAATGCATATTTTCATAAATAAATAAAAATCCTTAACAAGAAAATTGTGTTTTTAAAATTTTGAAGCTAATGAAAAAATCAGCTGCTGCATTCGGAATATACTTCTGAATCCAGCTACAGTGGCTAGAAGAGATAGTGTGTTATACACTTCTGTAGAAGGGTCCTCAAAACCATGAAATCAGAGACGGCGCTGAAGATAGCTTCGACGATATTGCTGTAAACCATGTTGATAAATATGCGTACATCTCGTTCCGTGCAGTATATTAATTTCAAAACATTTTTACCAAATAATGTTTTTTTATGCAGCAGTCACACTAAAACTGATTAGTGCTATGTATGATTAGGCATAAATGAATATTCTTCCAAATGGGGTATTTTTGAAAGCTTCGCCAATTTTATTCAGGAAGTACGTAATTTTGCATTGAATCCACGCGTTACAAAGTTGGTTAGTACGAACACATTACTATACGCAAACATCCTCCGCAGTTATAGGGATTTTCGCCCAATCCTCTTATTGAATGCTGTTCTGATCATGTTGCAGATCTTTCCTCTATCTCTATGGAACAGAAAATGTTTACTTCGGGTGCATCATGATACTGTACTTAAGCCTAATCTTCTCATGATGAAGTTTGCAGAATTTACTCCTCACACTTGTATCTCAAATTAACTGAGACACACATGTCTCTCTGAGTTGTGGGATTCCGTTGTTTTGCAATGATTTTGAGACATTCCTCACAATTATTCTTAAGAGAAATCTATACTGAAAGCTTCAGTTGAAAAGCATAAATGTTATCGGTGTTGTCGCGAGCCGAAAATAGTTTTTACCATAGTAGAATAATTCCAGTAGTTAGCACTTTCTGATAATATAAGGCAACGATAGAGTTTTTTCTACTTTTCTAAGTACTACATTATGATTCGCTATCCATGTCACATGTCAAAGAACTGTCTACGAACAGCAGATAAATCACTCGGATGGATTTGTAACTCGTTCCAAAAATATGATGACTCGGATGGATTTATTACTCGTTCCAAAAATATGATGACCCTGCCGGTCAGAAGGAAAACCCTTTCTTAAATAACTTTTCTGTTCACTCTTTGAAATATCATGTTCAAGGATTTACAACACATACACAAATCTTCCGTGATAATTTTATATCCGTGAGATTTAAGATTATTTTCAATCGCTAAATACGTGAGGATGATACCACACAATTTGTTGTGGAAAAATAAATTTTAATCTCTGTAGTTGATAAATGGAAAATGTTTTCCATTTATGAACTTCCAAAATTTAAAGCTGGCAGACAGTGCCTACCGCTGACTATCCCACCGATTTTGCAGCAAAACAATATTAAAAAACATTTTTAGAGGTCATTTTTGTTATAACGTAACACAGTAAATGGTTCGTGTGTCTCGACGAATGAGTGTCGTATCCTAAAAAAATTAAATGCAGTGACATTGGTATCAATCGTTGAATGATGAAACAATATTGTCACCTTAACTTTGGGAGAGTTAAATATTAGGGAAACATTTTAGAATCAGATGAAAAAATTAAAATCTTAAAATTTGAATACACAAATCTGTTATTACTGGAAAGGATTTCTCATAGATGCACAAATGCTTGCTCTCACTGTAAGTAATAAAAGAACTTTCATAAGTAACCGTAACGTACCACAGTAAAACTGAAATGAATAAAACCGATAGTTGATTTATAATTAGTTCTTAACATATCATTCCAGAAAGAAATTACACTCATCTGCAATTTTTCAACTTCTTTCTGTTGTTTTCAAATGAATTGGTGAATCTGAATGGATGTTTTGCGCAGATTCAGAAAATGACCTTCAAAATTCCGTATCACGTCAGGATTTTTCACAAATGACGGAAATGTGAAAATTTTAAAAATTTTTATTTTTTAAAGATATTGCTATATGGCAACGCTTGTAACGTGTGAAAATGTTCTCTGTAGGGGCGGAATGATTCTTTAAAGAATAGATAAACATAAATATATATTCAAAGGCAAACATACCTAAAATTCGCCACGAGGCTTCCTTTCAAACTTCCTCTTTTTGGATTGTCTTCGGTGTGTGCCCGTACAGTCTCTGTTCAACATCCAACAATAGTCGGCCATCATATGTACAGTCCACTTTCCTTGGTATCTCTCTTCCATTACTTTAATACCCTGATGGAAGCGCTCGCCATGTTCTTCTGAAAAATCACCAAGATTGTTAGGAAAGTAATTTGGATGAGCATGAAGAAAGTGAACTTTGACGCTCATGTTGCAACCAAGCAGTTCATAGGTTTCCAGTATGTCCTCGACTAAAGTGGTGTAATTTGGAGCCTTCGTGTTCGCCCAAAAGTTGTGTACCACATTTCTGAATTCAATCCATACTCGCAATTCGCACTCACTCATGGTTTCCTCGAATATGTTGTTTGCTATTAATTATCGTATATGAGGTCCTATGAAAGTGCCAGCTTTAATTTTTTCAGACGTGATTGATAGAAACTTAACACCAAGATACTGAAAGCATTTACTGGCCCTGCTTAAAGCTGTCACGAATTGCTTCATTAAGCCAAGTTTGATGTGTAAAGGCGGCAAACAGTATTTTCGAGGGATCAACCAGTGTAAATGAAACACTGTTTTTTTTCGCCAGGTGTGAATGTACTTCTGACTGGTACTGCGTCCGAACCCAATGTTCCGTCCTTGCTCTGGAGTCCCATTCACACAAAAAGCATGGAAATTTGGCGCAGCCTGCTTGTTGGCCGATCAATATTCCAATCACTTTGAAACCCCGCACAAAGGCCATTCATGAAACTTGTACTGCCCACTTTCCAGCCGTAATTTACGGTTCTCGTATGTCTCTTTCATAGTCACAGAATGTGCTACTGGAATGGATGGATGGATGTTAGTATTGTGTAATAAAACACCTTTTAACCTGGATTTGCTGACATCTATGAACAACAACCACTGTCCCCGAATTGTAATTAATATTGAAGTATTTCATGACTGCCGGAATGTCTCGACAATATACCAAACCGCCTTCCTCAGCAAAAAACGGAGCCAATTCTGCTTCTCGGTGTCTGTATCAGGATAATCTCGTATTAGGAAATAGTAAATTCTTTTCCTGAAGTCGTGATTCTTAAACCTCTGCTGCGTCTTTAGATAAATTCAGATCACGAACCAAATCATTCAGTTCATGCTGGGTAAATGTCACTGGGGTCTCATCCTCCATGCTGTCCGGTTGGTACATCTCATCACTTGTATCACAGTCTGTATCGGTGTCTGTTGGGGGCTTGATATTGGACGGGGATGGCACAGGAATGGATTCACTATGGGGCACTGGTCTTATGGCAGATGGGATATTGGGATACACAATGTTACGCTTACTGGTTCTGGTATGGCCCACGATACTCACTGTGCAGATGTAGCAGTCGTCACTGTGATTGTTTGGCTCACGCCACACTATGGGTCATTGATGCCCTTTTTCCACTTTTCCAGTTCCTCAACCCCTCCACACATGCACGGCACACATTGTGAGGAGACCAAACTTTGTCCTGATCTGCTAGTTTAATGTTGAAGTATTGAAAATAAGCATTTTTCACGCAAGGCGTAATATTTTGCCTCTGTTTTTTTCCTGTCGTATAACAGCAACATATGCAGCAAAATATGTCTGGATGATTTACACAACCATGTGAAGCCATTGCACACGCTACAAACAAGCAGCCGAACGGGACCAGTCCCTTCTTTGCACTGACTAGTGTAACACGATCTGCCCCTAATGGCGGCACATGTGACCAATAAAAAGAAGGGAGCAGGGGCATAAGTTATGAGTTATACTGCCGTGAAAAGATAACATTCTCTCATACTCCGCCTTTGTGAGTGGCGCAAATCGTGACGTCATACAGATAAAACAGTTGCATTTCCATTATCAGCTATATATTTATGTTTATCGATTCCTTAAACAATCATTCCGCCCCTCCAGGGAACATTTTCACACGTTACAAACGTTGCCATATAACAATGTCATTAAAAAATAACAGTTTTTTTAAATTTTCACATTTTCGTCATTTGTAAAAAAACTTTACGTGATACGAAATTTTAAAGGTCATTTTCGTAATTTGCGTAAGCAATCCATTCAGATACAACTATTTATTTCAAAACAACAAAATCTTGCATATTAGAGTTATTGGTAGAAAAAATATTAATACATTGCGCCAAGACTTATTATGTATAATATAATAACCTTAGCATATACACTGACGGAAAGAAAAATCCCAAAACCACGAAAAAATAGTTGTAGAGGAATGAAATGGCGGCAATAGATTTGTATAGGTAACATATTTAATCGATTAAGGTTTCAAGATCATAGCTTAATGTAAGCGCGAGAAGAGCCATTTTAAATGTGAAATGCTGTTACATTAATAACCGGTGTAACCGCCAGAATGTTGAATGCAAGCATGCAAACGTTCATGCATTGTGCCGTACAGGTGCTGGATGTCAGTTTGTGGGATGGAGCTCCATGCCTGTTGCACTTAGTCGGTCAATACAGGGACGGTTATTGCTGGTTAGGGTAACGCTGGAGTTGTCGTCCAATGATGTTTCATACGTGATCGATTGGTGAAAGATCTGGTGATCTAGCAGGCCACGGCAACATGTCGACACTCTGTAGAGCATGTTGGGTTACAACAGCGGTATGCGGGTGAGCGTTATCCTGTTGGAAAACACCCCCTGGAATGCTGTTCATGAATGACAGCACAACAGGTTGAATCACCGGACCCACGTACAACTGTGCCGTCATGGTGAGTGGGATAACCACGAGAGTGCTCCTGCTGTCATAGAAAATTGCTCCCCAGACCATAACTCCAGGTGTAGGACCAGTGTGTCTCGGCCGCAGACAGGTTGGTGGCAGGCGCTCACCTGGCCTTCTTCTAACGAAAACACGGCCATAACTGGCACCCAGGTAGAACCGGCTTTCATCAGAAAACACAACAGATCTCCAATCCGTCCTCTAATGAGCTCTAGCTTGACACCGCTGACGTCGCAAACGGAAGTGATTTGGAGTAAGTGGAATGCACGCTACAAAGCGTCTGGCTTGGATCTGTCCTTCACGTAACCGATTTGTAACAGTTCGTTGCGTCACTGTGGCGGCAACTGCAGCTCGAATTGCTGCCGCAGACGCATTACGATGCGCCACGGCCATACGCCGTACACGGCAGTCTTCCCTCTCAGTAGTGCTACGTGGTCGGCGCCAACCCGGTCTTCTTGAGTCAGTGCCTTCCCTTGACCACCGCTGCCAACATTCATGCAGAGTGTTTACATTCCTGCCAAGTCGTTCTGCAATATTGCGGAAAGGAAATCTACCTTCTCGTAGCCCTATTACACGACCTCGTTCAAACTCCGTGAGCTATTGACAATGGCTTCTTCGTCTTCATAAAGGCATTCTTGACTAACATCAACACACTACGTCGAATCTCAAGGATAACTAACGCTCACGAAGGTTACAGCGCGTATTTACAGCAAACTTGCTTTGCATGTTCCGAGGGGGCTACTAGCGCCACACGTATGAGCCGAGAGCAAAATTTGCATAGACGTCATCTTACAGATGTACACTCACTGCCTACCAACTGTCGTTTACCTAACACAACCGTTTCTTGGTGTTGGGATTTTTTTCGTCATTGTATACATGCTAAGATTTTACCGTAGAAAGGTAAAATGTATATTCTACTGTATTAGAAGTCTTATATAGCTCGAAAATTTGCTTTGATGACGTAAATACAACATTCACTTCTTATCGAACTTTCGAACTAAAATGGGAGGATTTGTCTGTTCTTAATTTTCAGATCTCAGAACAATAATAGACAACAATGAAGCAATTCCTTAAAGTATTTTCTGATTACAATTTTGTATTATTTATGTTAAAAACACTTTTTTCTGGATATTAAAAATGGCGCAATTTTCTGGTTTGTTTGGTGGTTAAAGACTACTCCTTCTGTAAACATATTCGATAATAATGTTTTTTAACACTTTATGCTACGCCAGGTATATTTATTATTACACATTTTGTTAAAAATATATTAATGAAACATTTTTAAATATATTACTTTGCAGCAGTTATTTTTCAGGTCCTGGACGCACTCTTTCCTGTTGTTCCACTAGAAATCGCAGTAGCTCGTATTTTCTCTCAAACATAGCTTCTCCTTTCTTTATAAAGTATCAGGGTCCAACACTCATGAACCCCAAACTGCATCACTACTTTAATATTTTACATTTTTAACTTCAGAAAATAATAATCCTTTTTTTCGATGCAATGAATTTAATGAATAAAAACGATAGTTAATATTATTTAACAAATTACATAATTCGTTCGTAATGTTTGAGGTCGTTTTGGAAAAAAGCTCTTTTTCTAAGAAATCAAAATAATACTACAACTACAGCAACTGCATGTTGCAGTATTATTTCCGAAAAAGATATTAAAATTTCTGGAAATCGATTAATTTGAACTTTCTAAGAGCTCGTTCTATTTCTACAAAGGTGCAAACGCACTACCGAGGTCCAAGAACAATAGAAATAATTCATGTAATAGGGTTAAACAGGTCTTTGTTAAGTGGTACTTCGTTTTGGTTGTTTCGCCTACCACTAGATTCATATGGGACTTATTGCTTACAATGTGTAGTTCTGGTTTTCTGTTGAGAAAACGTTTATTCAATATCAAAAGAATGTTTTCCGTTAAAGCTGAGGTTGAGGAGAACGTACCTATTTTTAAGAAGAGCTTGCAGACGTTGTTCTGCTAAAAATGTTTCACTAAATATGACTTGACTTGCCGTTTCGCTTAGTAACAGATAAAGATGAAAATATCTGGATGGCGCATCGCCGGCAAGTCTTATAATAAAGTATTATTTTAATCATTCAGAATATTCCAATGTCAGGATAGATTTCGAATCTTATAGAGGATTAAATATTCATGAAATTACCGATGGTTAAGGCTTAACTGAATATTTCATCCTGAAAATGTTTCCTATTTTTTTCAGCTGGTTAGAGATTTTGGCGTATGTTTTAGAATAGACGCCTACTTCACGTGCTGAAGTGACGATATTATTTGAGATTTTCGGTGAAATATGTAAGATTTACTTTTATATTGATTTTGTAAGTGAGAAGTACATAAATGTATGACGTCAGATGTTGCAATCAAATTAAACTGAGGATCCAAAACAATATGACCATGGCGCCTTTAAGCAAATCGTAGCAACTTGAAGTAAACGACAGCGTGCAAAGGTCATGAAACGATATAAATAACACCTGATAGTAAGCTCTATTAATTAGTGAAAACCTCGTTCTTTAGATTGGGAAGGTAGAAGAATAAAACAAGTTTTACAAAGGCCATATTGTAATAGAAAGACGATTGGGGCAAAGCATAACCAAGAACTTAAATCTTGTGAGGAGCTCATGGTCAGTATTGGTTAGTACATTCAAATTCTCACCCGAGGAGGAAAAAACACGAACCGTCTGCAAGATGTGGCTCTCCACGCCTTATCCACGCTAGAGGTCAGCGAAAGCTATCATTCACCGTAGGAGACAACACAAAGAATACTATGGCGCAACTAACCAGTAATTTAAATGGTCGTGAATAGAGTAATGTGTTACAACACCCAGTACATAGAAGCCTGCTGAAAATGGGTTTGCGTACACGCAGGTCCTTTAGACTAGCCACAGATTCTTTCTAAAGCACTCACAATGTGCACGCTCGCATTAAAGCTCTACTTTAAATGATTGGAAGAAAGTCGCCTGTCCCCGTGAATCTCTTTTCCTGTATCCAATGTCGTTGTCCTGCCTCGTGGACTTTTTTTACCTGGCAAAAGTATTTCCACCAGGATACACTGCAAAACGAAAACATAGTAGTGGAGGAAATATAATTTTTAGGGTAATATTCTGATTAAAATCCTGGGACCAGTCATTCATATGTAAGAATTTATAACGCATGTCACCTGCCTAAACATTATTGCAGCCTAAGTGTATCTGTACATGGCAACGGCATAACCTGCTGGTTGTGTCTTTTCACAAAGTTAATGTGCCATGACACACTGTGCGGATTTTTCAAGAATGGTTCGCAAAACATGAGGAAGGTAATACCCTGGCATTTAATTTCTCCAGATATCAATCCAATCGGATATATATCATTTGCTTTGGAACAGCAAATCTGATCAGTGCCGGTTAAACTAGGAATGGTTGTGTACGAACTATTTTCGCAGCATTTGTAGGTAAGTAGACGTGGACCAGTTTTCCTGCAGAACACCTGGATGATTTGGTGCTCGGCATGCCACGACGTTGTAAGAGCTGTTTCGTATTTCGGGTAGATATATTCCAGACTGAAACTTCTTTCCTCCTGGTTATCAGTAAGCACTGTGTATCTGTTTTCCAAATGTCTTTCGGAAATTCTTAACTTCTGCATAAAACCCGATTACTATATAATATGTACGTCATTTATAAGTAACTTTTTGCGTTTTTACATGTCTTAGTATGCTGCCAATATAGTCATTTTCCCATTTAGCTGCGGCCATATATTGTTTTCCTTATGCGGAGAAAATGTAGTTCGTCCTTAGGTTTTAGACACCAGTATAATTGTAAGTAAAGGGTATTTTTTTTTAGTTTTATAGTAATCGCAATCATGTAGTTCCCAATTCGTGAAAGTCTCTACTGCTGAGTCCTGTCTCTGAAAATGTAATCCTGCAGAGTACAATTCAACTGGTTGCTGCATCCATAAATAAGTCGAGAGTGAGTTATTCTTCGTAAAAGTACCATTGCCCCATGTACAACAACGGAGGCTCAAAGCTCTATCATCTCCTATAGGAGTAAGCAAAAAGTAGAATTGTTCCGTCCTTTAACCTTGGACAACTGAGGGTTATGCCCCAAACACAAGCGACATTAAAATCCACCGCGAGAAGCAGCGAAGTCTTAAATTAAGAGGAATTCCTAGAAATTATCAGAAAAAAATATTTTTCTTTAGTGGTTTATATGATGTTACCTAAGTGACTTGAGAAGAATTTTGTGCAAACGTTTCCCAGAAAAATATTTCGGTTTAAGTACACAGACTGGTGGATATGATAAAATGTCGATGCTAAAAATTTCTTTAAAAAATGCTTATACGAATCAAAAGGCAGGAATATTACTTGTCATTCATTCGATACAAATACATTACTGCAATCAACTATTAGTTTTATATTGTGTGCAGTTTTAGGTTTGGAAAATAAAAGAAAAATATATCATATTTTTATTTTAAATTAATCATGTTGATGTTTCTGACCTTGAAATATGCATTTTATTAGGCTCAAATACGGAATTAAGTTAAAAGTGTTAGCTAGTCACATTATGTTCTGATATTTATTCTTCGGAAGTCTTTCCTAAAGATCATCCTGAATGGATCCGGTGTTTCTTTTCAGTACAGTAAAATTCTGAACAGATTGCTCATATTTCTAGAACAGATGTGCTAGAAACAGAGACAAAACGAGTCTAAAATGCCACAAGAAGATTTGTACCATCTAATACCTCAGTTTATTTTTTTATGTAAAACAAAAACAAATTTGTGCGATCGATACTTTAAGTGCGGAAATCCTGATCTTATTCAAGAAGCAGATACATTTTACTTTAAGTGAACGATTTATAATAATATTTTGTGAATGTACAATTTTCAAGAGATTTATGGCACACAGATATTGACAAGCTGGACACATTTAATTATCATCGAAATTTGAGTCCTTATGGGCTGAGTGCGTGTGCCATCTTTCCAGAAGTTGGAAAAAGTCGATGTAAAACTACTATGCAGGTTTCAATGTGATTAAGTCTTTGATGAATTACTGAAATCTTCAAGTTCGGCAAACCTGTGGCTGGACAAGAAATGTTGCATCGAACGGAAATAATGGTCCGATGGGGACGAACTATTCGAAATAAGCCACGTGCCTTAAATCCATATGCAGGCCGATTTTCTTTTCCACAACATCGACATGGGATCGTGATGTAACAAAATATACTTCCGTCGTCCGTGTTCCGAAAATGGTTGTTTTATTTGACGTTTCTCCTTTAAAAGCAAAAATTGACGACTGTAGAGTTCAGACGTCCGTGCAAGACCTTGTAGCATAACATAATAGTTCAAAAGACCTTGCATATCATAAGAAATACAGATAAATTTTTATCAGTTGATAATGGGCTTACTGTTGGTGTTGATCTCGTCGGCTGGCCGTGATTTATCCATCGGATGTCATATTACGGGGTGACACAGTAAAATATTTTTATCACCCGTAATGATGTTCCTCAGGAAGTCATTTTACTGACGTCTGGCGAGCAATGAAACGCACACGTTCTAAATAAATTTTTGCTAGATGATTTCGTGTTTGGCAAAATTTCTTATTTTTGAATTATCTTTGAAAAAAATGGCCATCCTTTTGCTGAGGATTATGGAGCAGTAATTTTTCAATGTATTTTACTCTTCCTTAAAAAGGGAGACTATTTTTTTTATTTTAACCATTATTTGGGGCATACTTTCAATATGTAGTGGAACCTCATCTGTTCATATTTTTAAAACATTGTCTTCAAAAACTTGTAAATTTAAAGGAACATTTACGGAAATTTCACGATTTTAAATACCACTTAAAAATTTGAAATGCTCTACACAGGGGAAAAAAGGGTTAGCGGAGAGTTCCAATTTCAGACTGAGCAAATTTATAATGTAAGACAAGCATGAATATATTCATAAATAGCTATCTTAAGCCTATGTCCATCCTAAATATCCTGTTGAACTGTGTTCGTGAATTGTATAAAAAAACCAAGATTACAAAAGGACATCGTGGTGGATTTCGTAATTTTAATATAAAGTAAATTAGATTTAAAAAACTGGGTGCTAAACTAAATACGATTTTGTTTTATTTTCAATACATTTATTGCAAGTTCTTTATTTAAGCAATGCCGTTAGAAAGCAGTTTTTCTTAGATGATTTAGCATTATTACGGAGTAAAAAATTTCTTAAAATTGCTTGTTTTGAGTTTTTTTAATTTACTGGAAAATCATAACTGTGGACGTTATTCAGTTAACAACCAAATTATTTCATTCAATCACGCAGACTGATATAGCTGATCTATAACTACGAAACGGACATTATTTTTTTATGTCCAACGAAAAGATTGTATCATGTTTAACGTTCCAAAACTTTGTTGGATGAAATTGCATTGCTCAAAATTATGATCTGTTCGATATGTTTGATGTACACATATTTATAAATATATCTGACTGATAAAGTGCTTTCTTACTTGGAGAAATATTTTAAAATTTTAACAATTCTGGGAAAGCAATGCTGAACAGATGGAAGATATTCGATCATTTTAGAGTATCCCCTGTTTTTCAAGGTGTTGATCGAGTTATAGCTCATATTTTGTTTTCAGAAAACGCTGTACACGTTAAGTACGTGCCAATTATTTTAAATCTCATGATCTGTAATTAGTAAAGCGTTTGTGTTCGATACAGTGATATGTTCCAACAGGACATATCACTATAACGAACACCAACCCCTGAAAATAGCATGTATTATGCTCCAGATAAGAGCCAACATTTCGAAACCAATTTTGTACAAAACTCGAAAGAAAATATTATGTTTTAATTTTTAAAAGAAAGTGGCTGCAATCTCCGCATTTATATTTATGCTCGGAGTTGTAAATCGATTGTCAGATTATTCCCTTTTATTAAATGTACAAAAGGTAATTAAAGACATGAGATTTCATGTGTTCGCCGATCCTACTTGACAATGCAAAAGTAATCACATGTCCAGATATCAGCTTATCCTAAATTCTGATATGTCAGTAAATAACTTAGCTGCTAGGCTAACAGCAAAGCAAATACAAAACCTTTGGAAATGAAACAGAAAGTGAGGAAGTTAGTTTGATAAATAAAACTGATTTTTTTGAACACGTAGCTTACACGTTTAAAATTGGAAAATTGTGTTTGCTGATCTACATATGATTTCACAGTATATAAGGGAATCATCGTTTTTCGAAAAACAAAGACATACATTTGGAGAATTTCAATGCCAAAAATACAGAAGTTTGTTCATTGCTTATGCATATTTACATTGTTCGATTGTTGAACACAGAAGCAAATTTACAGCAGTAATAAGGACCCCATGAAAGCCATTTTTTAGAGTAATCAGTGAAGCAACAGTCTTCCTCTATGTGGCGCAGTGATGTGAGAACTGACAGAACACAGTATCGTCCGAAATGTGTCTATATTCGAAAACCGCTGAGGCATTGCTCTTGTGTTTTTCTTGAGGCTCCGACTCTGTCCCTTCCCTTGAATCACTGACCGTAAATTAAGGACCGGAGATCAGTTATTGCACGTCGAGTTACTTAAGGTATTCCTAGATGAAAAACTGCCAGATAATGCATGCAAGGAAGCAAACCCAGGCATGGCTGATTTCTCCATTTTACGACAACCGTTAGTAACACTACGGAGGCCGCCCCGGTGGCGCAGTGGTCTAAGCGATGGCCTCTGATCATTAGTCCGGGGTCCGGGTTCGAATCCCGGTGAGGCATGGATGTTGTGTTTGTCTTACGGCACTGGCTCTCTCCCTTCCCTGGAACCAGTGACCCTAAATTAGGGACGGGCGACTGCTTATAGCCCATTGAGTTGCTCACGGTGGTCGTTAAACCTCCAATCAAAAAAAAACAACACTACGGAGATAAAAACACGAACTAGTCTGAACTGTAGAAACACTGGTTTCTCGCTGGGGTAAAAGTCAGGACCGTAAGAAATATCTGCAGCCCGTACTTCGTAGTTGTTTCAAATCGGACCCACATGCAGGAATTCTCTGAACACATCACCTAGACCTCTGCAACTCTGCCCACAAATAGAGAACTCCACAATAATCCAAATATTTTCTGTTTCTAAGCGTTTTCTGCTCCTGGATACAAAACTTCCGGACTATCGGTAAACTAACAGAGATCTTTGAACACTAGAAATGTAATATGACAAATGTAATTAGTAAGCTAGGAAGAACAGAAAATCATAAATAAAAATTTATTTCTCTGAAACTTAGGAGTTAGTTGCTTTTCCAAGCGCTTCCAGGTAAATATTAGTTTTGTACCTAAATGGTACAAATTTATTAAAGAAAAGTTCATGTAAAATACTTTGTAGAATATATACTGAAAACGCACTATTAAGAGCAGAAGTACATTTATTTTCAAACCAGGACCTGTCATCTCAAGTATGGGATATCTCACAAGGTTTACGAAGCCTTGTACAATGCAGAAGAAAAGTGGCTTTGAAAGTACCCTGGATAAGTTAAAAACTTCCTTTTAACCAAATATCTACTAGGATAAAGTTGAAATATATTGTTTTAGTAATAGTCCATTCTTTCAAATGTTACGCACGAATTTGATATGGGTAGTGCGTGGTATCACATGATCACACCTTTATTTAAATTTTCTGTTAGCGCCATAAGTATAATTTAGAAATTTCATTTTAAATACAACTGAACCAACGAAAATGACCTTTGAAGAGAGAATGCCAACTTCGGGAAGCAATCTTTACAATCGAAGTGAAGTACTCACACAAATGTTTGTTAGTCTTTTACACATATAATAATTCGTGAGGAAGAATATCACTTATAATGTAAAGTTCGTATGGAAGGTAGTTGATTAAAAATGTCATGTCTTGGAACTCACTGTTATTTCGTTTTTACTTTGGGCGTCTAACGACCACCATGAGAAACTCGATATGCAATAATTAGTCACCCATCTTTACTTATTGGCCACTGGTTACAGGGAAGAGGAACAACCAGTGATGTAACATAAACAGAACATTCATGCGATGCGGAGATTCGAACCTGGACCCATGCCGGGTTAATAGTCAAAAGCCAGCGCTTGGGTCACTTCACCACTTGGCTGGCAGTTCATTTTACATTTCATGATATTTGATATTATTCCATTAATATTATGGAAGAGCATTCTGAAACTTGATGGTAGGTAAGAAAACTTTACAGTACGACTTCAAATGTTAAGGCAGCACCGGATGCGCAGTGGTCTAAACGATGGCTTGTAACAGATTTTCTAACATTATCCCGAGTACGTATCCCGGTGAGGTATAGATATTGAGTTTATCTTACGCTGCTGGATTCTTCCGTTCTCTGGAACTAGTGAGTCTAAATTAGGTGCTTGCGACTGAGAATAATCCACTGAGTTGGTCACGTTGGCCATTAAAAAGCAAACAAAAAAAAGTTGTTTTAATTACAAAAAAATTCTATGATGAATTGCGGTTTTAAAATTTCTAATGTCTTATATATGTAACTTTCTCATGAGCATATGCTGTCAAACTATACGTTTTCTTACAACCACCGATATGCAGAGTCCTACATATCTACAAATAATTTTTATTTACAGAAAATGTATTATTATATGCCGAAACATTTGGCCTTTACGACGGCCTCTATTCTTAGTGGAATACTCTACACTACTGATTGAAAATCTCCAAAGATGTATTCCAAAATTCGTCCTTATAAGAGGTGACAAATTCTGTCACGTCACGTGAAGAATTGATACGGCTGGATGACATTTTAAGAAGATAACATGACTGAATGTCACCAGAAGAAGGGACATGACTGAATGATTTGGTCATCCCAGACGTTAGTGACATGGCGATCACGTTTGACACACGTAAATGTAAAAAAGGTACTTTTGTTACATGTAAAAAATATATTTTTTCAGATCATGTAGCAGTAAATCCATATCGTTTGATATTTTCTCTGTAGGGTGAATTGTTCATCCTATATGAAGCTCGCGAGTTCAAATTTTCGACGCCTTTTTCGTAAAATAAACCTGTAAAAACGCCAGCGGTATCACATAATTAATGAAAGAGATATGGAAAAAGCTAAAATATTAGGGGTAATATTAGACCAGAACGAATGTATGTATTATTTTGGTAGAGGCATCTTAATGCTTGGGCCTGCGGATTTTAGGTTAATCCTCATTCTTGAAAGATCTACGTGTTTTCGGATTCTTATTTTACTTTGGTCAACTTTAAGTTTCAAAACTGTAGACCCAAGTATAAACATGTCTTATAATAATGGGATGTTATAAATGCAACCTGGAAGTCAAACTAGTGTTCCATTCACAAGCTTTAATAGGGAATATAAAATATAAATACTGCACGATAGCGCAATTTTGGAAGCAACATGCAATGTGATTCAAACAAAAACAAAATTTTTTAAAGATAGTTGGAAAAAAGTAAGCTTTTGTTTTTCCATCAAGAAAGCTAGTCCATCTATCCTTTCAGGAAAAGGTTAAAATATTATTTACAAGCATGTATTTATGATATTGTCCGCAGGAGTGTTCAAGTAAGGATTTCTCAAGCTAAAAATATTGGTCATCTCTTGGTGTTGCCTTGGTTAAGGCGTGTTTGATCTGTGACTAACAATAAGAAGTTTGGCAGAACAAGAACGATTTCTTCAAATTTACGTACAACTTTAATGGATTTTTATAGTGAATTCCGTAAATCTTGATTCGGGTACTAATCATGCTCAGAAAAAATTACGACGAAAATTAAATTTCAAAAATCAGGTAATCATGGAGTTAATACTGTGTAATGACTGTAAGGTGCTTTTTCCAATTCCCATATTCGACTGATATGAAAAGTAGTTTTATAACATTGCGTATACCATCAATAATAAAATTGAATCTTACTGCTGGCATATTAGACAAAAAGTAGTTCTTATCATAGATTGAATGGCAAGTAGCATCTAAAAGATTATATATACATTAAAATTGTCTCGCACTTTCCAATTCAGCCTTGCAATGATATCTCGTTGTTGACGAGGAAAGAAAATTTCAGGAAACACCGAGATGTTGATCTCAGGAGAAGAGAAATATATGTTATTTCTATGCTAGTCAGCAGATTTTAAATTTTATATTTGTTTTAACAAATTCAGCGATGAGCGTTGCTGTTAAACCAAGTTATCATTTTTAGCCATGTTTAAAGGTACTTTTTTCAGATCCCATCAAATGTTTAACAAATTTTTGTATACAATGAATTAACAAAATGCATTTTTTTTGCCTTGATCAAAATCATTGCTTTAGGCAAACGGAAGCAAATAGCTTTGTTTTTTTTTTGGTTGAAATCCGTTTCAATTAACGAACAACTTTTCTGGGTTACATAAATGAAGTATCACAATCAATTCTTTTTCATAAATGATATCCTTTCACACATTTATAAATCAACTAAAACGAAAAAATTGCAACGTACTAAAAAAAAAAATTGCAACGTACTTTGCCGAGTACTGTTTCAATTTCTCCACTTGTTTCTTGTTAGATGTATACGGTAATTCCTCCTTCTGGAGCTTTTCCCCGTTTCATGTTTTTAATTTAATGTGCAACTTCTGCTGGGAGCCCTGGAAGAATTCTGGTACCTTTTGTAATGTCTGGTGTACATGTTTCATTCCGTTTACATAGTTTTGTGTAGGAATCTTTCACTCTTGTCAAAAGTTCACCTCTATTTCTTTTTCTTCTTACAGAACGATCTTCTTTTCTCAGAGTCATAATCTGTTTTCTTCATTTACTCAAATGTCCCATTTCCCTCTCCAGGCTTTGGTTGTTTTCAACTGCTTTCCTCACTAGTTCACAGTTGAATTTCCTTACATCTTCAGCGATACTTTTCGTACCGTCTTGCATAGCTCTATATATTCTACTTTGGAAGTCACATCTCCTTTAGTTGTTTTCAACTTTCTTCTTTTTTGCATCAGAGTTTTGTTTTTTCCTGATAATTTGTTCTTATGCAACTTGTTCTTATTACGAGCTATTTTTGTTGCTGTTCCTATAAGAGCCTTGGTAAGTTTTCTGTTAACTTCAGAGTGTCCACTTCTTCCGACGTTATACCTTCTAGAGCAGAGAATTTGTTCCTCAGCTCCAATTTGAAGTTATTATGATTTTTATTAAGGTTGGTCGTGTCAATTCACTTTTTTTGTTTTATGAGCTTGCCACGCTCAAGTTTAGAATTGAGGGGTACATTACGTCTCATCTTACCATTCTATGGTCACTACCTGTGTTGAATTTGTTTAGAACACTGCAGTTTTCCATGACAAATTTCTTGTTACACATAATAAAATCAATTTCACTTTTCAATCCATTGGGATTACTCCATGTCCATTTCCTTTACGGTTTTTTCTTGAATAAGGAATTCTAGATGAAACACGCTTCTGCCTCTACAAATTCTACGAGAGCATTTCCACGCTGGTTTCTGTTACGGTGACCGAATTTACCTACTGAAGTTTCATTCTGTTGCCGTTGCCCTATTTTCGCATTAAAATCTACCATAATGATCTTCAAGTGCTGCTTGCCTGTGTTATTTAGATGACGAATTTCTTCATAAAATTATTCAATCTCTTCTTCAGGATGGCTTGTAGTGGGTGCATACGCTTCAATAATCTGAGCCTGATATCTTCTCGAGAGTTGGATAACAAGTCGTGCAGCTATGTCAGAGGAACTTCTACAATTTTATCCTTCAGTTTCTTGTTTATTATAAATCCAACACCACTAGTTCTGCCAGTATCTGTTCCACGATAATAGAAGAGATGTCCACTTTCCAGTTAAATGAGATCTTCTCCTTTTCTCCTTACCTCACTTAGCCGGACTATGTCCCACTTGATGCTTTGTAGTTCTTCTTCCAATTCAAGGAGCCTTGAATCAGAAGGTAGCGAGCGTCCGTTATACGTAGCTAAGGTCAGGATCAGTATTACATGCTGGTATCAGTTTTTCGTATATGTCATTTTTTAATATCATTGTCAACCATTATCAATCCACTGCTGGACGAAGGTCTCCCCAAGTTTCCTCCACAACGGTCTGTCTTGTGCCAGTCTCCTCCATGTCACTCCCGCATATTTACGAATTTCATCCACCCATCTCCCATGTGGTCTTTTTCTGGGTCTTTTATTGTCCCTTGGAATCCAATCTAAAATTTTCGGCTGTCCATCTATGGTCTGTCCTTCTGGCAGTATGTCCAGCCCATTGCCATTTCAGGGATTTAACTCTGATCATGATGTCTTCCACTCTTGTCATTTTTCGGATCCACGAGTTCCTCTTCTTATCTCTCCTGGTTATACCAAGCATGCACCTCTCCATGCTGCTTTGAGTTGTCTGCAGCCTTTGCATGCCTCTTTTAGTTAAGGTCCACGTCTCTGCACCATACGTAAGCACTGGAAGGATGCATTGATCAAACACTTTTCTTTTAAGACATAATGGCATATTGCTCTTGAAAATTATGCTGTTTCTTCCAAAAGCTCTCCAGGCAAGTTTTGTACGCCGATTAATTTCTTCATCAATGTGACCCTCACTTGATATCTGCTGTCCAAGATAAACATACGTATCTGTTATCTCCAGTTTTTCTCCATCAATCGATAAATCTTCATTTCTTGTAAAAGCATTGAACATCACTTTTGTCTTCTGAAAGTTCATTTTTAATCCCACTTCTTTACTCTTGTCAGCAAGTTCCTGGATCATACTCTGCAGCTCTGATGGGGTAGTTGCAAAAATGACTACGTCATCAGCAAAACGAAGGTGGGTTAGATAATCTCCATTAATCTTTATCCCTTTGTTTTCCCAGTTCAGTGATTGAAAGACATTTTCCAATGTGGCATTAAAGAGCTTCGGAGATATGGTGTCACCTTGTCTCACTCCCTTTCCAATTTTTATGTGTGTTGTATTTTCAAACAGCCGAATCTTTGCACTTGCATTTTCATAGATGTTATTAATAATATTAATGTATGCATCTTCAATACCGCAGGATTTCAGAGCCGTGGTAACTGCTGATGGTTTCACCGAATCAAAGGCTTTTTCATAATCGATAAAAGCCATGCACAATGGAAGTTCATATTCCCTCGCTCTTTCAATTAGTTCTCTCAGTACGTGGATATGATCTATTGTGCTGTAGCCACTCCTGAATCCAGCTTGTTCTCTCGGTTGAGCCATGTCCAGTGTTACCTTCAAGCGGTGTGAAAGAACTTTAGTGAAGATTTTATAAACCACTGATAGGAGGCTGATAGGTCTGTAGTTCCTGAGATCCTCAATGTCACCTTTTTTATGTAGCAGGATCATTGTAGCATTGTTCCAATCCTCAGGAATCTTCCCTTCATTAAGGCATCGAGTGAAAATTTGGGCGAGTACTGTTTCAATTTCTCCACTTGCTTCTTGTATGATGTCTATAGTAATTCCATCTTCTCCTGGAGCTTTCCCCCGCTTCATGTTCTTGATTGCATGTGCAACTTCTGCTGAGAGGACTGGAAGAACTCTGGTACCTTTCATGATGTCTGGAGTACATGTATCATCCCTTTCATATAATTTGGAGTAGAAATCTTTCACTCTTGTCAAAATTTCACCTCTATTTCTTGTTATAGAACCATCTTCTTTTCTCAGAGCCATAATCTGTTTTCTTCCCTTACTGAGATGTCCCTTTGCTATCTTTAGGCTTTGGTTGTTTTCAATTGCTTTCCTCACTAGCTCACAGTTGAATTTCCTTACGTCTTCAGTGATACTTTTTCGTGCTGTCTTGCATAGCTCTATATATTCCACTTTGGAAGTCACATCTTCTTTAGTTGTCCTCATCTCTCTTCTTTTTTGCATCAACATTTTGGTTTTTCCTGATAATTTGTTTACATGCAACTTGTTCTTAGACCCAGCTAATTTTGTTGCTGTTTCCATAAGAGCTTTGGTTACTTTTCTGTTAACTTCCGAAATATCCACTTCTTCCGATGTTAGGCCTTCTAAAGCAGAGAATCTGTTCTTCAGTTCCAACTTGAAAGTATTATGGTGTTTTTTAAGGTTGGTTATGTCAATACATTTTGTTTGTCTTATGAGCTTGCCACGTTCCAGTTTAGTGTTGAGGTGCATCTTACATCTCACCAATCTATGGTCACTACCTGTGTTGAACTTGTTTAGCACACTGCAGTCTTCGAGGACGAATTTTTTGTTACACATAATAAAATCAATTTCACTTGTCGTCCCAATTGGATGTCTCCATGTCCATTTCCTGTGTGGCTTTTTCTTGAAAAAGGAATTCAAGATGAAAAATCCTTCTGCCTCTGCAAACTCAACGAGAGTATTTCCACGCTGGTTTCTGTTGCCGTGACCGAATTTACCTACTGAAGTTTCTCATTCTGTTGCCGGTGCCCTATTTTTGCATTGAAATCTCCCATAATTATCTTCAAGTGCTGCTTACCTTTATTATTTAGATGACGAATTTCCTCATAAAATTCTTCAATTTCTTCTTCAGGATGACTTGTGGTGGGTGCATAAGTTTGAATAATCTGAGCCTGGTATCTTCTCGATAGTTGGATAACGAGTCGTGCAGCTCTGTCCGAGGAACTTTCAACTTCTACCACTTTATCCTTCAGTTTCTTGTTTATTATAAATCCAACACCACTAGTTCTGCCAGTATCTGTCCCACGATAATAGAAGAGATGTCCACTTTTCAGTTCAATGAGATCTTCTCCTTTTCTCCTTACCTCACTCAGCCCGACGATGTCCCACTTGATCCTTTGTAGTTCCTCTTCCAATTCAAGAAGCCTTGAATCAGAAGATAGGGAGCGTGCGTTGTAGGTAGCCAAGGTCAGCATCAAATGGCAGCCTAGTCCGGTCCTCCGGGGATTCTTAGCACCCTCTGCCTTCATGTCGCACTGGCCGCTGCCTTGGCCAGGTACATTCCAGCTGCCGGAGACTGAGGGCCAAGATTTAAGTTGTAGAGTCATTTTGGAGGTGTTTGGCCATAACTCACCACGCTGGCCAAGCGGGTTGGTGAGTGTGGGATAGCATTTCCTCTGATCCCGATGGTATAGTTATACCGCTATTTGCGGTCGTCAGAGCCCCTTTAGTGGGAACAGGATGCACCACGAGAAGGCGGGGTTGACATTTGTCAAGGAGAGGCTGTGATGTTACGCATCACCTGACCTTACATCCAAAATATATATATAAAATATATATATATATTTTAATATAGTATTTCGTATATGTTATCATGGTCAGCATCAATATTTCGTATATGTCAGTTCAAAAACCGAAAAACAAAGTAAAGGGAACTCTGGAATTCTTATTACAGAAGAAGTTGATAGGAATCAATAAAGATAAGCAAGGTTTGTTAAATGTTTTTTGCCGTGATTGTCCCAAACATTTATGAAAATGGTTTCGGGAGAACCAATACGGGCGTGCAAGATGTTTTTTATTTAAAATGTTTTGCAAAGTAATTTCGTTAATAAATAATTTGAAATCAGAAAATGTAGTATCAGTAAACTGGCAATCCACAAGTTATGATCAAGTTTAACTACAAGACTGGACAGTATGAATAATTGATATAAAAACAGTTCGCTCAAGGCCTACTAACCAGAGCACAATAAAGTCTTTCAAGTAAAACAACAATGAGTTTTCAAATCAACGAAGTTATATAAAATAAATTAACGAAGTTATATAAAATTAGTTTCATTGTTAAAAAAATCCTTTCTGTTAAGAACAAATTATCGAAGTTATATGAAATAATATTTTTCGATAAAATATTAAAATTTTGGAAATTCTTTTTGGCATCAAAGAATAATTCCAAAGAGTACGAATCGCTGTAAAAATTCAAAACTTCATTCGTTACATATAAATGTTTAAATACGAATTCCAAAACATGAGTCAAAAAGATATGGCATACAGCAGGGATAACCAAAGCTTCGAATACAGGGCGAAAAAATGATAGCCCTCGGTAAAACATTGTATTATTTGTGAGGAATTTTGGAATGGTAATGTTTCAGAAGTCAACTCAATTATGTGATCCAGACCTTTCGAAACGCAAAGGATTTCCTTAGATTTCAGTGCTCAAAAAATACGTTACGACTCGGCGGAGGCTGTGCCAAGTCTACTGTTGCACTTTAGTACTGCGCATGCGCGTTGGATATTTGGCTCAGAGAGCATTGCAGGGGACTTACTGTTCTGTGGAGTGTATTGTTGCTGTTTGGTGCTCGGAGTTTTACGTTATTCGATACACACTGACCAATATGTGTGGAACAGTGTTGCGTTGCATAAGAAAGCGAATGCGGAAACACATTTCAAAACCGTTCACAAAATATTCGCTTCGAGTTTCCCAAGTGGTAGTGAACTTCAAAAGACTAAAGTTCATGAATTTAAGTCTCATTTGAGCACTCAGCAGTCGGCATTTACAAACAATAACAATGAGTAAAAAGCTGTGACATTATCGTAATTCGAGATTACTGAAGTACTTACCAAACGAAATAAGAAAACATTTGAGGATATAGAACTCAGCAACGAGGCATTCTCTAAAGCGGGAAAAATTATTTCCAGTGATTTTAAAACGAAATCCGAAAGACTTTCAACAATTAAATATGTACAGGGGTTGTCCAAAATGATGCAAACACCTCGTTGAAGACAGTGACTTCGGTATGTGCTGCTTTGTGAGTAAAACGACCATGTAGCTGCAAGGTTATGGAAAAAAGTGTTGCTTATAGTCAAAGAGAAGTAATCGCTCTTTCTACGTTTATAAGTGAGTCACGGAAAAATTATTATCGGCCGCCACAGGGAATCCAGGTCTTCCAGATACGCACCGGATATGCTTCCATTGCAACACAGCAGCCTCTAAATTCTTCATTTGGTTTGGCAGTTTGTCGTTTGTGAGTTTAGAGAATTTCGAGGCTGCTGTGGTGCAGTGGAAGCATATATGGCGCGTATCTGGAAGACCCTGGGTTTGATTCCCGGTGGCGGCCGATGATAATTTTTCCGTGACTCACTTATAAACGTGGAAAGAGCGATGACTTCTATTTGATGTTCCTGGTCCACGTCAACTGTGTATTTATCATTCGTTGCTTATAGTCTCACGGGCCTGAGTGATTGCTTTTTAAATCGATGTTTGCGTGATTTCGTCCAGGTGAGGGCACAATGAGTGGTCTGTCGGAGTTCCAAAGAGGGCAGATTGTAGGATCCCGTCTGGTTTGTGCGGCGTTATCCGCAGTGGCAAAGGTATTGGGGGTATCGGGAGGTACCGTGTCGAAAGCCATGCCAGCATACAATGTTCACGGCACAACATCATCTGCGAGACACAACTGTGGAAGGAAAACCAATCTCACTGCGAGAGACAGGAGGACATTAAAGAAGATTGTGACCAAATGCGGAAGACCACGGCGACGAAAGTGACTGCTGAGCTTAATGCACAATTCATCTCGAAAACCCAGTGTCGACCCATACCATACGAAGGTAATTGCATTAGCACAATACGACAGAGCTGCGATTGCAAAACCTCTGGTGCTACAGATGAAAATGAAACAGGGACTACAATGGTTCCAGGAACATAAAATGTGGACTGCAGATATGGAAACATGTCTTGTTTTCCGATTAATCAAGTTCCCCACTATTTCCCACCACAGGACGGGTTTATGTGTGGAGAAACCCCGCAGAAGCCTTCAACCCAGACTGTCTCCTTCCTACAGTGAAGCATGGGGCAGTTTCGTAATGGTTTTGGCCATGATCTCGTGGTTTCCAGCAGGTCCCATTATCACCTTAAATAGACGTATCACTAGTAGTGACTATGTCACTCTTTTGGTCGACCATGTGCATTCAATGTCGCAGACATTATTTCCGTCAGGGGATTGCACCTTTCAAGATGATAATGCCCCGATTCACAGAAGTCGAACTGTTCAATCATGGTTTGAGGAACATAAGGATAAAGATTCACACCTTCCCAGACCTACACAATCACCGGAATTAAACATCATTTGGCCCTTGTGGGCTGTGTTGGAAAACATAGTGCGATCCTGTTATCCTTCTGAAAAAATTGGAGCAGATTCTGCAGAACGAATGGTACAACATATCATTTACAACCATCTAGGACTTATATGCATCCATTCCAAGGAGGATCCAAGACGTTGTAAATGCCAAGGGTGCTCCCACACCACATAAGGTACGTAACACCTATTGTTCCCAGTTGTTTCCATTAATTTGGACAACCCCTGTATCTCTATCACGAAACAATGTGGTGAGCGATACGGAATTCATGAGTAAGAACTTAGAAGATCCGTTAACGGAAGATTTACCTAAGTGTACTTTTCTGTATCTGCAGTTCAATGTCTACAGATTTTACTGACTAAGCTTAGCTATGTATATTCAATAGAATGGGTTTTCCTGACTGGACGTTCAGGGAATAGCTTTTAACAAAGATTCCGCTAAAGGAACCGACGAGAGGTGAATATATCTTCAATGGTTTTAAATTGTTTATTACCGACACGAAGTTTCCGACCCATAAGTTAATATCCATGACAACACATGACGCACCAGCTACCGTAGGAAACAAAGTAGGCTTCATCACCGTGCGCAGAAATGACGAAGATATACCCTCCTTCACGTCGTATCACTGTATTATACATGGGCAAATATTGTGCTCTAAGAGTTTGAGTTAAAATAATGTTATGACTCCAGCCTTTAAATCTGTGAACTCAATTCGATCCAAAAGTCTTCAAAGACACAAGTTTCAAGCTTTACTTAAATAAAGAGGAGCCGAGAATACCGATCGCCTTTTACACACCGATGTTCGCTGGCTCAGCCGCTCTTCATTCTTAAAGAGATTTAAAATATACTTCCAGAAATCAAAATGTTTCAAAAATCATGTGGAGATAATTACGATCAGTTGGAGGATAAACAGTGTTTAATGAAGCTATCATTTGCTTGTGATGTAACCAACACATTAAATGAATTAAATCTCACGTTACAAGGAAAAAATAAATCCCTGCTTGAAGTTAGGAACTTGATCAAAAGTTTTAACGAAAAATTCAAACTATTCGAAACTCTGCTGAAAAGCGGCCAATTAAAAAACGAATGAGTTTAGTACATCCACCGACTTCGAGTGCTATGCAAAGCAACTGGACAATTTGCACGGATAATTCGAAAGAAGGTTCTCCGAGTTTCCAATGATAGAGGACGTTGTGGCATTTATGACATTTCCATTCAAGGAATAAAGCTGATTTCGAAGATAGCAGAGCTAGTCGATTGAGTTCCAATCTAAATTGAAGAAGAAATAATAAAGCTGAGCTGCGACCTATTTTTGAAAGCAAGAGCCAATGGTAGTGGTTGTACAGAATTCTGGAGATGTTATATGACGAAAAATATTCACACATTCGAATTTACTTTTCTATGACAGCTTTTTTTGGTTCCACCTGCTTGTGAGAATCTCTATTTTCTACAATGAAAGAGATAAAAACTAAGGGCAGGAATCGCGAAATTGGGGACCATTTTCTTTGCTGTTTAAGGATTGCTGTAACATCGTTTGAGTTGCAACACGATCAACTTCTTAACAGACTTCACTGTCATATGTCCAGCAAAATAATAAGGTATGGTTGACTACATCTGAAAGACAAATGTAATATTTTTTAATGTTATTTAAAAAAAATAAAAACCATTGTTCTGTTTATTATTTTAATTCCTTTTTTTTTTTTTGGTTTGAAATTTTATTAAAGGAAGTATGCATGTTAACGGAGTATTAATTTTTTTAAAGATATATGCCTGGAAACTAGTATTGTAAGGGTATTTACAACTCAAAAGTTTATAAATTTTTACTCCGTATAGATATGCAGCAATTTCTCGGTTTTTATTTTGAATACATTTCCTCTTTCAAGTTGATCGAAGAGGAGTTTCATTATTCCCCTATTTTTTAACTCTTCTGTTTTGTAATGTTTGCAATGCACTTTCTACCCTTCAAATATGTTAATTCATTTTGTGGTGTTTATCATTATGTCCTTGAGAGGTCACCCCCAGACGAATTTTGTCAGTTATTTTATTAGCCGACCGCCATTGTATAACCAGGACACAAAACGTTTGGCCATATCCACTGTACTCAATAATTCGGCCTAACCAAAGGCATACTTTGAAGTGTTTATCAACAGCACTCAAATCAGCTTAACATCAAAAAAATTCTATATAGATATATTTTAAAAAATATAAACTACAAATTTTACACGTTTTGTATCCCGTTCAAATAAATAACTTCCATTGCATACATAACATTCAAAAGTTATATCTAAGCGTACCATTTAAGTAAAAATACCTTCACAAAGAGTCACAACCAGTATTGAATTTAAAACAGATGACATAAGATTCATGTATCGTGAAGTATTGAAAAATTTGCTTTGAGGATTGTTAGATGAAAAAGAGAAAGACATTCAAAAGTATTTCTTAGAAGCATGAAATTTTGTTTCCTTTTTAATCCTGCAAAAATATGATTTCACAGGAAATGGGCGCAGTAAGGTAATAATCACTTTATCTGAAAAAATTGAAAAGTCTGACACAAAAAGTAGTAAAATATCTCAAGCCAGATTTAAAACTAACAAGTTCTTAAGATTAAGTAAAAAAACAATGTAGGGAATTACTTGGTGACAAAGAAAAAGGTCGAAATCTGGAGGTCGGGAGCGACATTCATAGACAAAGCCTTTACATTTTTTTCACTTCCTAGAAAGATGTGTAACAATCACAGGCTTCCATACTACCTTCCAGCAAATATTTTTTTAAAAATACCCACAAATACATTAAAGTGAAATAGTCTACCAATGTTTGTTTGAAGTTTGTTGGTCACAATGGTTTTGTTAATCATTGTAACCAACAATCTTTTGATTTCTTGTTAAAAATATTACCCTGAGATTTTAGGTTATAAGCACATTGCATGTAATATCAAACAAATTCGCTATGCTAAAGTGTTTTCATGCGTGCGTTTCAAAAACAAAGTCATGAAGTGTACTTTTCACCCAAAGTTCATTTCAAATTTTGGGTGAAAAGAATTTTCACAAAATGAAAGCGAAATTTGTGTTACGGCGTTTTTTAATTAATTACATTTTAAGATACAAAAAACATTTCCTGTACAAGCATGATGTATAAATGAATATATATATATATATATATATGGGGACAGAGAGGTGGATGTTTCGCTTTCCAGATTAAAAAGATATTTGTGTTGTAATGATCGTCATTAAATTTTGCTCAAGGGAGAAAAGAAATTATGTTCTGAGAGAAATCAATTATGGATTCCACAATGTCTCGCTATCATTGCTTCAGATTTCATCAGCTTTTTTTCTCATCTTTTTCTTGTAACAATACCCTGAGTAGAAAAGGTTTAAAGTGTAATACATTGTACGAGACACTTGTGGAACAGTTCAAATGTCTGAAATATAATCAACTTACGTATTCGCTGGTTAGTGGTATCCCAAGTTTTTAAAGTTTCATTCAGTATTATATTTTGTAACACTTCATGGTTTTAACGATTTTCTGCTTTAATTTCAATGACCCTTGGTCGAAAGTCTCCGTTGTAAATTCCCAAACTTAGGAATTTATTTAGTTATTTCTGATACTGCTTTGTACAGAAATATAATTAATTTAATTTATGAAGCTGAGACGGTTTAAAAATCAGGAAATTGTACCTTACAGTGCATTAGAACAAAACGTGTATTATTTTAATATAATCAAATTTTTGTTAATCACCGAATTTTTTCATTAGTCATTCCATGAATGCCTTTAGGTAAGGTTGCATAATTTCGTTCTGGTTCACCCCGATTTAAAAGTGATATGGAATTTAAAGATCTTGACACAGCACACAGACATCGAATAAGAAATACAGGGAAACCGAGAACACGGCGGTGTCTCAGTGGTCTAAGGGATGGCTACTGACCATTCGTCCGAAATGGGTCCGGGTTGGAATCCCGGTATGATATTGACGCTGTGCTTGCCTTACGGCACTGGCTATCTACCTTTCCTGGAACCAGTGGCGCTAAATTAAGGACAGGCGGCAGCTCATAGCCCATTGAGTTGTTCACGGTGGTCATTAAAACTCCAATAAAAAAACTGTTAAGAAGAAGACTAGCAAAGTATCATATGTTCTGATGAATTGTCCTTTTTTTTTGGTTTCTACTATTGGCAGAGTTCACTTGTGTCGAAATCCTGCAGATGCTTATCACTTAGATTGTTTGCATCCGAATGTGAAGCATAGAGGTAAATAATTAATACTGTGGTGTGCAATATGACGTCATTCCTTGTGGCGACTAGTAATTATGCAGGGCTGTGTCGCATCTGCAACAGACGATTTAATTCTTCGGTATCACTTGTACCCATTATTCATGCATTGTTACCAAATGAAAGTTTCTGGTTTTAAGCAAATAATGCGCACCTTCATTGGGCGAAACGCGAAGTGTTGTTTTTTGCAGAGCATGTTGGTGAGGAACACTAGCTAACCTGGCCAAATCACAAGCTTCAGACCTCAACATTATTGAAGATTTGTGAGGTTATCTGGAGCGAAATGTGAGACCATCCTTCCACGTCCAATATAGTTGGAGTAGGTGGGACATATTTTACAGAGAGAATGACCGTACATTTTGTTATCGTATGTGCTTGACTTATACAAGTATATTTCACGCCTAATTGATTTAGCTGTTAAGGACACATAGGCCGGGCCTACAGCTTATTAATAAAAAAATCTTCATAACCAGTATGTGTTTCCCTCAATTTACTGTATCACTCTCTGTTGGGAAACGAAAACACTTGACTCATGTATATTAAAATGTATGATCACTTAATTTTCGGCATGCAGCACCGTTACATATCAATACGCTACGGGGAAGAATCGAAATCCGAAAGATCGCGATTTGACCAAGCAAATCACGATGTGCCTAGGCAAATCTCAGTGTGCCTTATTCTTTTGGGCAAACCCCGATTTGCCGTTGCATATCGGGAGTTTGGCTGGCAAATCTCGATGTGACCATTTAACACTGGGAAAATCTCGAACCGCTTGTCTCTACAGACATATATATTTTTTACATTTCATGGCATGATTGGTGGCTTATAGACCATTGAGTTGCTCATTGTCTGTGTTAAACCATCAAAGTAAGGAGAAAAAGTGGTACATCCACTGCTATAGACGCAACTGAACATCTATATATCATATCGCATGAAGTTCGTCCTCCAATTAAATACGTTTACCTACAGTTTTCTGTGTTTGTTGCACTGTTCCAGAAATATTGGTTTGTATGGGATCTTCCCTCTGTTTGCTCATATTAAAAGAAAAACCTCCTTAGACTTGTGGGATTTCTACAAGTTTGACAAAAATGTTCTTTGTAACTTCCATTAGTAAGACATTTTACGAGTTATAAACTGAACAGTTACCGATACATAAACTTCCTCAGCATAGAGTTACCATTTAGTAAAAAAAAAATTCCTCTTATTAAGAAGTGAACATTTTTTAGTGTAATGCATGTTCGAAATAAGAAGATTAAACTTAAATTTGGGAATTCAATTTGTTGCACAAGAGCATATAATAATAAACCTAATTTTAAAGAATAGAATCTAAGATTCCACGTTTCTGACTTAAAACAAAATCTTACAGTGCACTTAAGTTCTTTGTCAAATAAGGAACAGCTCAACAATAATCTCGTTAGTATAAGTGGAGAGCGTTTTAGATGAAAGAAGATCGTGGCATGCAAAATATGATACATATTCAAAGCACGATATCGAATCCACAACATACTTTATTATAAAAACTTTTACGAAAATCTGTAAAAAATGTTATGATTTCGTTAAGAGAAGTATAAAATGTAATAATACAGATGTAATAAAGAAATATTGAAATTTTTAAAATACTAACAAATATGTAATAAAGAAATATTTTAATTATATACCATCATGGACACATACAGAGGAAAATCTGTTTTCAGACGATCCTCCAATTTTCCCTTCGCTGATTTTGCTAGTGGCAGAATCACAATGTTTGTCTAAGCACAGACAATGGATCCCGTCTACGCGAGCAAAACATGCCCTATGCCGCTAAACACTGCATCCAACAGATTTTTTTTTTGGAAGTTTAACGACCACCGTGAGTAGGTATAAGAGGCGTCTTCTGGGACAAAGTTACGGCTCATTACGGCTCCCTTACGGCTCCCTTACGGCTCACTTGCGGCACCGGGTGGAGTGGGGCAGAATGGACGGTAGGCGGGGCTGGGTGACGGGTTCAGCTGTCAGCGGGTGGTGCGTGTGATGTATGTTTCTGGAGGGGGATATTTTTAATTGGGTTGGGGGATTTCGTAGGAAGATGGGGTAACGAGGGATGATTGTGATCTTTTTTTTAAGGTTTCATTTTTAATGTGGAAAATGAAAGAAATGCCTAACCTATCGCGATTCGTATCAAGATGAGGTAAAGGGAATTTAAGTATGACTGATTATGCTTATTTTTGATCATTTGTTAGATGTTCGGTTTTGTAGAAAGATGAATGTTTCGTTCAGTGTGAAGAGCATTGAAATTAACTGTTTTAATGGATGCCGAATTAAATCGTATTTATTACAATCCAACGCTAGAAGGAAGTTTTGCTGGACTGGATGCTTTATACCGTGCTGTTCAAGGAAGAATAAAAAAGAAAGATGTAGCAGAATGGTTGAAAAGCCAGAATGCTTACACACTTCACAAGCCTGTGAAACGAAAATTTCTGAGAAATAGAGTTTACGTTTCTAAATTAGACGGTCAATGGCAGGCAGACCTCGTAGACATGGCAAGTTTACACCGATATAATAATGGATTTCGTTATATATTGACTTGTATTGATATTTTATCTAAGTTTGCTTGGGCCATTCCGTTAAAACAAAAGACTGGATCCAATATAGTGGAAGCATTCACTCAGATATTTAATCAACGAGTACTGGAAAAACTGCAAACAGATAAGGGCACCGAATTTAGAAAGAGAGTGTTTCAGAATTTCTTGAAGCTAAAAAGTGTTCATTTCTTTGCTACGAACAATGAAACAAAAGCTTCCATAATAGAAAGATTTAATCGCACGTTGAAAACTCGGATGTGGAGATATTTCACGAGTCGAAATACTCACAATTATATAGACGTACTGGATGACTTAGTTCAAGGATATAACAATACCCACCATAGTAGTATTAAAATGAAACCTGTTAATGTGAACAAGCATAACCAAAAGGAAGCTTGGAACAATTTATACGGGAAAGAAAGGAAGAAGACTGCTTCATATAAATTTCAGATCGGTGACACCGTGCGTCTCAGTAAAACAAAATTACCATTTGAAAAGGGTTATGAGTCGAACTGGACAGATGAAGTATTTATTATTTCTCAGCGTTTACCAAGATCACCTCCTGTTCATAAAGTGAAAGATTTGCTGAACGAAGTTATTGAAGGAACGTTTTATGAGGCGGAAATGGAAAAGGTGAAACAAAATGAGTCGTACACAGTTGAAAAAATTTAAAAAAACGTAGGAGGAAAGGAAAGGTTGAATATTTCGTAAAATTTAGAGGATATCCCTCCAAATTTAATGGATGGATTCCTGCTGAGAATATGACCTCTCTATAAAAAGGTATGAAGATAGAGGGTTTTTGCCCACTTTAAAAAATGAGTTTCTACCTAACGCTTCCAAGTGACAGTTCCCTCAGTTATTTCTCGAATAACAGTATATCACATTTTTTTACTCGTTTACCATCCTCAATTGATTTAACTGGAGAGTGGGAAGTGGGGCTTGTTGAGCTAATCTACCCTCATTCATGGTTTAATATTAATGGAGAATCTAAACATTTTGAATATGATTTAGGTGGTGGACAGATGAAACCGGGGAAAATCCCTGCTGGTTATTACGAGTCAGTTTCAGATGGGGTTAAAGCTCTGACTCAACAGTTTAATAAAAAAATATATATGTTTTATAATAAAGCTACGAGAAGAATTAAATGTACACTTCTAGCAGGAACGTGTCTAAAGATTCATCCAGGACTTGCAGAAATTTTAGGAGTGGAACCGATGTTGTATATTGCGAAGGACGACGATCTCACCATCAACGGAAATTTTATAGCGGATCTGAACTTTCCTTTTTCCTTGTTATACGTTTATTCAGATTTAGTCGAACCACAATTAGTTGGAGATATTCATGCACCATTGCTACGTATCGTAAAAGTGATTGGAGAAGATAGAGAAATGGTCAGCACATTATTCGATCGACCTCATTATTTGCCTCTCGCTAGAAAAAATTTCCAGAATATTGAAATCGTTATAAGAAGCCACTCAGGTCATTTAGTACTATTCGAGCGTGGGAGAGCAATTGTTAAACTTCATTTTCGTCTCAAACATCTTTGATAAACATATACCAACTTTACCTGTGTTGTGTAAAATCGTTCGAGGAGTACTATGTCAATCAAACTGGAAAAGGACTCAATTATTACCAAGGAATTCCACTGCAGAAAGGTAATGGTTTAGGAGGATTATTTCGCTCTTTATTTAGGGCAGCAATGCCTTTATTAAAGCAAGGTGCGAAAACCATAGGAAAGCAGGTGCTGAGGAGCGGAATTGATTTTGCCTAAGATGTGATTCATGGAAAAAATGTAAAAAATGCTGCTAAGGAAAGAGCTCAGGAAGCTGGACAGGTGCTAGCTACTAAAGCTGCTAACAAGACGAAACAAATGTTAGGTGGGCGTATTAAAAGAAAGAAAGTGATAAAGAAACGTATCATTCCTTCGAAGAAAGCCAAGAGATCAACACGCGACATTTTCGACCTCTGAACCCGATTGATTTATTCATCATGGCACTGATTCATCATAATTCTGCTGTATGTCTTAAATCTGAACTGGACTTGTTTGCTTTACCACCAACTCAAACTAGTATAGAAAGAGGACAATGGGTTGAGCATCACCCTCTTGCAAATATTCGAGATGGAGGTCCTTTAGAATTCAACATTTCCGGAAGCGGGGAAGAATATATGGATTTGTCTATGACACAAATCTACGTAAAAGTGAAAATCGTGAAAGGGAACGGTGCCGCACTGCCAGACAAGAAACCTGTCGCTCCAACCAATTTATTTCTACATTCTCTATTTTCTCAGGTCGATGTTAGTTTAAATGAGCGAGCAATATCATCCTCCAGCAATGCGTATCCATACAGAGCTTACATTGAAACTCTACTGAATTACGGTTCAGAAGCAAAACAAACTGTCTTTTCTTCTGAGTGTTTTTACAAAGATACAGCAGGCAATTTACACGAATCAAATCCCACAGTTACAACCACTAACAAAGGTTTGAATCAACGCTATGAATTAGTAAAACACAGTAAAACTTTAGATCTCATCGGAAATCTCCACTGTGATATTTTTTACCAAAATAGATTAATGCTCAATCTGATGGATTTAAAAATCAAACTCATTCGAAGTAAACCAGAGTTTTGTCTTATCTCCTCAGCTACCACCCCGGACTATAAAGTATGTATAGAACATGCTTCCATCTTTGTTCGAAAAGTTCAAGTCAATCCCGGAATTTCTATCGGTCATGCAAAGGCTCTGGAGAAAGCTTCTGCGAAATATCCCATCGATCGTGTATTGTGCAAAGTATACTCCATTTCTCAAGGAAGCATGTCATTTGTACAAGACAACGTGTTCCTAGGTCAAATGCCCAAAAGAGTCGTCATTGCATGCATCGATAATGAAGCCTTTAATGGTACATATAAGACCAATCCGTTCGAATTTAAACTTTATGATGTCAACTTTATGGGAGTATATGTTGATGGACAACCAGTACCACATAAACCTTTCGAACCAGATTTTTCTTCTGGAAACACTATTCGATCTTATCACAGTTTATTTCAAGCAACTGAAAAACTGAATCAAGACAGAGGAATCGATATTTCAAGGGAAGAGTATGGAAAAGGTTATACGATATATGCATTCGATCTATCTCCTGACCTGTGTGATGGTGGTCACATGAATTTAATTCGTCAAGGAAACTTAAGAGTGGAAATAAAATTTAGCACTGCATTAACAAAATCGGTTTGTGTGTTAATCTACGCAGAATTTCAAAATATTATCGAAATTACAAAATCTAGAAGTGTTCTCTGTGACTTTTCAAACTGAAAAAAAAATGAATAATATTGAAATATGCAAAGCGTTGAGAAAAGATCCAGTGACTCGACACATATTCATTGATGTATTTCCTTGCGATAGACTTCCAAAATCAATTGCAAATTACCCTGCTTGTATAGTGGTTAATACAGATCCTCATAACAAACCTGGAAAACATTGGTTAGCTATGTACATGCCTAATTCTAAAACACTAGAATTTTTTGATTCTTATGGACATTCAACAACATATTTCGGCGGATATATTGCAAGATTCACTTCCAAATTTCACTGTGTGAAGTATAATGATGTTACTCTTCAGAACACTTTTACTACTGTGTGTGGTCAATTTTGTGTTTTCTATTTGTTTTCTAGATGTCGTGAAAGAAGTCTTAAATCCATTGTACGTTCCTTCAATTCAAAAAGCATATCAAACGATGTACGCGTATATAATTTTGTCAAGAAAAAATTTGGTGTAACAGTTAAATTCAAAAAAAAAAATCTTTAAATTTCAGTTTCCCATGTCTGTCTTTATAATGTGTTGAAATTTATTCATTTTGTTTATTTGAAACGATGGAAGCACCGACGTTACATCACCCATTTACAGCGCTCATCAGTGGGCCGACAGGAAGTGGTAAAACGCAGTTCGTTTCGAGACTACTGACTTATGTTGGAGAAGTTATTAATCCATCTCCTTCACATGTGGTTTGGCTCTATGGCGTTTATCAAGCTCTATACGAAGATATTCCTAATGTAACTTTTATTGAAGGAATCCCTAGTAATTTTCAGGAATATATTAAAGACAAAACTCTGTTTATTTTCGACGATCTCATGTTTGAGTGTGCTCGTGATAATAAACTAACTCATTTATTCACCAGAGGGAGTCATCATTATAATGTATCAGTTATGTTTATCACCCAAAATATATTTCATAAAGGCAAAGAAATGAGAGAAATTTCACTGAATGCTCATTATATGTTTTTATTCAAGTCTCGAAGAGATGTTGCACAGATTACTCATTTGGGAAGACAGTTGTATCCTTCTAAAACAAAATGTTTTCAAGAGGCATTTTTATATGCTACCAAAAAGCCATATTCCTACCTTTTAGTGGACTTGAAAGCTGATACGCCGGAAGAAATTCGTTTACGAACGAACATCCTTCCAGGGGAAACTCAATATGCATATTTGCCTCGCTGATATAATTTAAAAGTATAAGCAAACCATATTAGGTTATTAGTGTTCAAAATGACTCTAACCAAAGAGGAACTCCAATTTCTTCATATAATTCAAGTTTGTCCTAAGCAAGTGCTAAAAGAACTGCTAACGAAATGCTCGAATCGAAAACTACGATGTATATGTGAGTGTTGTTTGAACGTATTAAAAGGAAATATTCCCCTGTCTTCCGCTCAGAAAGATCGACTTCACCGTCACAGACACACGTTACGTGCTTTAGTACGAAAAAAGACACCGTTATATTTAAAGAGAAAACTCATTGTTCAACGTGGAGGGTTTCTAAATATATTGATACCGGCTGCACTGTCTTTATTGACATCTCTTCTTTCAAAATAATCATGGAACATACACGTAAGGTTGTTTTAGTTCCTGAAGAGCAAACGTTGCGACACATTCCTTCGAAGAACTTTTTATCAGAACTTGATAAGGAAATGAAAAACATTCTATTCAGTTAACATCCTGATCATATAAAAATAATGTTATACAATCAAGTGTTAAACAAACGACTTCAGATGCCTTTCCTTAACCCACTGTCAAAAACCCATCAGCTCGAATATGAAAATCAAACACGTGGAAAGGAAACTCAAGCTAAAGTGGAAAAAGAAGAAACAGAAGTTGTTGGAGCACAAAAAGATAAGAAGCGTGATTTTGTTGAAAATTTGCTGGTGCTAACGGTTCCAAAAAATTCCAAGCGCTCTGCCCAGAATGTTCTGGATGTGTTTAAAGAACATTCAGACATTATATCTTGGACACCTCACGCAGAATTGGTATACCGCGGGAAAACACTTAAAAATTCTAACATCATCGATTTAATTGATCATATGTTAAACCCTCAAAGTACTAGAGATTTTCCTGCAATGGATATATTTGTCAAAGCTGTAAACGAAATTAATTTACCATCAAGATATCTGAAAAATAAGAAAATATTCGTATCAAAGAAACCTTCTCAATCTGGAAAAAGTGTATCACCTCGCTGGTTTCCATATTAAAGATTTGTATGTTTTCTTTAAATGGTGTGAGTATTATTTTTTTGTTTTCTTTTTTAGATTTATAACAACAACAAAATACAAGATTAACACCGAGTCAGTGTTAAAAAAAAAGATTGGTGAATGCACGTTTCACTCACTTAAAATATATGTAGGGGGCGATATTTGCAAACCAAAGTTACGGTCGAGGACAGTTTATTGAAAACAAATTTTACATGAAAGGCGAAAAAATGAGATCAAAGTATCCAAGCTCCATCGAAAATGTCATAGGATAACATGGGAAAACGAAAAAAGTGAAAGGACAACTTTTCGATAGAAAAAATTTCGGTGAATGCACGTTTTTCTCACTTAAAATATATGTAGGGGGCGATATTTGCAAACCAAAGTTTTGATCGAGGACAGTTTATTGAAAACAAATTATACATCAAAATAAAATAAAGAAAGATGGAATTAATCAAGAACATTGGTAAAAGACAAAAAAAAAATGAGAAGACATTTCAACTCTGAAAATAAAAAAACAAAAACAAAAAAAAATAAAAAAAAATGGGATGAAGGTAAGTTTTGGTTATAAGAAATATTTGTATGAACACCAAAGTTTTTCTGGACGATAAGTGATACTTTGTCTGTGAAGTGATTTTTTATTCTTTGAATCACATCAAGTCATCTGTGAAGCACCAGATATTCCAATAAGAGCTATCTGGCTGACCGACTTCTAAAATATTCACTTAGAAGACCTTGAAAATTGTGATTCTTATGGTTTCGGTCATAAAGCTCCAGACCAAATACCCCATCCCACCCAATTTTGATATTGTTTTTATTTTTTTTATTTTTAGCTGAACATTTTTTTACCATCTATTTGTATAGAAAGCACAAGCTTGCTCTATTTCTTCTCGTCCAATTAATGCATCAACAAACTCGTCTGGTACGAAATGTTTCACCGCATTGCATTCCTTAGTGAATGACTCAGCCAAGAGCTTGGGTTGTAATAGTGCTGTTGCTTCTTTATGATAGAAAACCCATTTTTCGTTTTCTCCAGTTGTCATTCATTCATTCATTCTGATTTGGTTGCCATAACTCTGGGGGCTTTCTGCATTCCAAACATTTAAAAACCTTGCCGATGTTGCTTCTAATTGCTCTGGCTATGGTTCCGTGAAGCACAGTTTTTAAATCTAAAGCATCGGTAGCAATGCACTCCGATTGTGGGAGTCTTGATCCTTTTACTGTTGTTTTGAAAACAGTTCCAAGAAACACATCTTTAATAGCATCCCATACTTGATCACAGGTGTCTTCGAGTGATTCAAACTGCTTTTCATTTAGCATAATACCGCCAGGAGCCACATGATGTAGTTTATTCCTATCCATATACAGTTTTTGGAAAGATACTACACTTTTGAATGAAGACTGAAAGTGAACAAGAAGATCCTCCCCGATCACTAATGGACCTCCATGTCCTTCAATGGAGAAACATTTTAAAACCAGCTGGAAGAAAGTTGATGGTTTTATTTGGTTGTAACATATCCAAGCCCATTGTATGAATAACTCCGAAAATGTATTTTTACTTCCCCCGTGTAGTCATTCACAACAATAAATTTATTACCTCCGAGATGAAAATATCCTGATGGGAGACAATCGATAAATATCTCATTCGATCTGATCATAGAAGAAGTGGCTACTGCAACAACTTCTTCAGAAAGTAATTGTTGACTTGAACGTATGTCCTCCTGCTTCGTCGGGGAAACTTTTCGCTTGATAGCGACTGTATCACTTGCAGCGGAGACAATGGATCGCTTCATTGTGCGTTTTTTCGTCTGCAAACAAACACAACAAAATGCAGAGAGAGAGAGAGAGAATCGCAGTGTCTCTAGGACAGCAAACAAGGGAATGAGATCCGAATTCTTACTGACTAACTGCAAATGCCTGTTTCCCACCGGAAATGGTAAACTAACACACCCACCTTCGCTCAGTGGATAATTTTTCACAAAGCGTGTGAGAGCACACACCCCTTTCAGGATGACAACCATATATTTTTTCACTATCTCTCATCAAGGTTTTCCCATTTATTAGAGAGATTCCACGACCTCAAGGGGACTATCATACGATGGCAGCCTTTTCTTCTGCAAAAAAAGTCCTTAACACATACTTGTAAAGAGGAAGAAAATACTGATTATATCAACCACTGACATTATTGGATATATCGCTCTTAACTGCGAAACGCAATCAGATGGATTCATGGTGTCTAGCAATGAAGACGCGGTACCGAGATGGTTATCTGTCTGAGAGGTTTCGAAAGATTTCCCTTTCGTTAGAGAGCTTTCACAAGATACCATCTTATGGAAGAATAGGATTCTTTAACACCCGCATGCAAAATAACCATTATATCATTCACTAATTGGATGCACTTGAAGGTATATAACGCTTAACTGTGAAGAGCTTTCAGATGGGATTCTATTGTGAATGTGGAATTTTCGCGTCTATCTGTAAGGCGCGCTGGTCAGTTTGCCGAAGCTTTATCCCCGCAGGACACCAAGGGGGACATCTCTCTTTGTTCCATTACTCGCTTTTATGATGTGGGGAAGAAAAGCTTTTTCGTGCATAAGCAAGTGTGTGACAGAACACGAATGTAATTGCTAAAAGAAAGCCCTATGAGAATTTTAGGCTGTTACTCTCTCTTTCAGAAATTATTTGAGCGGGAATGGATTTCTTCGTGTGAGGTCTATTACAGGAAGAAGTCACCATTCGTTTTAACTGGGGATGGTTACATACTAACGCTTGTACGATAACAAGAATAATGAATTCTTTCCCATCGTCAGTTTCCTAGGAAAAGAAGCACGTATTGATATGAGCATAAGGGAGAAAAAAAGGAGGAGTGTATGTTTCTCTGCCTTTCAGGAAAGAGATCTTATTATCCAAACTTTTCATTGGAAAACGGGTCAAAAATGGGAGGAGTAAACTCTTTCAAATCCATGCGTTGCGTTTGAAGAAAGTATCAGTCTCTCACTTTTTCGTGTTTTAAAGATGATTAAAATTTTCTTATGTCTTCAACAGACTCCCAGGATTCCTTCATACGTCAGGTAAGACACACTTATTATTTGTCTTTCCCTTATGTTTTAACATTAGGAGAAATAATAGGAACTCGATTTATTTTAAGAAATTAGACTTTATTTCGCACCAAGAATAAATTAAGGATAGTTCGTTTTACTTATTTATTTCTTAAACTCTCTTTTTGAATACATGCTAGTGAGTTAGGAATCCCACGGTAATTTCCTTTTCTTTTTATCCTATTTCTTTGTCAGGTTTTCGGAGATTGGTGGTATGAAAATTCCGACCTCTTTGCTGAAAATGATGATATTTTTTCCGCTATCGAGGAAATTCCTCTAGATGAGGATTGGGCTAATTTCTTTGTTCCTGATGCTTCCTTAGTGGAAGGTAACGTTACTTCCAACTTTATTGGTCAGGTGTGCAAAAAAGCATTCTCGAGGAAATTTGATATGCAAAGACATGTAACATCTCATAGTGGGTTAAACGCATTTCATTGTCAACAGTGTCCTGCTCAATTCAACAGAAAATCCAACTTAAAGCGTCATGAGAGACGAGTTCATAAACAAGTTGGATCAGGAGTCATTGATGTCGATGTTGCTGGTCCAAGCAACCAACCATCCGTGCGTCTTTTACGCGAAGAAAGAATGAATATTATAGATGATGCTTCCGTTGCTGGTCCAAGCAACCAACCGCCTGCGTTTCCTTTACACGAAGAAAGAAGGGAAAATTTAGGACCTTTTCGGGAAACCGAATCTGTTGCTAGGAATAGATTAAAAACGTACAAAACTGAGCCTGAAATGCCGAACTCTCTTCTAACTTTTCTTAACAACATCAGAGAATCGACGGTAGAAATACTTAAGCACAATTTGAGGGAGCATCCTAGTGTAAAATCTAGCGTTTTTATGGAATCTGTTTTCAAAAAACCAAAAAAGGAAAACCCTGATGATGTCAACTACTGCACATACAATCTGAAGACTTCAAACAAACCACTTTTCCGATCCACGGATCTTTTGGAGTTTTTCAATACCGTTTTACGAAAACTCGAGAATGAAAAATCTGAGTGTGAGATGAAAGGATCCGGTTGGATTTTCTCTCATGTTGTATGGTTGGAACTCAGAATAAACAGATTTAAACCTCTGAGAGGAGGTGGATCGTTTATTGAGCTTCCGTCTCATATACAGAGGAAAAAAGCAGTGGTAAATGTCAAAAACACTGCTGATAACTTTTGCTTCAGATATGCGGTGTGGACTCCGCGATTACCGGAGGAACAGAAACATCGAGAAAGGGTGGCAACTTACGAGAAAGATGTAAATTTTTCCAACGGATATAAGTGGGGATGTATCGATTATCCAGTTAATATCCAAGCCATTCCAATCTTTGAAAAGGCTAATAACATGAGTATAAACGTTTTTGGATCGAATGAGGAAGGTGCTATTTACCCCATCAAAGTGTGTGATGAGGAGAAAGAAGATCACCGAGACTTGTTGCTTTTAGAAGATGGAAACTAATCGCATTTTGCTTTTATCTCTAATTTTCGAAGACTGGTATCCCGTCAAATTGCTCCACATAAACATCAAACAATTATATGCAAAAAGTGTTTTATAACGTACGATAAAAGGTATAACGGGGAACAAAAATTAAGAGAGCACAAACTTCTGTGTAGTAAAAATAAAGCCGTTTTAATTAACATGCCAAAAGATAAATCCCTTACTTTCAAAAATTATAATCACTCCCTAAGAGTACCTTTCACAATATATGCAGATTTTGAAAGTCTTTTAAAACCAATTCAAGGTTCATCACCAAACCCCGAAAAATCATTTTCCACTACATCTCAAATTCATGAGGTCATTGCATATGGCTATTACATCAAAGACGTGATGGAAGAGTATAGTGTGTATAGATCATACAGGGCGGAACAAGGAGTTGTCCAGCATTTTCTTAGCTCTCTCAAAAACGTGTGGAAGCCATTGGAAAGTTGTTAAAGAAAAATCTTCCCATGAAACGTTTGACATCGTTCGAACGAGAAGCTTATAAGACGGCTACGGTATGTTATATCTGTGGCGAAGGAAATTTCGACCCTGCTGACAAAGCAAAAATGAAAGTTGCCGATCATGACCATAGAACCGCACATTTTCGAGGTGCTGCTCACGCTTCATGTAATATTAATTTCAAAAATCCTACATTTATCCCAATTTTCATGCATAACTTGTCTGGGTATGACTCTCATTTTATAGTGAAAGAATTAGGATTTGCACCAGGAGATATAACTATCATTCCAGAATCTAGTGAAAAATTTATTGCATTTTCTAAGAAAATTGGTGGTTTGGAACTTCGATTTGTCGATAGTTTCCGATTTATGGCTACTAGTTTGTCAAAATTAGTCGAAAACCTCCCGAAGAGTGATTTTAAAATAACAAAACAACATTATCTAGATGAACAAAAGTTTGATCTCCTCACTCAGAAAGGAATATTTTCTTACGAATATCTAAATTGTTACGAGAAACTCTCTGAAACTTCTCTACCTCCTGCAACAGAATTTTTTAGCAAAATTTCAGACCAACATATCTCAGAAAAAGAATATCAACATGCTAAAAACGTGTGGCATGCACTACATATTAGGACTTTGGGAGAATACACAGACTTGTACTTAAAAACAGATGTGTTAATATTAGCTGACGTCTTTGAAAATTTTCGGGACATATGTTTACGTACATATGCTTTGGATCCAAGCTGGTATTTCAGCGCTCCGGGATTATCATTTAGTGCAATGTTAAAATATACAAAAATTTCACTTGAGCTGTTGAATGATTACGACAAACTTTTATTTGTAGAGCATGGGAAGCGCGGAGGACTTTGCCAATGCATTAAGAGATATTCAAGAGCCAATAATAAGTACATGCGTCATTATGATGAGTCATCTCCATCAACTTTTATCAATTATTTTGACTGCACGAACCTATATGGGTTTGCAATGACGCAATCGCTTGGATATGCTGGATTTACTTGGATGTCGTCTGAGGAAATAGAACAAATCGACATCACGTCTGTGTCAGACGATAGTCACACTGGCTACATTCTAGAGGTTGACATTGAGTATACGATGGAACTTCACGAAGAGAATGCTGATTTACCTTACTGTCCGGAGACCGAAATCGTTCCAGGAACTCACCAAGTAAAATTATTAACAACGTTGAGGAATAAGGAGAGATATGTTGCACATTATAGGCTGTTAAAACAAGCAATAAAAGCAGGATTGATCATTAAAAAGATTCATCGAGGGATATCATTTTCTCAAAGTAAATGGTTGAAACCGTATATCGATCTAAACACAGAGAAGAGAAAGGCAGCAAAAAACGAATTCGAGAAAGACTTTTATTACCTAATGAACAATAGCGTGTTCGGAAAAACTATGGAGAACATTCGAAATGGAATAAAAGTTGAACTAGTATATGAAGATAAGCGATTGGAGAAGGTACTCAGAAAGCCAAACTTAAAAGACCGTACCATTCTTAAAAATGAATCAGATGATAGCTATTTCGTTTTAATGCATATGAATGTAACAAAATTATTATTTGATAAGCCAGTCTCAAACAATACATAACCCTACTGCGCTACATCATCGCGATAGGTTAGGCTTTTCTTTCATTTTCCACATTAAAAATGAAACCTTAAAAAAAAGATCACAATCATCCCTCGTTACCCCATCTTCCTACGAAATCCACTAACCCAATTAAAAATATCCCCGTCCAAAAACATACATTACACGCACCACCCGCTGACAGCTGAACCCGTCACCCAATCCCCGCCCACCGTCCATTCTGCCCCACTCCACCCGGTGCCGCAAGTGAACCGTAAGGGAGCCGTAATGAGCCGTAATCTTGTCCCAGAAGACGCCTTTTATACCTACTACCGTGAGCAACTCAATGGGCTATACGCAGTCGCCCGTCCCTAATTTAGGGTCACTGGTACCAGGGAAGGGAGAGAGCCAGTGCCGTAAGACAAACACAGCATCCATGCCTCACCGGGATTCGAACCTGGAACCCGTTCGGACGAATGATCAAAGGCCATCGCTAAGACCACTGCGCCACTGGGCGGACAACCACCAGATTTTATAGCCTCTGCCATTTATGAAGGAGGTGTTGCTCATGTTGCTGCTGTTAAGTACGCACTCAACCATCGGCCAAATGTAAAACATATAGTGATTTTACAGATCAGCACACTTTCCTCCAATAATCCAGCGTCTACACCGTATGCTCTTCGCACCAGTTGGATCGTTTACGTCGATGGACATTTTTCAGCAGAGGTTGGCGCATATTGTGTCAACTCTTTTAGCCCATCAGTGCAAAACAGCGTGCTAAGTACATTTGCGCTATATACTGTTTCTGATTGATTAATACTGTGTTTGGCCGTTAAAAGAGAAGCAGTGCAACGAAAAACCGTCCCTTACAAAGCGAATCACAGGTCGTTCACATAAGAAATTCACTAATTTTCCGACTTCCATAGTTGTGTTGTTGATTCATTATCTCCTCATTTTGGCTTAAATGGATTTAGTTAAAGGCGTTAAACATGTTTAACAGACAATATATTGGTTTCGTAAGTGAGCCAACGAAAAAAAGAAGGTACAGCTAAATTTGAATAAAATGTTCATCTTGTATGTCATGTACACATCGAGATTTTCACGTCGAAATCTTTTCAGAAAAATATGCAAAGCCAATGATTCTTATTTTTCGAAAATCATGATGCCCAAAAGACATTCAAATAAATTTTCTTACTGACAAATTCAAGTAATGCGGATAATCTACATCGCATTTTAAACACCGAAATAAAGAGATGGAAACAGTCGTTTCCTAAAAATTATTAGTTCATTTTTATTACTCTTATTCCAGAAAATTTGAATTAACTCCTATCTGATAAATTAAAAAAAAATGAAAATCAGTGATAAACGATTTATAAAACCAGCCTTGATATGCTCAAATATTTATTGCATACAAACGCAAAATATCATTCGTATAATATGTTTTTCAAATGAAATTCTTTTTTTCTACGTGCAACCAAAATCCATTAATCGTGCCGCTTAATTTACATCTCTATTAAAACTGAATAAGCGTATCTCATAAGCGACAAGGTATGTTTTCAACTGTGTCAAGAAGCGTGCAAACCTACGTATATTTGTGCATAAGAGACATGTGCATGCCTAATTTGCTTTCTGTGTGGAAAATATCTGTCACTTTAGCGACATACGTATTTTTCTTTATCTCCATTTCTGGGGAAATTTGCATGATGTGTTTACAGTAAAGAATCACATCGGAGTTGTGTCTTTTTCAAAAGTATTGGGAAAAATGCCTTTTAATTACGAACTGCAGCGATACAACTTTTAAACTAGTTTAAGTTAAGGAAGCAAATTTGCAGAAAAAAGGGACCGCTTCCAACGTTCCTTGTAACGCAGAGCGACGAACTCGACAGAAAAGGTCCCGCTCTTAATAACATTTAAACACCACATACAAATCTTCAACTGTAAGATGGTGATCTATGAGAGATTTACTCCGGAACAGGTACTTTTCTGAATTTGTTTGTGTTCAAGTTAGTTCCTCATCGTAAATAGGATACCGGAAGGAAATGCACACACATATTGAGGTTGTTAAGATAGGTGAAAACCTAAGAAACTCCTAATAAACAGTATCAACATATTTAGACATCCCAATTCGTTTGACTCTCTAAATACACTGACGTCCAAAATTAAGTTCCGAAAGCCATTCGCAGGAATAAAAAGTACACATGTGACGGCACGCTCCTACCTGCCGTTACGTGTTTCATTTTCTCCGTTTGGAATGTAAGGAGGGGAAAGAAGTAGTGAAATAAACATTTCTTAGCAACAAAGATATGCGTGCATATTATGCGTTAGAAGTGCCACGTCCGCAGCCTAAACATGTCTTAATGAAGAATATGGTGACCTCGTACGGAACAACAACTCTCACAACAACGATTCATTTTCATCATGAACTTGGACACATAAAACACTTTTATTCCAAACTCTCCAGTACACAGATAAGTTCGTTAAATCATGAGGAATTAAGAGCAATTGGTATTTAGTTCATTTCATAACAAATGAAGTTCTTTATGAAGGAAATCTGAATTACATTTAAAGAATTTGGATTAGCAAAATATAATAAGATTAGCACTCGTTAAACTTGTGCTAGCTAACTGTATTTAGTTTGATGTCTACCTTCCTTGAAAAACCATCTGGTTGATGTGCGAAAGCTTGGAAACTTTGATTTTATCTACGCCAATACATTCGGATAACTAGTATAGTTATACTATCTCAAGTAGATTTTAGTTTTAAATTCAGAACAAATAAAATTATGCATACACAATAATAAGCACATATGTTTATATTATGCATACCTACAGCCAAGTGTCAGAACATCATGGCCAGCGTGCCACTGTGCAGATGGAAGGTATTGTAGGTAAACGACTCACCGTGTGAATGTTCGGAAATTGTATAAATAGCATCTGATACTGATATCTCTCAGAGTTATTCTTGTTCTTCAGATGAGAAAGGCAACGGACTTAATGGAATTTGACAAAGTACAAATTGTAATGGCCAGACGACTGGTTCAGAGCATTTCTGAGACGCAAGGCATGGAAGTGCTAATCGTCACAGCTGTGGTATGTACCTATAAAAAGAGTCCGAGGAGAGAAGACCACGACCCGCTAATATGGTGTGGGCTGACTAAGTCTCATCGTTTCTGAAAGGCTATCCCGGATGCTACAAGCCTAGAGAAGAAATACCGTGATGCAACTCGGAGGTTTTTAAATGATGATGACGGCAGTAAAGTGTCACAAAACACATTACGCCGATCCATGCTGAAACTGGGACTCCGTAGCCGTAAGCTGCAGTGATTCCCATCCTAATTTCGATTCATGCTTACATCTGAAAGGGGTGCTGCTGTTTTATTTGAAAAATTCAGAGACAAAATATATTTTTAATCTCAAATCAGGAACTCTGTAATAAACCAGTAGACGAACCCCAAAACGAGAACTAAGAGGTTTATATTAAACATTTAAATATTCCTGAGCCCTGAAAAGTCAGCTTTACTTCCAATTTGCTAGTACTTTTAAATCAGACGCAACCATGTGCTGCCAAACGATTATCACTGGACCTTTCTTTTAAAATTTAGAAAAAGGAAATTGATGAAAATTCTTCTTTTTGGGAAACTCTTGTGCTTATCCACACTCTTCGTAGCTCCAAATGAAGACTGAGCGGTCCCCTGGGTTTCTGTGTAAAAACATTTTCCCCAGAGAATGTTGTTATTCAGTTTGGATACGTACTCTATATTCCCTGGTTGCAATGTGTGCATTTCTTTACTCTCGATAATACATTTATGGAATGGATCCGGAATTGTTCCTGCGGATGTTTAATTTGGATCTTTCGACTTTAAAAACAATAGTTACTTCGTTTATTAGGGCTTCTTTCACGCAGGATGATCTTATATAACGATGTTGGATTACTGGCATCTATGTTCCGTAGATATGTTTTTCTTTGTTTTTATGCTATAGTTTACATATTAGTCCAAATGGGCTTTAAACCTTTGTCTTTTAGATTAAGAAACATTATCAGATCGCTTTGTAGTCACTTTGTTCAGGTGTCCTGATACCAGAAACCCAGGACCATTCATGGGCTGTAGCCTTCCAGGAACGTAACAGGTATTGGAGCTGTTTACGTTATATATACACTGAAGTGACAAAGGTCATGATATGCGTACCTAGTACCTCCCCTGGAACCAGAGAAGTGCAGCAACTCGACATCGCTTCGATTCCACAAGTGACCGGAAGACTTCTTGTGAGATGTTTAGCCATGCAGTCCGAGTTGCTGCCTGCAGTTCCCTGGGATTTTTATGTGCAAGATCTAGGGTGCGAATGGATCTTTCAAGCACATCCGATAAGCGCCCTATGGGGTTCATGTTGGACGAACGTGGTGGACACCCATCCTTCGGAACTGTCCAGAATGCTCCTCGAACCAATTTTGAATAAATTTGTCCCGACGACATGGTACATTTACCACCTGGAAAATCCCGTCGTTATTGGTGAACATAAATAATTCCATTAAGAATTGCAAATGGTTCCCCAATAAAGTAACAAAGCGATTGCCGGTTAATAATGTGTTCACGAGGACCAGAGGACCAAAACTGTGTCAAGTAAAGTCACCCTACACATGAATGTAGCCACGAAGAGCTCGCACAGTGCCTTGTTGACAGCTTTGTTCCGTGGCCTCACGGGCTCTGCGCCATAACTGAACCCTATCAGCTCGTAACAACTGTTAGCGTGACTCATCGAACCACTCCACATATTGCCAATCTTTCAGGGTCCAATTGCCATGCACAACGATCCCAGGTGAGGCATTGTGTCCGATGTGGTGGTGTTAACTAAGGCACTCTGGTGGGTATTCTGCGCCCACACCCAAGGAACGCTAAATTACGCGGAACTGACGTCATTAATATGTTTATGATACCTCCTGCATTGAATGTGGATGTTATTTGAGCCAGAGGTCTTCGTCTCTTACCATTGATATTTCTGGTCAGACGCCGCTGTTCAGCATTTCACCAACGGTGGTCGGCCACTGCGCTATCCACGGTAATGTCGCATCCGTCTGGCTCCAACTAACGTGTCTCGTTCGAATTCTGATAATTCACGTGAACTTTACATAATACTACTTGTGGTTCTTCAACCAGACTCACGAGATTACACCTCGCAACTGATAAAAATCGTGGCGTGCGTCGAAACCTTTATATGACGGTAGCGCCAGTTAAAAATTTTTGCATACTGCTATTTCATGACTTTTGGTACTTCAGTGTACGCTGTGCACACTACTGTTTGTTGAAAATGCAACACCCGGAAATATGTATGCCATTGGTCTGAAACTCTAAAATGCGTAGGTCACGGGAGGACGTGCAAATGATTACATCAGCACACATAAAAAGATATTTGACATCAACTTCCTGGTAGTTGCTCCGGAGGAGGTAAAAAGGCAGAACGCACCAGACTAATTGCCTTAATCGATCAGACTGGAACTCTAAGGATGAGTAGGTCACGTGAGAAGGTGCAAAATGTTACATCAGGCCACATACTAAAGATTCGTGCCTGCCACTTCCTCGTAGCTGCGCTTCAGGAGGTGTAACGGAAAACCGCAGCGGGTGAGTTTCCATAGTCGATACGCTGGAATCGTGGCAGTAAGGAAATAGATGTATATAGAATATTTAGCCCTAGAAGTATAACTAGAGGATTCGTCTCTGAAATTAACTTTGTTAAGATTTGAAAAATATCTTAGTTAGCTTAACAGGAGAAATAAAAATGGAATATTCAAGTGATAATGAAATAAACGGAACTCAAAGTAACGTAAGTTTTGATTAAACTGAAATTTAGGTTTCACTAATAGCGCTCAGTAATATAAGGGGAAATGATGTTATATATAAATTTCAAGTTAGGGAAATTTTATTCTAATTTGTTTTATTGCATCAAAACTTGTCATGCTCTAGCTTCGACTACCATTAGATGAAGCTTGTTTTTTGAGACACTGTTATGTTGATTGTACAGTTTCTGAATTTTTGGGGGGATCTGTGGTAAAATATGAAATTAGGTTTAGTGTGTGTCACGTCTTACAAAATAAGGGGCGAAAGATTCAGCATGCGCAAAAGCACAGGATCAGTACACAGGTAATGCAATAGCTAGAGCATATTAGAAAAAATACCTAAAGGAAGTCAAATGTTCTGGAAGGAATTGCTAGCTTTCCCGAATAATTCGCCATTGCGTATTACTACAGGCAGAGGAAAATTATATAATAAAATATACTCTGTTAGGATGCCAAAATTTTTTTTAAATTATGTTGTTCAGCATTAAAAAGAATTAACTGAGAAATACTTAGGTGATCTCCAAATAATCTGAAGTCGAAAGCATGTTGCCAATGATGCACTCAGAAGGTGTGCCGAGGTTCCGGGCCTTCTCTATAATGTAACATTCGGTCTTTCGTTCTTTGATATTGGCTTCTGATTTTTAAATACCTTTGTACATGTTCTTAAATAAATCTTTTACGAATAATAGCAAACGCACTTTTATATGACGGGGGTATTATTTTTTGCTTTCCTATTTCTTGGGAGATGTTTTGTCTGGTTTGTCTTTATTTGCCTGTAAATTATTTTGGGACATGCCCATAAAAACATTGTTGATGTGTCACTTTTAGACCTTCCTAGGCCCTTCGCACTTTTATTTACTTGTACAGATCTCTGCCGCAAAGGATTATTACTCTTCCATTTGGCGCCTTACATTGGGTCTCAATCCAAAACAAAAAATGGGCAAAACATTAAAAACGTCAAGAGCCAAGAATTTTGTTTTAAATATGGTGAGAACACTTATGCTCATTATATCAAAAATATATTTGCTGTTTTAAAGACATGCTACAGAAAAAAGGCTCTCCATCTCTTTTATTAATATTAACACAGAACCGAAATATTTTAGTATAAACCACCATTTCTTTCAAGGTAGGCAAAGCAATTACCTGATAAGTCTCTATACATGTATATAAAGCACATTGGGAAAATCCAAGTGTTTCCATTCGTGAATTTTTGAACACTTCTAAACGACCTAGAGATTTGAAAACTGGCTGCTGATTGTTCTTATATTACGTGTACCGAGAAAAGTTCGAAAACCAAAAGAATTAAATAGGCAGCTTTAAAACATTGTCTGCTTACGATTTTTGTGAATTGTTCGACTACTTCTAATTAAACTATAGATCTAAAAATTGGCATAGCGATAGGCATCAAGGTCTGGATACTTAAAAGCGTCCGGAAACTAAAAGATGTAAAATGGCGGATTTTAAACATTTTCTGCCTGACATTTTCGTGAATTGTTCGACCACTTCTAAATGCCTATTCTTTTGTTTTGTATTGTGACCGATGTGTAAGGCGCAATATAGAAATGAGTAAAAACGAGATCTGAAAATCGGTATGGTGATTGGCGTTAAGACCCATATACTTTGCATTGAGGCGTAAACCGTAAAACGTGGGAAGAGAAAGTTCTTCGAAAATTGGTGTTATTTCATTTTAAATTAGTTAGTGATTTGGATTCGCGGCTTAAACTTGTAAGATAAATGATGAAAATGAAGACAGTCGAAAAACCAAACGTGTATTGTTATGTTGTTAAGCTAAGAGATTCTTGCCTCCCCAGTGCTCACTATCAGTTTTCCGAAATTTGAATTTGGGACTTAGAAGAGGTCGTTAACAGTTGCCGTTGGAATGTAGCTTACAAATATTCTAAGACAAGAAAATATCCAGGTTTATCGATTGATGGGAAATGATATCTCTAGAATTAAGACATGCTGCTGAAGGGATAATTTTATCACCAGATGTAAATAGAAATCTCCAAATCTAGCTACGAAGTCGCTAAATGTGGAGAGCAGTGATAGTTCCGTAATACATTTTTTGAGCATCTTATTTAGAAACATAGTTAATCGGTGTATTATTTACTAACATATTTCTTAAATCCATACATTTTAATATTAAATTCTGGTTGGTATAATTTCAATTTATTAAAGAGAAAATGAAATTTATGAGTTTTTACTATGATGTAAGAAAATTATATTATACTAATTAAAGTAAAAATGAATCTTCACAGATTCCTTGAATAAGTATTATTTCTTGTTTTTCATTAAACGTTACATTGTGTTAGTGTACTTAAAAGAAAAAAATCTGCTTAGAAGAACCATAATACATGGTGGCGTTAAGTAATATTGTCGAAGTAACAGAAGCGACGTACTTATTTTCAAAACAAGTAAATGTTCACGTTACACCCAGAATTGAATTTGCAATGAAAGCCTTGTTTAAGGCACCTTGCTTTCATTGTTTCCCATGGAAGAAATTAAAATCGAAGTTTGATGAGATTTTATACATATTTCTATTTCAGAATAGTATACTGCAATTTTTTTTTTTAAATGAATAGTACTTTAGTAACGTTTTCGCAGCAACGAAATTTTAAAGGAATTTTATCATTAGTCATTGAACATGTGAGAAGTGATGGAATGCAAATTTCATGGAAAAGATTATTCTAAAAAACACAGCGAAGAAAAAAAAATAACTGAAATTATTTCAGAAATGGAATGGGCACATGGAAGTTAAAACATAATTTTTTTTTTTTTTTTTTGCATCTGCAGGTATTCTTTGTACTAAGGTTGTTATTATATTTAACAACGTTTACCGAACTCGTCCCGTTTTATATTATTTTCCATATAAACATTTTAGAAAGATAGATTCAGATAAAATTATAGTTTTTTGTTTCCATTTTTTTCCAATTTTAAAAATATTTTTATCAAACAACAAGGTTTCCATTATTGTAGGATTTGTTGAGTTTACTCCAGCAATATTGGTCCTGGACCAAAAATCCGAAAGTTTAAAGATCATTCCGAATATTACTTAAGCTGTTGCATAAAAATCAAAGAAAAACGTACCTACTTCACATAAAACCCAGTAACCTTAAATCGTTTCTTAAGATCATTCTGCGTGAAAGAAGCCTTAATTTACGAAGTAACCGTACACTTAAAATCGAAATACCTATGCCAAAAATTCTCACGGACAACACTTGAACTATTACAAAGATGTACAACTGATAGTTAGGAAATGTACGAACTGCAAAACGGAGATATAGCATACGTATTAATCTAACCACGCACAAACTTCTGCTGGAAATACGTAGGTATCGAAGAGCACAGGAATTTACCAAAAAGGAGAACTTTCACCAGATCTTCTGGTTCAAAATTTCCAAAAAAATGTCCAGTGGATATTTTTTTGCAGCGTATCATACTTTCGGTATTGAAAGTTATTGCAAGTTGGAGTAAAATCTGACTTTGCAGGTCATAGAATTATATAAACGGTTAATTCTACCAAGTTTTCGTTTCGGGTTATACTTCTGGTTTCGTAAAGGGTTCCTGATTTAAGATTAAAAGTGTACACTCATGAGCCATTACATTATGATAGCTATCTAATATGCTGTTGCACTCTGTTTAGCACGCAAAACATGGGCCACTAGGCGAAGCATTGGATCGATTAGATGGCGAAAGGTATCCTGGGTTTTCTGGTACCATAATGTCAACAGCACCTCCTCCTGTTCCTATACATTTTGGCGTCGTGGAGATTTAGCGCGAACCCGCCTTTCCATGTCGATCTTCAGGTGTTCGATTTATTCATGTCAGTCGAATTTGCAGGCCAGGGCATTGATAAAAAGTCACCAGCATGTTCCCTGAATCCCTGCTTGGCGATTCTAGCCGTGTGGCCTGGCAAATTATCCTGTTGGAAATGGGCATTACCAGCAGGGAACACAGTTGCCATGAAATGGTGAACCTGGTTCATAACAATGTTCAGATACTTGACAGCTCTCAGGGATTGTGCTATCGGGATAATGGGGCCTAAAGTGTCCCAAGAAAATATCGCCAAATGATTAACACCGCAGCCGCTGGCCTGTTTCCACCCAATAGTACATCCAAGTGCCATAGCCTCCATTGGTAATCTGCGTATCCTCGGTCGGCCGTCTACGTGATATACCAGAATTCTTGATTCATCATATCTGGTTACTTTCTTCCAATCATCCGCGGTCTAATCACGCTTATCTTGTGCCTATTTCTTGCGTTGTTGACAGTGACATGCAGTGAGCAAGGAGACCCGACGGGGTCGTCGTCTACTCAGGCCCATGCGCAGAAGGCTGCGATGAAGTACTGTATGTTCTGCCCGGCAGCTGCACGACAGTTCGTCCTTTGGCCATCTGTGCACCACTGTTTACACGTACTCATTACATCGCCGCGTGAAAGGGCCACAACCCGCGGCATTTCCGATATCGTAGTTCCGAGGGGTCGTGCCATAACAATTTATCATTTATCGAATTAAAAAGAATCGGCAGTTTTCCCATTCTGACCCAGCGCACTCCACTTACTGAAAGCCGGTCCTCGGTTTGCACATGTACTGCAACGTGAATTTCACCTATGCCACCGTTTGGCCTTCAGGCGCGCATTTCACTAGGCTAGGGTGGTCATAATGTAATGACTCATTGGTATATTTTGTTTTTAAAATTTTCAAATAATACATCAGCAGTACTTCTGCTACAAGGATAAATCGTGGTTATTATGGGAATCGGTGAGGCCGACAGTGCAACACCTATTTTCATATGGTTCGGTGTACTCTGTGTTGCCATATATTACTGCTGTTTCCTTACTATCGAGTTGATGCACAATATCAGTACAATCCCAAGCGATTTGTTTCATAATATCCCGTCTCTATGCTCGTACCACACACGATAGGTTTCATTCCTAACTAGTATGGATGAAACTTAGCCACCCCAAAGATTTTCAGCAGTGAGTCGCTTTGTTCCCCTCGGATTACTTTATAAATGAACTATCTACAGCTGTGACAGTAAGCAATCCTCATGCCGTCTAATAAATGTTCCGACCCTATGGTCTAGAGTTACAATTTGGCCTTTGTTGCATTCAGTTCAGACCGCTGCGTTTCTCATCTGCTGAACAAGAATCCTAAATCTCAGTATCAGATGTTATTTATAGCACTTCATGACCTTCACACGGACCTTCGTTTGCCTGCAGTTCCTTTGATTTGCACAGAGGAACGTTGGTCATGGCTTTTTGCCTCTTCGCGGTATGGATACACATTATAAACGTGTATGCATATTATTGCGCATGAATAGTTTTACTTGTTGAGGATTTCCACCCTATAATAGATTTAGCGAGCACACAAGTTTATGGAATGTTACTATCAGTCCCGAGCTCCTCGTTAGAAGGGGATTTTACTGTATTACGTGGTGATATATTTTGCTACACTTGTCATTTTCGGAGGTCATCAGAATCTACTCACATGCCGAATGTTTTAAATGCAATTTAACTTTAATTCGTAGAGAAATCCCTTTGTAATGAAATCCCCGAAATACAGACTGCTGATTATTTTTTATTACTTAATGAACATTCCTGGGTACTGGAGAATGTGTAATAGAAGAACAGGAGAATATGTAATAAAAAATGTTTATGTGTGTGAATAAAATTTATCTCCTACCGTTCCTGGAAGTTAAGGTACGTCAGAAGTAAATATTTAATTTTGAATTTACCTTTCAAAAATAGCAAAACACAACCATTTGAACAAATGTTGAAAGAAAAATATTATCTTTATGTAAAAAATGCACAGCGAGATGAATTCCCACTGAGTAAAAGATTTACAAACAGCTGTTCAATATTTTATTCGCACAGGTTGATTACAGATACTAACTAGTTGAGTTATATAGCTTGGTAATTTAAATCTGTACGCAATATCTTTCTAACTTTTTATTCTATCATGTATTTCTTATTATTCAATACACATTTCTGATATATATCCCATTTTAACATATTCTTCATTTTTATAAAGATACTTGTCCAAAATAATTTCTTTTGTTGATCATTGGTCGTTAAATGTATTGATTTTTGAAGCTTTCAGTTTCTTATTTTTACAATGAATTTCAAATATATATTGTCGTTAATTTTTCATCTTTCCATCTGGAACTTCGAAGAAAATTCGGAATTCGCCTTTTAAGATGATCATTCTATAAAAGTGTGTCTGTTAAAGTTGGGCAGTTACCTCGAACTTGTCTGAAGAATCGACGTGTTGGCGCTGAAGTGCTGCCCTCTATCGGCCGATCTGAAACGTAAAACCACGTATATTTTCTATCAATCGAGTCATTCCTATTTCGGTTGTCCCTTAAACAAACAGTTAGGTAGGTGAATTGTGTCCAAAATATTTTTTCTGAAGATTAAGGTTTGCATCCACATAAATCAGGACCTCTCTTTCTAACAGTACACATCAAGCACACTGATTACCTGCCAAGGAGAAGATCTGTCTGATGATGCAAATCAGCACATCGAAGTAATGTTTTGAGGAACGACAATTCCTTCAGGAAAATATGGCCGAGTGTTCTGTGTCAAATGAAAATATTGGTTTCCTTGTGATAGCTTCCGTTTGCGTAGACGTCTATTACTATACTCTCCATGTCATGAAAGTATAAAGAGAAAATATGAGAATTGTTGAACAACGAACCAAGTGCACGGGAAGAGGGTAATATCTTCATGAAACCTGATTTTTCCACCGCATGACTTGTCCGAATCGAGAAGACTATCCGCTCAGATGGTCAATGGATGACCATTGAAATGTTCTTGAAGTTGGTAGCAATCCTTGCCGTTCTCATCCGAAGTACACGTAGCCAAAGTCACGATATGAAGTGTAATAAGCGCATTATGGAAGTATGTCCCGAGTGTACGGGAACGCAGATCATTCTTCCCTGAAACGTTCTTCTTCCAAAACCTTAGTTTTGCAAACCGATTAAACGTATAATCATTGTGAAACCCTTGAACATCTGTTTGAAATTGGCAGCAATCCTTGCGATTTACAAAGCGAAATACACGTTGCTAAAATGACGACATTAAGAAGAATATCAGCATTTTGGAACCATATCCCAAGTTTACGAGAAGAAAGCTCATTTTTCGACCAAAATAATTTCATTTGTATATGCTCAACTTACGTGTATATTTGTAACTTAGCTGCCTCTCTAAGAAACAACTGATGCCTCAGTTAATATTCCATATGATATTATACATATGAAATTTTTACTGTTCCATATGATATTATACATATGCAAATTGCTCATATAAAAAAGTGCCGCACCTTTTAACTTTAATTATTTTAATGTAGTATCATATCTGATGCTACAGATATGATGCTACATTAAAATAATGTAGCATCATACCTTGGCTTCATCTTTCGAGTTAATGCTTACACCATTACATGCAATGATGTTCTCCCTCGTTAATTTTTAAATACCTGCTAGCAAATTAGAGAATAGTTGACAATTTATAGAGAGCCATGGACACTATTTTCGATGCTATGTGAAATATTTCACTGTTTGACAAGATGTCCTGCCGAAAAAAATATAAGAACCCAATGTTTGTAATATGAACGTCATGAAAAGATTTCCTTCCTTTTCAAAATAAAAAAATACTACATCGTACATGTTCACTGGGTATTTTGATCGTATGGTTTCTCGCACTTAAAGGAATAGTCCAGAGGTCGGCAACTCAGCACTTAAAAAGAGCCCAAAATTCGTAAAATACACAATTTGTACTTTTAGAAGAGCCATGATGGGCGGCAATGTGAGCTGGGACATACCTGCAGCCTCCCGGCGACACAAAATTGTTTTGTGAAATGTGTACACGATATTTAATATATATCTCTACTATATAAATTTAATATTATCCGCGTCGAATTAAAATACATAGCGGATTTGAAGTTTTACAAAATTCCCCCTTTAAAATAGGATGAAAAAGACCTGTGTAGTCAACAGAGTACCGATAGCAACTCTCTTGCAAAATGAAAAACACAAAGCAAGTAAAACACTGAAGGGAGAAGAAATATTCAGAAGTCGGTGTTTTTGCTCACGCTTGTTTTTTCAGCTCGTTCGCCAGAAACGTATTCGAAGTGAAGAATAAGCAAAGTGTTACAGTTTTAGTGTCTACTGCTGAACTGTTCTCTCATCTCGAGTGCTAGATTTCCTATGTTGGTACTGCGTTATTTTCATCATTAGACAAGCCTGGAGACCCTCATGTGTAAGTGAGCTTTTCATGTTGCATTTTAACAAACTAATGATGGAAGAAATTTGCTCAGAGCACTGAACCAAATATAGTCAATACGCCATGTGCCTACTGCTTCAAAGACGAATATGATTCAGGAAGACTGTTCCATGTCTCGAAAACAATATTGTCGACAGGGGTAATGTTTTTAAGTTCCGTCCACCAATGATCTGAAATATAATTTTTGCATTCTTGGTCTTATTCTTCCAATTTTTGTCCTAAATCTGAGAATTTTTATTCCCATATTTCCTTAGAATTCAGACTAATAAATTGCAATTCCAAATTGGCACGATGTAAATTAGGGAATGTTGAAAATCTAAAGATTGTAAATCACATATCAGGTGTTGTTTGAAAAACTAAAATACGTGCTTGTAAATCATGAACATTTTTAACCTTATGACGAATTTGTCGCGCATTCCATAGATACAATCTTTGAATGATTTTGATATCTATCGAAATTCCAGATTCGAGACGTTTCTTCAAGAAATTGAAATGCAATCAGGTGCCCCGTTGAAAGTAAGAAGCAAACAAAAGTAGCTCTTAGTAATTTTGAAGATGACAATCCGTTTTTTTTCTTGTAAATATGACAAGAATGGTAAGTCAGATAATACCCGAAATCTTGAAAATTTCGTTGTCCTGGAGCGGAATAGAACCCGCGTATCCCAGACAGCACCCGGGTATGCTAACCACTACACCACGCAGTTGATTAATTTGAACATAACCACCATAGGATTCGGTAGTCAAAATTTATATGATAAATAAAATATAAATTTGTATATAATAAATTTGTATAATAAATAAAAACATATTTGTTTAAAATTAGGATTCGTCATCTATCTTCAATATTTATATTGTATGCTGTAATCCCCTATTCCATTCAAGAAAGTTAGCTTTTGTTCGAGACTACTTATGTGTTCCAGCATGAAAACAGTGGTGTTCTCTTTTAAAGTTTCATATTCAAGCTATTAAAGTGCGATGTTATGTTTACTAAAGAGTAGAACTTGGACAGCCAATTGTCATCAGACAGTTCAGGAGGATCAACGTTCTTATCCGCTAAGAAAGTCTTTGTGTTATTTAGACATAGGGAGAATCGTTTCAAACCTTCACATCGCGAAAGCCATCTGACTTTAATGTGTATTAGCAGGTCGGAATACTCATTTTCTACTTCACGTAACTGTTCTTGAAACTGGCGATGACACAAGTTTTTGCCATTATTGTGTCTATAATTTTAACGGGTGCAGAGCCGTCCGCACCGGAGAGAGAGAGAGAGAGAGAGAGAGAACGAGCTTGAATGATTGCCCGCGGCTGTGCGTCTCGCAACAACTCACAAATACGCAAACATTAGAAAATAAGGTTTTTCGGTTATTGCTTTAAGTATCAAGCTATTTGAGAATACAGCACCCATAAAGATTCGAAAGGGAGTGAAACAAGGTGACACCATATCTCCCAAGCTCTTTTTTGCCATAGTACAAAATGTCTTTCAATCGCTGCACTGGGAAAACAAAAGGTTATAGATTAATAGAGATTACTTAACTCACCATCGTTTTGCTGATGACGTAGTTATTTTTAAAACTATCGCTTCAGAGCTGCAGAGTGTGACCCAAGAACTTGCTGACAAGAGTAAAGAAGTGGAAATAAAAATGAACTTTCAGAAGACAAAAGTGATGTACAATGCTTTTACAAGAAACGAAGATTTATTGATTGATGGAGAAACCCATGAAATAAATGATACCTGCATTTATCTTGGGAAGCAGATATCAAGTGAGGGTCACGTTGATGAAGACATTAATTGGCGTATAAAACTTCCCTGAAGAGCTTTTGAAAGAAACAATATAATTTTCAAGAGCAATATGCCATCATGTCTTAAAAGAAAAGTGTTTGATGAAAATGCATTCTTCCAGTGTTTACGTATGGTGCAGAGACGTGGACCTTAACTATAACATACCTACAGAAACTGCAGACAAGTCAAAGAAGCATGAAGCGGTACATGCTTGAGGTAACTAGGGGAGATAAGAAGATGAATTCGAGAATCAGAAAAATGACGAGAGTGGAAGACATCATGATCAGAATAAAATCCCGAAAATGGCAATATGTTGGATATATTGCTAGAAGGACAGACCATCGATGAACAGCCGAAATTTTAGACTGGATTCCAAACGACAGTATGAGACCCAGAAGCAGACCACATAGGAAATTGGTGGAGGAAATTCGGAAGTATGCGGAAGTACCATGGAGGATACTGGCACAAAACAGACCGTTGTGGAAGAAACGTAGGGAGACCTTCGTCCAGCAGTGGATTGTTAATGTTTGACAATGATGATATATATATATATATATATATATATATATATATATATAATCTCTGTGGGTTATCTTGTGGGATTGCGTGTCTAGCATTTTCAGTTTGAGCAGTCAGGGGATGAGAGGACAAGCTGCTCCTTATCAGTTGGATTGTTCTTTTCGGATACTTGTAACTTTCGAAAGGGAAGAAGGTTGAACAAGTTTGATATTTTACTGCTTAATATTTCTGTACATTGCGTCTTTCGTTCATTTGTTCTGTCATTAAGTTTCGTTCAAATTGATTGATTATTGTAATTCGGTGACCTAAGGGACACACAGGCGGTTTTTCTATATAACAAACCGGTTTCCTGTTTCGAAAGGTCACCTTTAGACTGGTGTTCCCCTGAGGAGAATAGTCTAATTTAACAGGTATTTTTTTACGCGTAGTTCCTGCAGAGTTAACTTTTTTGAATGTATTCCATATATCATCTCATTTTACTTTTGTACTTCCCTTTAAACTAGGGTTTTAACTTCATCTCTTTCATGTGTATATATATATATATATCATCATCATCATCATTGTCAACCATTATCAATCCACTGCTGGACGAAGGTCTCCCCAAGTTTCCTCCACAACGGTCTGTCTTGTGCCAGTCTCCTCCATGTCACTCCCGCATATTTACGAATTTCATCCACCCATCTCCCATGTGGTCTTTTTCTGGGTCTTTTCCTGTCCCTTGGAATCCAATCTAAAATTTCGGCTGTCCATCTATGGTCTGTCCTTCTTTCAGTATGTCCAGCCCATTGCCATTTCAGGGATTTAACTCTGATCATGATGTCTTCCACTCTCGTCATTTTTCGGATCCATGAGTTCCTCTTCTTATCTCTCCTGGTTATACCAAGTATGCACCTCTCCATGCTTCTTTGAGTTGTCTGCAGCCTTTGTAAAAACAATACCGAAATTTTCTACTTTGCTAAATTTGTACCTCAGATTGTCATCGTTCTATGTTGAATAAACTGATCTGCTAACTTTGTAAACATCTCCCGTATAATATCATACCACGGCATCTTACCCGTGTTTTGACCTCTCCATGTAGTGGTATATTTATCAAATCGAATTTCTGGAAATTCATGTCTTTCGTAGACTTAGTTTCAAAATCCAAGATTTAAACGAAGGAACGGTTCTGTTAAACTTACATGTTCACGTATATTGTAAAAAAGGACCAGCGATATGAAAATTTTGGGAAACCTTTAAACTTTGCAAATGTGTTCAGTAAATAATCTGCAAAGAGAAATATTTAGAAATGAAAATTGCACGTCTTGTATGTGCAATTCGCTGTGTTCAAAGTTCCAAAGTAAGACCATTCTGGTCTCCAGTGCTTGAAAATTTGCTCCATGAGAGTGTAAAAGTATTTGTGATAGGAATATACAGAAATAAAACTCAATTCATACTGGCGAATGAACTTTATCCGCTGCTATGCACAAGTTTAAAATTGCCCATCTTTGTAATTTTGTTTGTATCCTGATCATTTTCTTTAATCACTTCTCATAATATTGATTTGTTTTGAAGGGCATTTCGTCTCAAATAGACTACATTACACTTTCTTAATAAGCAGAGAGTTCCAAGCTTGTCAAATTTCTCATTACACTGCCTTCTATGAGCTGGACATTAACGTGCTTAGTGGGTATGTAAACCGCCATATTTTCGTTTCCAGCTGAAACATTTACTTTCTGATCTGTTGGTCCGCGGAATACAGGTATTCAAACATGAATGCATGAAAATTATATTTACAATATTTTTTCTTTTTGATTTTTTTTTTTTTTTTGGCAATTCCAGAAATCTTATACTTCTTACATCTAGCTTCGGTCGAACGGAGAAGCCGTATATTTGTGTGGGAATAAACTTCTAAAATCTGTCCTGTATATCATCAGATCTCAAATCATCTGCAACACTTCAAAGAATAATTCCTAATATATTTTTCAGCAATTTAATTGATATAACCGATATATCTACTTTTTCCCGCTTGTGGAACATTTTTAAGTGGTACGAAATATTTTTTGCTCTGCTGCTACTCTCAGCGGGATATATCGACTATTGATCGACTGACAGATGGCAGCACTCACTATTTTATATTAGCTCCGATATGTTTGTAGAGATAACCCTGGCGCCCTCCGAGCAATACAGTGAGCGCTGGCGTGCTGCCATCTATCCACCGGTGTGAAAGATATCAGAACGTGGGCTGTGTAACCAGCGATTTACCTTACTGTTTCCGTTAAGCATTAAAATGGTCCTCAGAGGTGTTAATGGCTTCGTACTCCGAAATACAAGGGTAATACCGAACGTAATGCAAAAGTTCTATAAGTGTTATTTACTGACAGAGTTCGCTGCTCAAACTGCGCATGTAGGTACAGTAAATCATCCTCTATAGTAATCATTCTTCTTCATTGCAGGTAAATAAAGGATTTCAGGCAGAAGCAGTGTGCTATCATTGAGTTCTTGACGAAGGAAGGATGCAGGCTAGCTGACATGGACAGAATGCTGCAGAATATTTACGGAGATGACACCTCTGATAAGAGCAATGTGCACAGATGCATGAAAATGTTAAAAAAGTTAAAACCAGCTTTGAAATTAAACCTCGTGGTAGGAGACCATCACATGCGACCACTGACACGAATCGTCAGCGAGTGGATGAATTGATTTGCGTGGGGAAACGAGTTGCCATACGTGAGCTTGTTGCACAGCTGGACTGCAGTCACAATCTATGCAGAAGATGGTGGAAGACAATACGGTATCGGAAAGTGTGAGCAAAGTGGGTACCTCGGCAGCTGACACCCGATTTCAAGGTGAAAAATGTGGACGTCTGCTCTGCTCTGCTCGAAACGTTTGAAGCCAATGAAGACACGCTGTTTTTCGATCTGGTGACAGGGGATGAGTCATCAGCTATCTTTACGATCCGGAAACGAAGAATCAATTAATGGAATGGCGTCACACCTTTTCCCCAATGCCTAAGAAGCTCACGAGCCAGCTATCAATCACCACAATATCATGTGACTGTTTTTTGGGATGACTGGCGTGCTATTATCCTTGATTTTCAGGAACGTGGCTGTACCGTGGCCTGCAAGCGGTACATTGAGACACTCAAGCAGCTTAAAGAAGCCAGAAAGAATAAGAGACCGAAGAAGAATCTGAAAAGGATCCACATTCACCATGACAATGCGGGACCACACATACCTTTGGATTAGAATCAGGCGATCAGCAAATCAGGCTAGTCGGTGTTCCTGGCATTATCTGATACCCAAATGTTCGGTCCAATGAAGAATAGTATCAGGGCTCAACTATTTAATGACGCAGACGAGGTAAACGCGGCTGTGAGAAGTGGGTACAGCCCTCCACACCTGAATTTTTTGTAAGAGGATTCGAGAGTTGGGCTGAAAGATGTCGCAAATGCATCGCTTGTGATGGAGACTACGTTGAGTAGTAGTACCTGTATATAGAGTAAGAACTTCTTTTTCACCTTGTGAAATTTGAACGACCCCTGTCAGTTAATAAAATAGTTACACAAACTTTTACATTACATTCGGTACAACTCTCTTACGTATTCAGAAGAAAATTTTGGCCTCCCCGGTGGCGCAGTGGTCTAAGCGATGGCCTCTGATCATTCGTCCGAACGGGGTCCGGTTTCGAATCCCGGTGAGACATGGATGTTGTGTTTGTCTTAAGGCACTGGCTCTGTCCCTTCCCTGGAACCAGTGACCCTAAATTAGGGACAGGCGACTGCTTATAGCCCATTGAGTTGCTCACGGTGGTCGTTAAACCTCCAATTAAAAAAAACATTTTGTTTAATCGTGAATGAGAACCTGTCCATCTTGTAGAATAAATGAAGTACATTTATTATCTGCCAGAGAATTACTGTCTGATAACGAGAATAAACATCGCAAAATAGCGAAAAAAGGAAAGATGACATTTCCATCGGAATAAATATTCCATAAACTTTTCTGTCAAAGGAACTTTTTGATTCCTCTGATTTAGCTTACGTCTGAGTGGAAGGAAATTGTTCTTCACATCCTGACAATATGAAATGCAATATGAAGGGTATGGAGCCACGTCCCATCATTTTGGGGGAACATATCAGAAAAATGCTTGAAGTGTGCTACTTCGGACACATTAATTGTCGAAACCGATACGACAAATCCACTCGGTTAATCATTTGATAACCCTCGGAATGTATTTGTGACATCAGAATCAATCCCTGCCATTAGCACAACGATATGCACGTATCCTTGTGCTTAGCAATTTTACTTAAAACATATTCCAATCTGAAATCCTACAGTGTAGAAAGCAAACGAAGATAACTGATGAACTCACTCAAAATAATTTTTGATCAGTCAAGTCAAGTATGTTGCACAGTAAGGGTTGAGTTTCCCCCGGCTCCGTATTATATATCATGAAAAGGATATACGACCTAAGTGATATTACTAATATGTGGTGATAGATCTCTTATAGCAAATTGATTTGTAGATTGAGTTGATAACATCATTAGAAAGGTTGAATCAAACCTCAAAACTATGGTGGTATTGTGGTGGTGCTTCACGTGGGTGGAATCTTCAGTCTTTGGAATCCTTTTGCCGATTCGGTCTAGAAGATAGGTACTCTTGCTAGTGCTGGATTTTATTTTTTTTGCCTTGGAATGTGGTACGTGAAATAATTTTTTGGCTACATGTTCATACTTACTTAACTTATTTTGACTGAACCTGAAGAAATAGTAGAATACCAAATTCTTGAATAAGGTGCCAATGTGCTGCCCTCTGGTGTGACATCCGCAAGTTGATAATTGACTGATATATATATATATTTTTTTCGGATGTGACATTATGACTACAAGAAGCAAACAAAATATATCGAATAAATTGGGGTAGTCCATGTTTGAATCTTTCTAATTCAGTTGACATGGAACTAATTTTGAAAATACTAAAAGGTATCAATGAAACAATTGACTCCACAAACTTAAAAGTTAGAACTTATCTAAGACAGGCCTTGGATGACATAAACATAAAATTGGAACCTATTTTGGAATTGAAAAAAGAACTGAAGGAATTTAAGGCATCTATAGATCATATGTCGACAAATTATGATTCAGTTTTGGAACAATTGGAGTCATTTAGGAAAGAAAATGAAGGTTTAAGGATTACACAAGATAACTCCTGCGGCAGATGGAGTTCAAACAACTTAAATTGAATAAATTGCAATATGACTTTAATGAATTGGCGCAATATTTACGTAATAAAAATCTGGAATTTCATGGTCTTGATTTGACTTATATACAAGATGAAAAAGAACTTAGAATTTATATGAGCACATTGGCAGAAGCTTTTGATGTACATGATTTCAATTTACAGGATATTGACATTATACATCCCTTAAAACCAGATTCTTTCAATAAACCTAATGCTAATGTGCTTGTTCAGTTTTTGTCCAGAACTTCAAGGGATAGCTGGCTTGATAGGAAGAGATCCACTATATACAATTGTGATTTTAATAGTATTTTGCCCAAAACTCGTGTATTTATAAATGAAAATCTTATTCCACCATATAAGGAATTATTCTGGCATGCAAGAAGACTGCTACATCAGGGATTAGTGAGATCCGTTTGGGTTAATAATAGGCATATCTATGTCGGGGAAAATTACTCATCACCAAGAAAAAATATAATTTCCATGAATGATCTGAGTGAGTTTTGTTTACCATCTACTTCCACTGATTCTACTGGTGTATGACTTTGGTATGAGGACTGACAAATGTAAACTGTGTATGGTTTGTTATTTTTATTCTACTTCATTTGGTTTTATTCGTTTCATTTCTTAATTTGCTGCACTGGACTATTGTACAGAACTGCTTTTGTACTATGTAATCAACTTATTTAATATTTCAATACTTTATGCAGGTCATTGGAAATGTTGATGTCCTATTTTCACCTAGCCATTATTTGTGTATGTCTGCTGGATTTTTGATCTGAGGGCAAAGATATCGGATTTATATTTGTTCGGATGCTATTAGTTTATGGAATCATTTCCTTATTATTTTTTGGTTTATTACATTATACCATCATACTTAATTAATTATTGTTTTTATTTGGAAGAAAAGAAGAAATTATAAGATGTATAAAGGTTATTTCCATGATCCTATGTTCTATCTTATATTTGCATGTTATTGGAGTTGATTGATGGCAGATTCCATCACAGTCTTTAGCTCTTGTTTAATCACTGGAATTTGGGCATGGGAACTCATGGGTTTACCAACTTGTCAAATTTTTATAATTATTGAAATTTAAGTATGGTAATTGGAAATTTGAACTATATTTGGGTAGCTATTTTTGTACTATATTTTTGATTACCTACTATTCTTAGTTTTTATACTTGACTGCTGTATAGTGGCTGGGGATCACTGGGAGGTATCAGGGAATTTGTACTGTGTATGGAGGTTACTGATACAAATAGTTTTAACTGTCATTGGAGTTCCTGGTGACATGTTACTCTCCTGTTATGTGGACATATCTGTTGGAATTTTGGTATGGGAACTGAAAAACTTGAATTGTATTTGGTTTTTACTATTATTTTTATCAGTATATTTCGTTCGTTAATTTACAGATATGTTGATCATTCGGAGGAAGTGGGGAATTTGTATTACATATAGGGACTCTTCAAATAAACACAATCTTTATTTAATTTCTCTATGTCATGAGAGTTGCTCATTGACATTCTTCTATCCAGTCACTGAATATGTTTAGCTACTGGAATTATGGTAACTGAAATATTGAATTGTACATGGTCCTTACTATTCTAACCTTTTTTATTATATTCCCTTCATTGTTTGGTTTATTAATTGATTATACCATATAATTGTTGAATATTGAGGGAAATATAGAATTTGTATGTGTACTGAGGTTACTAATATGTTTATAATTTTTTATTGAGTTCTTATATGTCACTGATTAATATTAATGGAGAATGTCTTGATGTTTACATGGTACTTTAAAGATATTATGTTATGCAACAATAACTAACTTCTAGAATTTTTTTATTTTTTAATTCCTTTGGCAAAACAAAAAAAGGGAAATATATATATAGATATAAGGAGAAAAGGTCAATTAATTATTAATTGGTGCAGGGGGCGGCCAGTATTTGGTGGGATTCTCAAATAGTGCTTAGGAGAGGGGACTTAATCTTACAAAACTGCTTGGGGTACATTGATATATGACTATTAATTATTATTCAGTACAGCATCTTAATGATACAGTATCTAATGACCATAAGAATTCTCTAATGTTATTCATCTTAATGCCGGATCATTAGTCAATAAGATATCTGATCTGGAGGCATTAGTTAAACTTATAAATTATCAAATAGATATAATTTGCGTTTCGGAAACATGGTTTCCTTCTGAAGACAATTGTCTACATCTCCCATTCTATCAGACTTTTAATAAAAATAGGACTGAGTCTAGAGGAGGAGGAATTGCAATTTTTGTTAAAACAAATAATTTGGACTACACCCAAATTGAAAAATTGACATTTATTAATTCTGATATTGAAATTATTACAATTGAAGATCAATATAATATAATTTCAGCCTGTTATCGTCTACCAACAGCGAACCCTTCTTTATTTATTGAAAAATTTACTGATATACTTAATTATATAAATTTTACAAGGAAAAAAGGACTGCTACTGGGAGACTTTAATATTGATCTCTCACGGAATCTTTCATACCCACGAGAATTTAATTCTGCAATTGCGGATGCAGGATTCTATAACAATATTTTTTCAGCTACAAGAATACCTCAATATACGGCCTCAATTTTGGATCTATGTATAACAAATATACCATCGGACTCTATTTTATCAGGTATTTATAATTTTCATTTTAGTGATCATCTGCCAATTTTCTTAATTTACACATATAGTGATATACACGCATCTAGACCAAAAAATACTATCTCTCGAATTATTAATGAGAATAATATGAATCTATTCATAAACCTAGTACAAGATACGAACTGGGATGAAATAATGCAAATTTCTAATCCTGATGTATCTTATAATTTATTTGAAAAAACTTTGAAGAGATTGCACAATAGGGCTTTTCCATTTAAAAGAGCCACGTCTAAATTCAAGAAAGAGCGGAAACCTTGGCTAACAAAGCACTGTTTTAGTCAGATAAATAAAAAAATAAACTGTTTACAAAGTTCTTTAAATCAAGGTCACAAATTGATTATAATATTTTTAAAAAAATTAGAAATTACCTTAACTCCTACATTAGAAAATTAAAAAGAGATTATTATTTTCATATTTTTTCTAAAAATAATCCAAAAGTAACCTGGAAGCACTTAAACATATTATTAGGTCGTAGGAATGTACCAAAGACTTCGATTTACCTCACTCGAGGTAACATCAAAATCACCGATCAAACTGAAATTGCTAATCAATTTAATGATCATTTTATTATATCACCACAACGTATAATACTACAACTTCTTAAGCTGAACTATCAACAATTACCTCATTACTCCAACTCATGTAACTTAAATTCAATGCATACTTTGGAAATTACTAGAACCGAATTAATCTACCAACTGCAAAATATTAACATAAATACCGGACCTGGTCCAGATGATATTCTTCCCAAAATTTTAAAAACTATAACTTTATTCATTGTTACTCCCCTATTATACATTTTTGATTCCATTCTAGCTACAGGTATTTTCTCAGATTCGTTAAAAGTTACAAAAATTACTCCTGTCTTTAATAAGAGTTCTTTGACAGATATTAATAACTATCGACCTATAGCTAAAGTATCCATATTTGCTAAAATTTATGAAAAATTACTATTTGTTAGATTATTTGCTTATATTGAAAGATATAAAATTTTGCACAAAAATCAATTTGGCTTTTTATCAAATTCCTCAACAGAAATCGCTCTTTTACATTTAAAAGATAAAATTCAATCTAATTCTATTAATAATAAATTTACATTGGGACTTTTCATTGATTTATCAAAAGCATTTGGTACTTAAAATCACAACTTATTATTATCAAAATTGTATGCAATTGTTATTCGGGGTACATTACATAATCTCTTTAGAAATTGTCTCACTGGTCGCCAGCAATACACAGAAATTGAACATACTAAATCTAACTTACAATCAGTCATTTCAGGAGTCCCTCAGGGCTCGGTACTTGCTCCATTATTATTTAATATTTATATAAATGACTACTGTACCTGTCTACGCAATTCAGATATTATTTTATATGCAGATGATGCAACCATATTAATACATGGAAATGATGTTGAGACACTGGTGCGACAACTACAAGGTCGTTTCGTATCACTAATTGTTTAACTAAAAATGATCTGGCTATTAATATTAACAAAACAAAAGTAATGATTTTTCCAAGTACGTCAACCCCTATTTTTAATTCAGAATATTAATTTACTCGGATCATCTATAGAAGTGGTTCAAAATCATAATTACCTTGGTATCATTATTTAGCATGATTTAAAATCGAATTCACATGTTGACTACTTATCTAATAAGATCTTAAGAAATATAGGAGTTGTTAGTAGTGCAGTGGCCAATTTAACCCCAAAATTAATGATTTTATGATACTATACTTTAATTCAATCTCATCTGATCTACTGTATATCTGTATGGGGATCGACTACCTTATATAATAGGAAAAAAACTTCAGTCGTTACAAAACAGATTCATGAGACTATTACAAATTAAATTACAATATACTCAATTTTCAAATACAGTCTTTCAGGCTAGACTCAGTCCAAATGGTTTTAATGTACTAACTATTCAACAATTGCATATCTATAGTATAGGTAAACTGATGTTTTTGAGAATAAAAAATGGTTACTACCAAGATTTAATTCCATTAAGTAGTTTTGGTCATGATTACTCCACGAGACAAAAAACAACACTAATCCCCATATTTCCACTAACAGAACGATTTAGATCATTTGTTAATTATACTGGTCCGGCATTATGGAATACATTTCCTAGTGATATTATATCACTTAATAATATTAATATATTTAAACGAAAACTCAGGTATTTCTTACTGACCAAAAGCTCATAATGTATTATTACCTTTATTAATTTATAGTACCGCCCTAGTTGTGATTGATATTGTGTGGACTTGACTTTTGTATGTTTTCTTTTTGTTTTTTTTTATTTTCATAAAAGTTGTGATGCTTTGGGAGAGGAGGGCACGTCAAGCCTATCAGGCCTTTTTTCCTCCTCATTCCCTGTTGTTACAAAAATATAATGTGTGCTATATATTTATGATTGTGTAATATCATGTCTGTAACAATTAAAATGCAATAAATGAAATGAATTACATTTTTAAACATATAAACCTTTTATTTGCTGGCGATACATTACGTTACAGAAACTATAACATTTTAAGAGTAACAATTGTTGGTTGTTCACGCCTGCGGGTAACAAAAGTACAATCTGGGGCTTTCTGTAAAACGTATAATGCTTTAGTAAAATTGTTTAACGCTTTAGTAAAAACACACATGCTCACCTCCTTCCAAAAATTTCCCCAAACCAAATCAGCTAGGAAGGTGGTGATGATTATTTTCTTTGATCATATAGGTGTAGTCTACCAGCATGCGGTTCCTCCACAAACTACTGTCAATGCTGAGTATTACATTTTATCCTTGAAGCGTATGCAACGACACATATCGATTAAGCGTCAGGAACTGGTGGGCAGGTCGACCCTACACCATGATTACCCCTGCCGGTATGTGGCTGCTTGTGTTAAACAGGTTTTTACGAAATGCAGTATTGAAATCATGCGACAGCCTGCCTGCCGTTTTGACCTCGTCCAGTGCGATATCTGGTTGTTTCCAGCAATGAAGGAGATGCTCTGTGGCTCAACATTCAACATAAATGCTGACTTTATTCAAGCTGCACAGGGGTCGTTAAAGCAGCTTCCACAAAATTTCTTCGCCGCATGCTTTAAAAAGTGGACTGAACGATTGATCCGTTCCATATCATCGTAAAAGAACACTATGGTCGTAAAATAACACTATGCTTTTTTTACTAATCTATGGAAAATCACACGTTTTTACAATTTTTTGGAGCGCAGTTACATAGGAAAATGGGTTTTTTATTGTATCACCGTCTAAATATACATTAACGTACTTTTGACTCTGTTTTATACATAAGATTATAGAATGCAAGAGAAACAATAAATTTGTTTCTATCAAATGAAAAAAGAGAGCAAAGGATCAATGACTTTTCAAAGTGGTGTAATAAACCTCACGGAACACATTTTGGGAATATATTTCCATACCCACGGATCAGCTTTATGTGTGCCCGCACATGCATGCGACTTCAAGATAACTGGAGTCGAAGCTCCTTGTACAGAATGAAAGTGTACATTTGTTTGACGTTAGGTTGTACTTCAAAAGTGCTGCGTGTTTATTTCCATCACTGTTGCCGATTCTCTACAAGCATTATAGGCAATTTCTTTCATAATAGGCACATATTATACATATAACTGCTATATCTGTTAATACTGTGACGATCCCCCTCGCATAATTAATTGGAGGGAGGCGTGGCGAATTAACTGTAATTGAAACTTGATTGGGGGTTTTAATTAACAGAGAGTTATAATTTAAAAACTTGCGAGGGGCGGTATATTAAGAAAAGATCTGCTGGCACTTTGAATTCAAGTGGCGAGTTGCAGGTGTTTGCCACGAGAACAAAGAGCCCATAAACGGAAATGGGACGGGTCAGAGTTTAAAAGCTATTTCCCATGACTCAAAAGTGTTTGGACGGCAAAAGCGTTTGAAGCTTTTGGTCTGTGCCTTGCGAAACAATGGGAAAGCTCTTGGACTTGAAGAGCGGTTTATAATAAATATGTCGCGGTTTCAAGTGATACAATTCACCGCTTTCCAACGTTTTGGAGACGGCAGATTGTTGAGAGTGACAGATCCCGTTTGATAGCCGAGAGAACTGGGCCTCGATTTTTTCTCGACCTAGATCAAATGCTAAACGTCTGTGTGCTCTTGCAATTCTGAGCATAAGATGCGAATCCAGCTGAAAGCATAAGCTGATGAATAACAAGCACGAACTTTACCTAAAACTTTCTACACCTCGCCTGACTATCGATACCTGTCGGAAGGAGCCATTCCAGGTGAAATGCAGACAGAGACATAATTATGGAATATCGCCTCGTTCATGCAGAGAGAGAAAGACAGAGGAGAAACGCCATCCTCGGGAACCACGGAGGAGCCCAGCCCCCCTGCAGAGAGAGCTCTGAAGAAACTGCTAGCCTCTTCACGTTCAAAGCGGGGAGACAAAATCTTGTACATGTGTCTGATTACGTACCTCCAGTGACCGGAGAACGCCATCGTTTTTGCCACAGCAAAGAAGGAGCGGTGATGGAAGTTAAGGTCAAACTACCAGCGTGAGTGTTGTGTTTTTCTGGGAGTCATCCATACTGTGGATACTCAAGGACCTATGTAAGTACTTTTTAACCAGTACTTTTATTTGCGGCCCATTGTGAACGAACATACTTTTCGTTTGGACATATTTTCTGAAACACCGAAGAAGGCCAAAGCTTGCCGGAAATTATAACTTTCATAATTAGTTGAAGAATCCGGTGTAATTTATCCATATATCTATTAAATGCCTGTTTTAATTGTTATTCTGTGCCTCCATTGGTTTATTGGTGTACTGTGTCGGTTAATTGGCTTACGAGGTATTGGCGGATGCAGTGATTCGAATCGCAGTCCGGAAAATAATTGGGCATCCTGATATCTGAAGACCAAAAGGTCGCAACAAAAGTGGTGATCAGCAGTGGGATCCGTATTGTATATATCAGAAACACAGTACAACCGGAGCACAGTATTTATGCCAACTTTTGCAACTTGCATAATACGTTGAGCTCAAAGTTTCAAAAATGGAAGGGATTACAAAAATATTAGATGAACTGAAAGATGAACTCAGAAATGGACTGAAAACTTCCAAAGAAAGTTTTGAGCAGCAGCTCAAACAACAAAAGAAAGTTTTGAGCAAAGCTTACAACAGGAGAAAGAAAGTCTTGAGCAGCAGACGAGCAGCATAAATCAGCTGATTGCTAGAATTGGAGGGTATGAGGAAAAATTTGATAAAAAAGAATAGAAGATACCAACTTGCGTATCGATCAGTTGGAAACTGGGCATGTAAAATGCGTAGACCATATAGAACAATGTACCCAAAATTTAGAGAGCGTTCGTAATTTGTGCGAGACTCAATGTAGAAATATAAAGGAAAAACTTCCTGGGGAATTTAATGGTACTAAGTTAGAACAAACTAAATTTTATAGGGATATTGAGAAAAGGGCACAATATTGGGAGGCAAAAATAAGTTCTTCGGAATTAGAGTCACCGGTGGTGGTGAGCGCAGCTTTGAGTAGGCCGACCCGAATTAAACCAGGCGCGTTTGATGAAAACACTAGCTGGGGAGTATAGAGGACCCAGTTCGAAATGGTTTCGAGTGTGAACGGCTGGAGCGAAAGGGAGAAAGCATGCGCACTTCCGGCATCAATGAGGGATGCAGCTGCTGATATCCTACAAACTTTGCCGGAAGAGAGCCGTTTAAAATATTCCTGTCTCCTCGCTGCCCTGGAACACAGATTTGGGGAGGAACATTTGAAGCAACTCCGTGTTCATCAGTTGAAAAATCGCAGGCAGGAGGTCAATGAGTCACTTCAAGAACTCGCGACCGACATCGATCGGATGACAAGGCTTGCGTATGGGCAATGTATGTCGGATATACAGGACACGATGGCGCAGCAACATTTTGTGGAAGCGATTTCTGATCCAGACATTCAGCATTCAGTGCGCATGGCGGATTGTGACTCACTTAAGTCAGCCGTCTTGCATGCAATGAAATTTGACTCTTCGTGCCATTCTAGGAGTCCTAGAAGAACAGTTCGTATGGCGACTGTAGCAGAAAGTCCGATCAATGCATCAGTCGAAACTAAACTCTAAGAGGTTTTGCATCTCCTTCGCAGAGATGTTAGACATCGTTCTGTTACGTGTCCTGTGCTGGTATTGTAGATAAGAGGGCATCGCAGTTTTGAGTGTAGAAACCTTTTGAGAGAGTAAAAAAATTCGAAGGAATAGGCTTCGGGAAACCCTCAGAAGTCAGTTTCGAGGGGCGAGAACTGACGCGGCAAAAGCAGCCCCGCACGGTGAAAGCGCACGTCACAGCGCAGCAAAAACAGTCTTGCTGGGCCAGCAGTGGGCCATTTCTGGTAGCCAGCACTGCCAGCAATGGCCCAGTACTATGGTGCCGCTGCCGAACCGTCAATAAAATGTCCGAGCGGCCAACAGAAGGGCCAGCAGTTCAGTCCAACAGTTGACACCCCATCAGTTGTCATATGCCACAACAGGGCTATCAGTGGTCCATCACAGGCAGTAGCTGCCACAAGTGGCCCTTCAGTGGCCCTGCAAGCACCTGCCAGAAATGATGGCTAGCCTAATGTGGTCTGCTAGTGGCAGCCACCCACCACGTGACGTAACTGATGGCTTGCCGAATATTGTCTGCCAATTTCCCAGTATTAGATATAATAAAAAAAAAAGCAAGGATAACCGCAGATTTCTAAAGCTACAATCTTTTTTCTACCCTTTCGAAGTTTGTGAATTAACGCACTGCGCTGGGGAAATTTTCTCGACAGACCGGAAATACGCCGTTTGCATCTGACTAGATTCGATGCTGGGCCGTTTACGTGGAAGCCGCGCTCGCTACCGACCGAACTATTCACGACGCTCGGACACGTGCTGGAAGCTATCTGTTTGGTATGCAATTTGTAATCGAATGCTTCTCTCTTTCAGTTTATAATAATGCGAGGCATTTTTCATAAAATTCAGTTTCATATATTTGATAAATTAATTTTTTCAACGTAACGATATATATATATATATTTTTTTTTACGTTAAGGGAACTTCACTCATTCTCAAGGCGTGTACATACTTAGAGTCGCTTTCCAAAGTTTTGTACTGTCCTTGCCGTCTTGAAAAGAGATTGTTGAATAAATATATATTTACCCGGGTTCATGTATTATTATGTTACATTTTTAACGTTGTGTCTTTCCTTTCCGTTGTCCGAAGCTACATTTGTTTTAAAGAGTAAAAGATATTTTATTTTATTTCTCGTTACTTTTAGAAGCGAATTCCTCCCAGTCTTGTGTATTCAACCCATGGATGAGTACACCAAATAGCGTTGCTTTTTTGTTCTTTCAAATAAATTTTGTACGCGTATAATTTTTTTTCCCAACAAACGCTATTTTAATGGTTTTCCAGGATATGTGTTTCAAGCGGTTTCAAATTTTTTCTTGTTATTCATCCACTCCATTCCATGAATTGTTATTCATGGGAATGGAGTGGGTGTATTTCATGGCTGTAATCTAGTATTTCACGGCTTAATCTGATATCTTCGTCGACGTAAAATTTCATTAGGAAATTAATTCGCCTCTCCACATATGGGTTTTTTCTTAACATCCACTAAAATAACACCATGGCGATAGCGTCGTCTTCAACTAACTGGTACCATGAGAGACACAGCAAGTGTTTCTTCTGCGCATGCGCAGTCCAGATGCTAACACCTGCTGTTGGGGAGTTGCATTGGTTGCCAGCAACGGGCCACTAGTGGCACTTGCTTGGAGGCCCACAATTCACGGCGGTGCTGCAGGGAAATCAATGGCTCGCCAAATGATAGCGCTGCCACCAACGGACCCCTACCGGGCCGTGAGAGGCAGATTTCAGCCAGCAGTGACCCATCACTGCCAGCTGGTGGCCAGCAGTTTCCCAGCACCTGTGTTTTTGCTGGGAGGTCTTTCTGGGGATTACAGTGGTTTAAGAGTTAAGGGGATGATAAATAAACTAAATGCAAATTTGTGCTGGATCATCATCATCATCATCATTGTCAACCATTATCAATCTACTGCTGGACGAAGGTCTCCCCAAGTTTCCTCCACAACGGTCTATCTTGTGCCAGTCTCCTCCATGTCACTCCCGCATATTTACGAATTTCATCCACCCATCTCCCATGTGGTCTTTTTCCGGGTCTTTTCCTGTCCCTTGGAATCCAATCTAAAATTTTGGCTGTCCATCTATGGTCTGTCCTTCTGGCAGTATGTCCAGCATATTGCCATTTCAGTGATTTAACTCTGATCATGATGTCTTCCACTCTCGTCATTTTTCGGATCCACGAGTTCCTCTTCTTATCTCTCCTGATTATACCAAGCATGCACCTCTCCATGCTTCTTTGAGTTGTCTGCAGCCTTTGTATGTCTCTTTTAGTTAAGGTCCACGTCTGTGCACCATACGTAAGCACTGGAAGGATGCATTCATCAAACACTTTTCTTTTAAGACATAATGGCATATTGCTCTTGAAAATTATGCTGTTTCTTCCAAAAGCTCTCCAGGCAAGTTTTGTACGCCGATTAATTTCTTCACCAATGTGACCCTCACTTGATATCTGCTGTCCAAGATAAACGTACGTGTCTGTTATCTCCGGCTTTTCTCCATCAATCGATAAATCTTCATTTCTTGTAAAAGCATTGAACATCACTTTTGTCTTCTGAAAGTTCATTTTTAATCCCACTTCTTTACTCTTGTCAGCAAGTTCCTGGATCATACTCTGCAGCTCTGATGGGGTAGTTGCAAAAATGACTACGTCATCAGCAAAACGGAGGTGGGTTAGATAATCTCCATTAATCTTTATCCCTTTGTTTTCCCAGTTCAGTGATTGAAAGACATTTTCCAATGTGGCATTAAAGAGCTTCGGAGATATGGTGTCACCTTGTCTCACTCCCTTTCCAATTTTTATGTGTGTTGTATTTTCAAACAGCCGAATCTTTGCACTTGCATTTTCATAGATGTTATTATTAATATTAATGTATGCATCTTCAATACCGCAGGTTTTCAGAGCCATTGTAACTGCTGATGGTTTCACCGAATCAAAGGCTTTTTCATAATCGATAAAAGCCATGCACAATGGAAGTTCATATTCCCTCGCTCTTTCAATTAGTTCTCTCAGTACGTGGATGTGATCTATTGTGCTGTAGCCACTCCTGAATCCAGCTTGTTCTCTCGGTTGAGCCATGTCCAGTGTTACCTTCAAGCGGTTTGAAAGAACTTTAGTGAAGATTTTATAAACCACTGATAGGAGGCTGATAGGTCTGTAGTTCCTGAGATCCTCAACGTCACCTTTTTTTTTTTTTGTGCTGGATACTGGGGCGGATATTACATAACTCCGTCAGGATTTTTTCGAGCAAATTAAGGAACCTGCAGATTGTTTGAAGAGTGAGCAACGGGTTGAGATTCAAACTGTGAATGGTGATGGTTTAGTTGCTCTTGGAACTGCAGGCGTCGACATACGAATTGGAAATAAATGCTACAGACACACGGCAGTGATAGCTGATATCCTTGAAAAATGTATCCTAGGTCTCGATTTTCTTAGTGAGAACGGATATGTTTTGGACCTTAAAATTGTAACCCAGAAGACGGAAAATTAGGAAATGGTTCTCATGGGGAGTTAAAATGGGCAACTGAGGTCGCAAAGGGTCACAGTTTTCGCAAAAGAAAAGAGTGTTTTACCAGCAAAAAGTGAAACAATTCTGGCAGGATGTTTGCCTGAGCTTTCACTAGAATTTCCGATGGCAGTAAGCGAAATGTTCGAAATTTGTCCGTTACCAAAAAATGTACTTGTAGCGAGAGCGACAGTAAAAACAGCACATTGCATCCCCGTAAGAATAGTTAACCTGGAAGACGTCGATGTGAAAATAAAGGAAGTGTTAGCACTTTGTTCCTTGAATCCAGTAATTTCGGCGCGTAGCTGTAGAATAAAGATCCCACCCGACTCGAGCGTGGGAGGGAGAGGCGAAGTGCCGGAGCATCTGCGTGACCTCGCAAGGGAGGCCACTGCGAGCCTGAGTACGTGTCAGCTTGGAGAGTGGACCGAGATGATATGCGAATTTGCTGATGTTTTTCCGCTGGTTAGGATAAATATGAACGAACCAATGTCGTTATCCATAAAATAGATACGGAAAATAGAGCTCCAATTAAGCAACCGCCTAGACGTTTACCTTTAGCTAAACGAGCAGAAATGGAAGAGATGTTAAGAAATATGGGGAAGCAAGGAGTTATAGAACCTTCATTTAGCCCGTGGGCATCTCCTGTTGTTTTAGTCTCTAAGCCTGACGGTACGACTAGATTTTGTTTAGACTACAGGAGGCTCAATGAAGTAACTCGTAAGAATTCCTATCCACTACCTAGGATAGATGACACTTTGGATCATTTGGCTGGATCTGAGTGGTTCTCAACGCTCGATTTAAAATGTTGCTATTGGCAGGCCAGGTGATAAGGAGAAAACTGCCTTAACGACAGGTAATGGTTTGTGGAAATTTCGGGTAATGCCCTTTGGACTGTGTAATGCGCCCGCCACATTTGAAGGTTTAATGGAAACTGTTCTTCGAGGTTTACCGTTTGACATCTGCATGGATTATCTGGATGACATAATTGTGTGTGGTACTACTTTTGCTAAGCATTTAAATAATTTGAACGTCGTTTTCACTAGGCTCCGTGAAGCTGGATTAAAATTGAAACCGAAAAAATGTAGATTTTTGCAAAAGGAAGTGAAGTACCTAGGACATGTAATTTCTGCAGATGGCATAGGGACAGATCCTGAAAAGAATGTGGCAGTCAAAGAATGGCCACCGCCGACGAATGTTCGGGGGGTAATAAGTTTCCTTGGGTTAGGTTCCTATTACCGGAAATTTTTCCAGAGGTTTTTCGCAGATAGCCCGATCATTGCATCGGTTAACTGAGGCGAAAGTTCCCTTTGAGTGGAATGAAGAGTGTCAACGAGCCTTCGCGACACTAAAGGAAGTTCTGATATAAGCGCCGGTATTGGCTTATACCAAAGCGGAATTATCATTCATCCTTGATGTCGATGCTAGTGAAACTGGAGTGGGTGGAGTTTTATTTCAGGATCTGAATGAACAGGAAAAAGTCATAGCATACTTTAGTAAATCTCTTTCTAAGCCGGAACGGAACTACTGTGTTACTAGAAAATAATTATTGGCTATGGTAAAAAGTATAGAACATTTCCATCATTATTTGTTTGGCAGATATTTTCTTTTGCGAACCGATCATGGCGCTTTGCGTTGGTTGTTAAATTTTAGAAATCCGGAGTGACAGGTATCCAGGTGGATAGAACGTTTACAAACTTATAATTTTCAGGTACAGCAGCGGAAGGGAAATGCACATAAGAATGCGGATGCTTTGTCGAGAAGCCCCTGTCCGCCACAATGCAAATCCTGTATACGCGCAGAGAGCAATGATCTGCAGCCGGGGACCCAAGCTGTGCGCCAGGCAATAAATCCCCCGACCCCGACTGTACGAGATCCGCTGAGTCCGGATGAGATGCAAAAAGCGCAGGAAGCGGACGAAGATGTTGGACGTCTGATCCGATGGAAGCAAGAGTCTTCCGACCGTCCTCCGTGGGCGACGGTTGGAGCGTACGGGCAGATTTTGAAAAGTTATTGGGCGCAATGGGATTTTCTTGTGGTTAGAGATGGAATTTTGTACAGAGAATTGGAAAATTCTAGGAATGATTCGCGTCAAATTCAACTGGTGGTTCCAAGATCTTTGGTGAAAGATGTTTTGAAACAAATGCATGATAGCCCGACTGGTGGACATTTTGGTGTCAGAACTCTCGCGAAAGTTGGGGAACGATTTTACTGGGTAAATGGTTGGAAGGATGTAGAGGATTGTTGCAGACAGTGTCACTTATGCGCGTCCAAGAAAGGCCCAATGACACGATGTCGCGGCCGAATGCAAGTGTATAATGAGGGAGCACCGTTCAAAAGGGAAGCCATTGATGTAATGGGACCGTTTCCTAGGTCAGAGGATGGCAACAAATATCTGTTGGTGGTTATGGATTAATTCACCAAATGGCCGGAGGTCCTTTCTATGGAAAATCAGGAAGCAGTGGCTGTTGCCGAAATTCTTGTCAGTAGATTGGTGAGCTCTCATGGGGTTCCTCTTGAATTGCATTCCGACCAGGGGCGGAAATTTGAGTCTAAAGTGTTCCAAGAAATGTGTAATTTACTCGGCATTAAAAGGACTCGAACTACGCCACTTCATCCTCAGAGTGACGGAATGTGTGAAAAGTTCATGCGCACCTTGGAACAGCAGCTTTCATTATTTGTTAGTGATAACCAGAAAGATTGGGACAGGATTGTTCCGCAATTTTTGTTGGCGTACCGAGCTGCGATGCATGAAACCACAGGGAATATCCCGAGTATGATGTTGTATGGGCGAGAATTACGTCTACATTGTGATTTGGTGTTTGGACGGCCGGAACCTATTGCCCAGAATTCTAGCACGTATGTCACAGAGCTTACCAGGAGATTGGAGAAAGTACATAGTTTTGCTAGGAAGAATATTCGAATAGCTACTGAATGAATGAAGACCAGATATGGCGTGCATACTGCAGAGATAGTGCTTAAGAAGGAAGACTTAGTCTGGCTCTATAACCCACGAAGGCGAAAGGGAAAGTCACCCAAATTGCAGCGACCGTGGGAAGGTCCTTATGTAGTAAAGAAAAGATTCAACGATGTTCTTTACAAAGTTCAGTGCAATAATAGATCAGTTAGAATTATACACCTCGAAAGGCTTAGACCGTGTAGGGCAGGAAATATCGAATCATAAACGTTTGAAGAATGAGTGATTGGTTGGTTTTCCGTTGGTTGTCTTGTTGATGTGAAAGGATGAGAAGCGGAGAGCTTGAGAACTTGGAATGAGCTTGTTGGTTGTAATAATTTTGTTTAGTGTACTCGGTGTTGTGTTCTATTGGTGTAAATATTTTAATATTGCAGTATGGTGTTTGCCACGGTAGTGGGACTGTGTAATGTAAATTAATTATGTAGTGTCGTATTTGTGTGAGGCGTGGCACTGTAAATAATTATGCAGGTATGCATGGGATGTGGGCGTTCCCTGAGATTCGATAGAAAAGGGGATGTTCCCGGGGAATTCCAAAGACCAATTCAAGGCGATTGTTTTGAGGAAGGGCAGAGACGATGATAGGCACCAGGAAAGAGGGTACTGATGAGTGCTTATCTAGGGTAGGCATTTCCGTGTAGTGGAATCGCTGCGAATCACAGGAAACTTATATGAACTCGAGACGAACTGCATTTTAAGAAGGGGGCGATGTGACGATCCCTCCCTCGCATAATTAATTCGCGAGAGGCTTGGTTAATTAACGGTAATTGAAACCTGATTGGGGGTTTTAATTAACAGAGAGTTATAATTTAAACACTTGCTAGGGGCGGTATATTAAGAAAAGATCTTCTGGTACTTTGAATTCAATTGGCGAGTTGCAGGTGTTGGCCACGAGAACAAAGAGCCCATAAACGGCAATGGGACGGGTCAGAGTTTAAGAGCTATTTCCCATGACTCGAAAGTGTTTGGACGGCAAAAGCGTTTGAAGCTTTTGTCTGTGCCTTGCGAAACAATGGGAAAGCTCTTGGACTTGAAGAGCGGTTTATAATAAATATGTCGCGGTTTCAAGTGATACAATTCACCGCTTTCCAACGTTTTGGAGACGGCAGATTGTTGAGAGTGACAGATCCCGTTTGATAGCCGAGAGAACTGGGCCTCGATTTTTCTCGACCTAGATCAAATGCTAAACGTCTATGTGCTCTTGCAATTCTGAGCATAAGAAGCGAAGCCTGCTGAAAGCATAAGCTGATGAATAACGAATACGAACTTTACCTAAAAAATTTCTTCACCTTGCCTGACTATCGATACCTATTGGAAGGAACCATTTCAGGTGCAATGCAGACAGAGACATAATTACGAAATATCGTCTCGCTCATGCAGAGAGAGAAAGAGAGAGGAGAAACGCCATCCTCGGGAACCACGGAGGAGCCCAGCCCCTCTGCAGAGAGAGCTCTGAAGAAACTGCTAGCCTCTTCACGTTCAAAGCGGGGAGACAAAATCTTGTACATGTGTCTGATTACGTACCTCCAGTGACCGGAGAACGCCATCGTTTTTGCCACAGCAAAGAAGGAGCGGTGATGGAAGTTAAGATCAAACTACCAGCGTTAGTGTTGTGTTTTTCTGGGCGTCATCCATACTGTCTATACTCAAGGACCTATGTAAGTACTTTTTAACCTGTACTTTTATTTGCGGCCCATTGTGAACGAACAGACTGTTCGTTAGGACATATTTTCTGAAACACCGAAAAAAGACTAAGCTGGCCGGAAATTATAACTTTCATAAATAGTTGAAGAATCCGGTGTAATTTATCCATATATCTATTAAATCCCTGTTTTAATTGTTATTCTTTGCCTCCATTGGTTTATTGGTGTACTGTGTCGGTTAATTGGCTTACGAGGTATTGGCGGATGCAGTGATTCGAATCGCAGTCCGGAAAATAATTGGGCATCCTGACAACTAAAGCCCAAAGGTCGCAACAATATTTAGGGTGCGACTACCAAATGACAATTAAATGAAGAAGTAAAACATTCTTTAGACATCATTTAGTATCTGTTTCGAAGTTTTCAACTATGTTTAACTCTTTCTGATCTTGCCCGTTTTTTTACATGTTCACATAAGACATGTTCACATGTTCTGACAGAAAACACCTATTATCAAGTGCTACTCCGATGCGGTTAATCTATTTTTAATGCTGAGGCGCAAAAATAATTTTTTAAATTTAGACGCAATCTGAGTGAAAATTTGTGGAATCATCTTGTTTTCTTCATCCCACGTTATTTTGTTGAGCGCGTTATGTCAGGTTCATGCAAATGGAAAAGAGGGTTGGGAAGACCTAGGCATTGACTAAGGCAGATCAGAATCAGAAGAAATTGAGAAATTTATATTAAGAAATAGCCATAGAAAAGTGGGAGGGGCGAGAGGAAGAGTGAGATTTTTTTATGCTTCTCTTACTGAAATCTTACTGATTAATTCTTATGTTTCTCTTACTGAATTCTTACTGATTAATTCTTATGTTTCTCTTACTGAATTCTTACTGATTATTTCTTATGTTTATCTTACTGAAATTTCTTATGTTTATCTTACTGAATATTTCTTATGTTTATCTTACTGAATTCTTACTGATTATTTCTTATGTTTCTCTTACGGAATTCTTACTGATTATTTCTTATATTTATCTTATTGAATATTTCTTATGTTTATCTTACTGAGTTCTTACTGATTATTTCTTATGTTTCTCTTACGGAATTCTTACTGATTTTTTCTTATGTTTGTCTTACGGAATTTTTTTCCCGATGTATTTACAGCGGGAAAATATATGTAGATGCGCATTTTAACATTTCGATAATGCTACTCTGGTTTAGGCTGCAGCAATTTGTGATGAAAATGGGAAATAGTATTTGTGCGAAGGTAACTACTAACTATTATAAAGTGTTTCCTTTTTTCCAATTATTTGCGTATTTCCATTCTGGAATAACAGGTGATATTGGATATCATTTCTGGTTTGTCCCCTATCAAAATTATGATGCTTTCGAAGGACATCCAGTGTTAATTGAGAACACTAACAATAGAAACAATGCCCATTTTTGGTCATCATAATTAGTTCACGAAGGAATTATGACATTCTAACAGTGAAATTTTCGCAATGAGGAAATAAATTTTAATTAACATTTTAAAAGCATTTTGGACGTAGTGAATTAAAAACAGGAAGCAACTCACATAAAAATTGAGACTGGCAAATGTTGCATTATTATACAAGCATTAAATCTTAGTGTTATTCCGCTGAAGTTAAATAAATGCATTTTTGTCTTGCTATTTAAAATTTTTAAGTAAAGAAACTGATGCACAGAAACACTTTGCAAAGCTGAAATCTATCTGAAATGTTAAATATCTGCACTATTTCAATTTCATGGTAGCATCTTTTGATATTGAATTTTTTGGATAAGTAACTATAAAATAAAAATATACGGGTTGATTACATCAATTCACAAAATCTTTAAATTAAATTATTTCAACAAGCAATTTATGGAATTTTCAGCATTCCACAGAACTATACTTACGTGAAATTTGCCATCCGACCACTATTGTAAAGTAGATAGAAGAAGAATTTGCAAAATCATTTTCCTGCTTTGCGTATATCTTTGCCGTTCAAATATTGTAAACAAAATTACGAAGGCGTGACTTTGCAAACACAATTTAGAAAGGCGTGACATTGCCATGGCGTGATAAATATATCACGAATCAAGAAACAGGAACGGGAAACGGGAAAGCCAACATACATTCTATGAATGGCGAGAGTGATAAAATGAGGTCGTTAAATTCCCCAGAAATCTTCGTGCCTTTGTTTTGCTTCACTTGCCACAATTTTCGTTCAATAAATTCTCACAAGGCATTCGTCTAGTTAAATTAACTAGTTGACTTACACCGTATAACTGAAAAAGTTAGCTTTGAAACAGAAAGTTGGGAATACCTTCAGAGAATTATTACTTGAAATGAAACATCGGTTTATTAACATCAGCCACAAACCGAGAGATCGTGAAAGGAATGGCGCCATCCCTTTTCACCAAAACCAAAGATGCCCCGCCGCAAGTAGTCAGCTTCAGGAAAGGTCATGTTGACCCTTTTCTGGGATGAACGAGACGTCATTTTTTCGTACCGCGTTCCAAGTGCTAACACAGTAACCCGTGACAGGTATGCAGCTCTTATCAAGAATTATTTTCGACCTGCCATTAAATCCAAGTGATGTGGACTTCTGAGTACTGGTGTATTGCTGCATCATGACAACGCTCTTCACCATATAGCCCGTGTAACTGTTGCAACCATACAAGACCCGCACTTTGAGTTTCTTCCGAATACCCCGTATTCATCAGACCTTTTATCTAGCGATTAACACATTTTTGGACATCTCAAAAATTCAATGGGAAGAAAGACTTTCAGGTCCGATAAAGAGATGCAGCTGGTGGTGCATGAGTAACTGCACACGCTGTCAAAATACGTTTTTTTCACAGGAGACTATGAACTTTGCAAGCGCTGGAGGAATTTCTTGCGCAAAATGGTTATTACATTAAAAAATGATATAGGTGTGCACCACTTTTATTAAAAAAAGTGGAAATAATTTTTAGGACTTTCAATTTAATCTGTCTCGTATTTTTACTCCTTTTAAGAAACAGAACTCCTGACGAGAATGTTATCTAGCACCTGATATTTTTATGTTTGAGCATCAATCCACGCATTACGGAATGAGTTCTTCGTCGTTTTGCTCGGCTCAATTCAATAGAGCAACTATTAACCAGTTATCGAAACCCTGATTCAAAGAACTTCTTTATCACTATCGTAAGAAGAATATAAGTTCATCCGTTCATAAAAATTGTGAGAATAAATTGTTCCGATCAGAAATTAAGAAAGCACAGTATCAAATTGACCCATTTATTTCTAATCTAACATATCTAAATTAACATTCAGATAAAATAACGTATCATTAACTGGGCAGAATTCAAACTTTGTATATTTTGTACGGAACAATCTAAATCCTGTTTCGTTCAGTAATTTATTGAAAAACAAAATTTTAAGAAAAACAGCAATGCTCTTTACATTTGTCCAATTTATACACAGTACGGAAAAAATCATAGTACCTGCTTTACGTGAGTTGCGGAAAGCTGGAAAATTCAAGGGCTGTTCATTTGATCACCATTTAAGATACAGAATTAAAACTTGAAAATAGGGAATCTGGTGCAAATAAAAAATTTAAGATATTGATGGCGTTAAAACTAATACACTCTCGTATCAGAATAATATAACCACCCACCTAATAATAGGAATAATCACCCGTGACCGGATGACAGCGGCAAGATATTGACGCAATGCGTTTCTAGAAGGCTACCCGAGGCAAACGTACCCATTAGGGCTGCAGCAGATCAAGGAGGTCCCGAAGATGACGTGGTCATGGCTCGACAGGACGATCCAAATAGCTTAACAGGATTGAGGTTGAGCGATTTCGCCGGCCAAGGAAGAACGCATATGGTCATCGCTCTCGTGTTACTGGAACAAGTCACGCACCCTCTTAGCGACGTGGAAGGGCGCATGGTCATATTGATAAACACGATTACTACCACGGTAAACATAACACATGAAGGGATGATGTCTCCAAAGAAGGTTTAGGGACACATCCGGTTATGCCAGCGGTCACAGGTCATACTAGTAAAACATCCCCCAAACAAGCTCACAGCCAACCGTCAGACAGACAAGCGGGTCTGGGAGTTGGTTGTCGTGTGCCTGCCGCTGTATCCTCCATCGGCCGTCACTTCCTGGGAGCACAAAGCTCGATTCATCGGAGAAGGCAACTTTTTGCCACTCTTCCACTCTCCAGTGACGGTTGTTCGAAGTGAACTGCAGACGTCTTTGCCGATGGACCTGGGTTAACAAGGGCACCTTGACGCAGCGCCTACACAAAAAATCCATGCGTAACAGCGTTTGGTCTACTGTTATCAAGAATGGCAGTTTTTCTCTACTTGGTAAGGCTTCGTCTAATCATTTGCTCCCACAATGAAATACATGCCATTAGTTTTTGCTGCACCAGACTCGTTAAATTCATCGAGCTAGTTTCATATCACCTGGCTCCGTCGGGTCTCCCATTGTTCTAAGCCCTAGCTAATGACCATTCGTTCTAGTTGTCCATGTTTAAATCCCTGTGAGGAATGAATGATGTATTTGTCTTGAGGCACGGCTTTCTTTCCTTCTTGGAACTAGTGCCCTAAATTAGGGAAGTGAGACTGCACATCAACCACTGATTTGCTTACGGTGGTCTTTAAACCCTCCAAACAGAAAGGAGCAAACAAAAAATTACCGTGCATACAGACTTTACTGCTGTCTGTGGCGGGCTTTATCTCTCATGCAGTTTCCACAGAAACGATTCATTTATTTCTCCTAATACTGGTCAGATTAAGAGAAACGCAGTAAATTCCTTCTTTTTCTCAGAAAACTCATGCTATGAACTTTCATTTGTCGAAGATAATTACTTATAATTCTTGTAGTATTTAAAAAACTTAAGAATAGTATATTATTTCTGCCAAACGGAGACAAAAATTTCAACGACTAACATGAGTTTCTTCCCACTGATTATAAATATTATTTCTTCATAATCCTTGTCTGATTCGGGGAATTTTCAATATATTTGTACTCTTGTTCAGGTGGCAAAATACAGAGTATTCCTGGATATTAGGCTTAACTGCAGTAACGATATTTGCAATGCCGATGGAGAAGGTGTCCCTTCTGCACTGACTCGCGATCACGCTATGAAATCTATAAATGAGGAAAAGGGAAAATCAACTAAATGACCTCCTAGTGTGCGTCTATAAGTCCAGCAATGTCATATTTACAGGAAAACTTCGGGAACTACGATGGTTTGTAAATGTGAAACGTCTTCTTGTTGACGAACACGAAAACATGGATGCCATCGGATATTCTTTTAGACTGTGTCGGAGAGAGTGTTACAAGGAACAACCAAAGAGAACTTGTAGAATTTTACTTGCTAGGTCTAACTGTCGAACACATCCACATTTTAAGAACCCCTGTAATATCCAGCTTGTATTTTTGCCTCCGAACTCAACGGATTTTATGTAATGCATTAAGCGTTTATTTCGCGGAAATTAAGGCCACATAAAAGTAAAATATAACATAATAGTTATAATATAAAAGTTATGTTTTACAACAGTTTCCACATGTTTGTCCCTCTGAATTCGCTGCTAATATGTGCTCCTGTTAGTTCTCAGTTTATTTTGATATTTGTATTTTAGTTAATTAAATGTTCTTGCGAGTGTTATGCGTGTTATGAAGAATTATTTTTTTAAAACACTGGGTTTCTTCATCCCAAAAGATTGAGCGAGACATTCCGTCGGTTCCGATCTAATAGTTTAAAACGGGAACTCCTGTAATTCCTCTCCTACGTTTCCTCGTAATAACTGAGAATATTTTATTAGAAATGATTTTAATGAGGACGTTTTGTTATTTATTAACCTGTCTGTCTACCTTCGTGGTGTACACATACTTGTATTTCGATGTAAGTGCCTACGATAAAGTTTTAGCAATAACTTGACTGTTAGATTCAGAATTTGTGCCACAATTACTATCCGCAACAATATGAACTATTTCATTCGTGTATTAAAATACACATTGCCGTCTCTACACGATTCTAAAAGAACACTTAAAACATATACAAGGTTAAAACATTAGCCCTTTGAAGTCTACTATGGACCCATCATCAGATGATGTAGTTACGATTTGTCTTGAAAGAGGCACACATGCAGCAGGCACACCGACATATCAGTGTTGTCAATTCTCACGCTCATTACGTTGTCATATTGTTAAACATATGGGATTGGGTCGTTATCTGCGTTGTTCCCCTCACCATAAGAATTGCAAAGCATTTTCCATAGTAACAGTATGGTAAAAGGGGCATCGTCGTTACAATACGTTCCTCTAAATTTATGAATCAATAAGATTTCTCTCAAGAGAAGTGAGGATCATGTGGTTGGCGTGTTAATTATAGTTACATCTTGCCAGATAGGTTGGTTTCGTTCCTCCTGGCATAAACGTGAAAGGACGGCGGAGGGAGAATATAATTTGACATTTTATTTATGCACAGATACACGTAAACTAAGATTGCGACGGGGCGATCTGGTCGGAGTCGTCATCGTTCACGGATTTTATTGGAATTGCATACACACCAAACTCGGAATCAGCGTGGATTTCGATCCCTGTCTTTCTTAATACAGGAGAGGATTTTACACGCTTTTAAACTAAGTCGATGTTGAAAAGTCGACATATGTATTTTAGGACATTTGTGATTACGGCGATGCATTGTGCCCACATATGAGGTAGTTGGTATGGTTTTACGTAATGTAGAGTATGAGGCATTAAAAACACGTCACATTATGGCATTAACAGTAGCAGGTTGGTATTCATATACTGTCGCAATGTCCTTGATTTTTCCAATTTCTTCCTCTCGTTGTGCGGTTGTGGACGAATATGATGAAACATAGAGTAAAGAGCTGTGAGTTTTTGCTTGAGTGGGTGGGATGAGCGAAAGGAACATGGATATTGTAGACGTTGGTTTCCTGTATACAGAATGAGTTATTTCATTCGTAGTAGGTTTTCTTTCCAACATGAAGTCAAGGCATGGCAATAAATAATTGGTCTCAAATTCGGAAGAAAATTTTCTTAAACTATATTTTGTTAACAACATAATAGTAAACTCGGTTAGGATTTCTAGGGGGGATTGCCAAATCAAAAAAACATCGTCCACATATCTCAGATACAGAATAGGTTTAACATGAAAATTAGAAAGAACGTCGTTTTCCAGATCGCGTAACAGCAATTCAGCAAGAACTGCCTAGAGAGGTGACCCGAATGGAGTTCCTCCTCGTTGTCGCTAGATAGTACCATTAAACTGAAAAATGTCTTGTTATACACTAGTCTTAAGGCATTAATAATGCACTGGATTTCTTTGTGAGTGTAGATTCCATGGGCTGACAACTTTTCTGCAATGATACGGTGAACTACAAGGACGGGTATGTTAGGATATACATAAATGATATCAAGTGAAACCATTATAAACTGCGTGCTGGTCGGTATGGCAGGGTACATTTTATTCAAAGCCTGGATGGAGCTCCATACCGAGTAACTAGAGGATGTGGTTAATGGAGCTAGACATTTTGCTAGTGCTCCATCGAGAGGCCAAATTGGACTTGCGTAAGTCGAGACGAGGGGGATTACGGGATTACCTATTTTGGGGGTGTTAATTTTCTCGAAGAGTTCGAGAACAATCTTAGTTTACGTGCATCTGTGCATAAATATGTCAAATTATATTCTCCCTTTATCAAACATTCAAGTTTTTGCCTGGAGGGTCTACATCAACCTATCTGGCAAGAAGTAACTATACTTAACACGCCAAACACATGTTCCTCACTTCTCTTAAGAGAAAGCTTATTGATTCATAAATTTAGAGGAAAGTGTTATAACGACGATGCCCCTATTACCGTATCGTTATTGTAGAAATTACTTTGCAATTGTTATGGTGAGGGGGACAACGCAGATAACGATCCGATCGCCGATGTATAAAAATATGACAACGTAATGAGTATGCGCATTGACATCAGTGATACGTTGGTGTGCCACCTACATGTGTGCATTTTCCAAGACAAATCGTAACTACATCATCTGATTTTGGGTCCATAGTAGACGCCAAAGGCTAATGTTTTAACCTTGTATATACACTGTCGGACAATTGCTAAGGACGGATGACAATAGCAACGATAGCAACCATAAAATGGAAGGCAGGAAAATGTGGAAATTAGCATAAGTGCGGGATACAGTAAGACGTGTTGTGCGTATGTAAATTTCGGATTGCCGAACTTGTTCGTGACGTCATAGCGCTGATAAGAGATATAAAGGATTTGACGCGTATTGACCGTTGTTGTTCAAACGCAAAGTTGAAAGAGAAAGAATCAATTGACGAACTTGCATGTTTTAGAATGTCTTCCCGTCATCACCTAGATGATTTTACGCGTGGCCGTATTATTGGCAAGATTGAAGAAGGGCGAAAAATAACAGATGTTGCCAGGGAGTTCGACGTCAGCCACAGTGTTGTTTCAAGGCTTTGGAAATCATTTCGTCACGGTGGAGGTCGTGTTCGCAGTACGACACCTGCAGAAGATCGGTACATAGTGCTGTCAACAAAAAGGCAGCGGCGCAGCACAGCTAGTGAGGTAGCAAATCAGTTTATGGCTGCTACTGGCAAGCGGATCTCCCGAAAAACTGTCACCAGACGTTTGCATGAAGGAGAACTATACGCCTGCCGTCTTGATCTGTGTATCCCATTGTCCAGACGTCACCGTACCGCCCGTTTGCAATGGTGCCGTCAACATCTCAATTGGACTGATAACGACTGGTCTGCTGTCCTCTTCTCAGATGAGAGTAGATACAGTCTATCGTCTGATTGTCGACGACATCTGATCTGGCGTGATAGTGGTACTGCATATTGTCCAGCAAACGTACAGGAAGGGGACCGATATCCGACATGTAGCGTCATGGTATTGGCTGGCATCATGATCAATGGCCGTACGACCCTCTATGTGCTTCCAACTGGGACTATGACTGGCCAAAGATACATCAACGATGTTCTGCTACCTCATGTTCGCATGTTCCGTGGTGCTGTCCGTGATAGATTTATTTTCGTGGACGACAACGCAACATCTCATTGAAAAGTAGCTGTCCAGGAATGTCTTGAGAGCGAGGATATTCAGCGCCTCGTATGGCCAGCACGTTCTCCAGATCTGAATCCCATTGAAAATGTGTGGGATGCTTTGGGGAGGAGTCTTGCTGGTCGCCAATGCCCTCCAATAAACAAGGACACCCTCATCCGTGCACTGAAAGAGGAATGGGATAAATTACCCCAACAGCTGCTTGATAATGTTGTGCAGAGCATGACACGACGTGTGGAATCTTGCATCGCCCTCCATGGTGGCCATATCCCGTATTGACATCTTACGCCGGAACGCCTGCGGACAGTTTTTTCACGTTTACGTATTCTGCACAAAATGGCCTGTTTGTCCCTTGAACACGTTCCAAAGCCTTCTGGATTTCAGAGCACAATAAATTGTCTTTCTTGTAATATCCTGGTATTCTGACATTATTTTATTTCACTTGGCATCCAACCACACTTACTTTTTTTATGCGCTATATAGCCGTTTATGATCCGTCCTTAGCAATTGTCCAGCAGTGTATTTCAAGTGTTCTTTTAGAATCGTGTACAGACGGCAATATGGATTTTAATACAATACGCAATTTTTTCAATCGCGCAACCGTCCAATGATATTTTTTCGTAACAGCTACTATGTACGCTTCCCAGAATAAACCCGACAAATCAGACAATTATTTTTTTCCTCCACTAATTCCTATCTCGCAAAAATTACATTTTAAAGAAACTTCTTCACCCTTGATTGAACGAAGGATATCCTATGTTTTCAGATAATTTGATTTCAACAGTTTCTTTGTAAATCACAATAAATAGTGTTTCAAAACAGTCAGTTTGGAAAATGTTATGTCGACTCGTAATTGTGGACAAACTAAGAAAAAAAGCTGAATGACCATATAGTTCAGGAATTATTATTTTCTTGGATCACGAGCAGAGAACTGTTTGTCTTTAGCGATATATTGAATGAAAGTAATCAATGTTCCATCATTTAAATATATTGCACCCAATCGTAATTTTTCATTTATTCTTTTGGACATGTTACAGACAGCGGCTCACCAACCAGGACGAGGTCGAATGCGCATTTACTCACTTTTTTGCGCCCAAGCTACCACAATTTTATGGGATGGTAGCTAGCCAGGCGATTGGAGTAGTTTCAAACAATGTCGCCTACATTTTGGACTGATATGTTATTGTATATACGGTAATTAGCATTTTTCTTTAGCCTTGCATTTGGAGACCTAACCTTTTTTCCAACCCAATACATTTCCATCATTAGAGGATCACCTGAAAAGACATAGGTTGCAAATCTGGAACAGAAATGCATTCCATCAAGTAATATGAACATAACTTCTCTGTGGAGGGAATAAGCAAACCCTTAACTCATATCTACAGCTGCTGAAATTTTTGCCTATGAATGCATGAAAGGCCGCTATCTTTCCTGCATAATATTTAAAACTCCGAGGAAATATGTATGCTCCGATGAACTGTGAGCTTTATATGTTAAAGGAGACGCTTGAAGAATAATATCGAAAGAAAGGTATTGTACCAAAAAAAATATTACAATTTTACTAAACATTATCACTTTTATCTGTACACACTAAGTACAGAGCTCTTCCAGCTGTTTAAAACAATCTAAAAAAATATTTGTCTTCGTCGGCAAACAATACATTTTTAGTGAATGTAAAATAATCATTTGTCTGAAAACGGCGTCCTTCCATACCTTTGTATGGTTGTGATAATAAATTATAGTTAAATGAGTCCAACTGTCGAATCGTTTACACAAGGCAGCACAAATCTACACTGCAAGCTTTGGACGAAAAGTTAGGAAAACAAGCTATATTTGTTTTGAAGAGCTCTGCGATTATTTCTGTTCTTATTTTGAGGGACAATTCAGGAAAATTACCATTTGGAGTACATAAGCTCTAATCCACCATGCATCCAAAGGTATTACTAGCTGTATCGTGTTGTACAAAACGCTCCTCAAAAGTACAGTAATTATACTTTTAAGCGTTCATTTAAATCTACAAAAGCAAGAAAATCAATCTTCGGAACAGAAAATTTCTTCTCATTTACCAGATTTAACAAACAAATTAAGAAAAATACAAAACGGTAAAAATCCTACAGCTTTGTACAAATAAAAATACTGTAAATCTGATACAGGATTTGAAAAATAATTTGAATTTATAGAATATGATGAGAATTTCGACAACATTAGTGCTTTTCGTCTAATTTTTTTAACTTGAGTTTTTCTTTACAACTCAGAATCTCCGGTACTACATTCGTACTTGTTTATCTCATTTGCTTTGATACGAAACGTTTTCGTTTTTTGGACTGGCATGTTTAAAAATATACCACAGTAACATAAAAAATGCGTTTCAAATTTCATAGACTGTGCTTGAGGGATATTAACATGGATGTTTGAAGAAGAAATCATCTGCTGGAATATCTGTATTTTAGCATAGGAGAAGTACCTATATTTAGTATAGCAGCTGGAAAAAGAAATGTTTAAAGAAGAAATAATCTGCTTGAATACAAAGTTTGAAAAATAAATTATATGCTTGAATACAAAGTTTGAAGAAGAAATAATCTACTTACATTTCTACAGTATTTGGAAAAGTTTGAACAAATAATACAAAATCCTTACATTTCAACACAACTAAATAATACTTAAAAAGTGGTTGGTTGGTTGGTTGTTGGACTTTATTGGCGCAAGGGCCAGGTTTGGCCAAAGAGCGCCAGACAAAGAACTATCAGCCACAGATTTGAAAAAACGTGGAAAATTATTAAGAGCAGACAGGGTTATTTAAAGTTGAAAAAGAGTATGATAAAAGCTGTGAAGACAAGGTAGTTAATTAGGTTTATATAAAAATTAATTAATTTACTATTATAATTATATATTTTTTTTTTTTTTAACACAACTACACAAAGGATGAGTCACTCTCCTCCCCCCACACTCCTCTGCAATGCTGGCAGAGGGCGGGGACGAACTGTCACTCTCTTCCCCCCATGTTCCTCTGCAATGTTGTTTGAGGCTGGGGACGAACTGTCACTCTCCTCCCCCCTATGTTCCTCTATAATGTTGGTTGAGGGTGGGGACCTCGCTGAGGCCGAGACAGTTGGATGGACACTGCACACCTTTGCGGATTGAGGGCCTGGTCTTCCGCACGTGCAGGCTTTCGACTGGAAACTGGAAGAGACGGTCGGCAGCAAAAGAGAAGGCCCAGAATCAGGTATTCGAAAAATCTCGAGCTCGGGGAAAAACACCTGTGTCGCTTGGTCAGCTGTAGATCGCTTGGCAAGGGCGGCGAGAGCTACAGGGCGCGGAACAAAGGGCTGCACGGGTTGTGGCAGAGACTGAGCTACTGCGGCAAAAGTACGCTGTCGGGTGGTGGGTATACCCAACTTGGCCTTGGCAGCAGGGTACGAGAGGCCTTCCAGGGTCTTGAGCCGCTGGATCGCCATCTCGTCCTTCCATTTCATACAGTTGCGGGAGTAAGCTGCATGGGCCTCACCGCAGTTAACACAGCAGGCCGCAGAAGTGCAACCTTCCCCGTCATGTTCACTGGAGCCACAATTTGCGCAACGAGCGGAACTCTTACAGAAACGTTGTGAATGCCCGTACCTCTGGCACCTGAAACAGCGCAGAGGACTGGGAATGTACGGGCGAACTCCACAGACCAAGTAGCCAGCCTTGATTTCGGTCGGAACTTTCGGGGAGTTAAAAGTCAAGATGACATTTTTTGACTTAATCATGGAACCATCACGCCGGAACATCATACGACGTGCAGCAATAACACCTTGATCAGCAAGTTCAGTCACGAATTCGTCTTCACTGCATGGCAAGAGATCAAACTCCGAAATAACACCCCGAGAGGTGTTAAGAAACGGGTGAGGTGTCACTTTTACAGGAATGCCTTGAAGACTAGTGAGGTTCAGAAAAGTGTTACTCTGAGAAACACTGCAAGTTTGGACAAGCAGGTCCCCAGAGCGAAGCTTCCTCACAGACTTCAAGGGGCCAACCGCAGCGTCCAAAGCTTTAGAAATGAAAAAGGGAGATCTGGTGGACAGTCTCTCATGCGGATCGATGGATTCTACAAGCAAGTGAGTAGCATGCGTAGTCACAGCAATCGAGGGGAGACGACGCTTCGGAGCGACTGGTACAGCTGCCGAAGAAGAGGTTCCACATTCTTGGTCCAGGTCAAGGTCTAAAGACCGTTTAAGGGTATGAGACTTGGTAGGTTGAGAAGACGAAGGACAGTCGTTGTCAACTATCATTTTGTCAGGTGACTTAAATTTGGAGTTTTTGTTCTTTTTACCCATGGAAAAAAAGGAGGAAGATTCGTCTGCAGACTACTCCACCCACCACCGAGCTCTACAAGGGAGAACTGGAGGTCTGCAAGCCAAGAAAATGACGCTGGACACAGTTCTGGAGCTTATACGTTGCAGATATAGTCCGTTGGCTGTGATCACACGCACTCGGCGGACACTTCGGCCTCCGGGTACCGTCATGCCAACGCCTTTGGCATGATCCCACAGCCCCCGGGCTCACCCTGCCGTGCTATACGACAAAAAAGCCGCTAAAGCCGTGTACACAACTTGGTACAAGACTTCTGACTAGAGGTGGGTTAGTCTCTAGCCTCCCGTTTACAGCGAAGCCGGGGTCGAAGAGGAGTGTTGGTACACAGGAGGCACTTATCCGGTCTCCTGCGACCTCAGCCGCCAGACATCCCATTTCCGCCTCACGGGTCTCCGCACGCGGCAAACATGCAGGTAGGTCTAGCACCCAAACCAGCTAAAAGGAAAAAAGAAATCCAAAGAAGACAAATCCTGGAAGGGAACCTAAACGGAATCTCAGCAACCTACGAACTGAGCGGTTAATATAATACAGTTAGTGGTGGAGGGTAACAAAACCACAAGACCGGGGTGTTAGTGCATAACGTGGTAGCGATTAGGTAAAGTATACAACACGGGCAACTAGCCAGTGGAGAAAATAAATAAAAACGAAAAAGCGATACACAAGACCAGCTCGGGATCGTGGGGCCGCGACTTCCCAACAGCTGGATGAACAGCCGTCCCTGCAAACACCAACAGCACCAAAACAAAAAACAGGCGGTGTCATGACAACAGATGTTGACCAGTCACAAGGTCAGCTCGGGCCGTGGGGGCGCCGCTCCCCAAATAACTGGAAAACCAGTTATCCCCGTGCCGGGCCTTAAAAAGTGCACGCAGGATTCAGATACATATCTCCCAGCTTTATAATACACCCTGACTATACAATCTAAATCGGAAATTGCCTTTTCACCTGTGAACAATCATATGCTTTTAAATATGACTTTAAGTTGCTTGGAACGGACAGTATATCACATTGGTAAGGCTTTTCACATGTGTGAGTAAGCATATGCTCTGAAAGATGACTTTTCGGCGTTTCCATTAGAATCTTTTAATTTGTTAGCACAACAAAATGTCATACTGATCAGTGCCATTCTCTCAATCAAAATATGGGAAATTAAGGTGGCAAGAATTTCGAAAATCAAACTTATGTACGTAACCCAATGGCTCAAAATGACTATCAGGGTCTTAAGATCGCCGCCATACCATCAGAATCGTCTGCTAAAAAAGCTTCAAGTTTGTGACGGAGAACGTATGTTCTCCTCTTATTCCTACCTCCATGGTTGAGACCGTACTTATGAAATAAACGGTAGTCCTGATGTTCATGTTTCTTACGTTTATGTTTGTGAAATATTATCTTCAGAAAATATCCAGTTAAAATAACATGTTTAGGAAAATATGGACAAATATACAGGTAAAAATAATTAGTTATAGTTTATAAATTATTATACAGTTGATTTCATCGGTGTGTTTCAATTTGGAAATATATCTGTGTTCTTTGAAAGCATTTCGATTTACTTTCAGTTTTTTTTTACGAAAAACTATTTTTAATATCAATCAGGAATTGTGTTTTTCAAATTAGAGAACGGTTTTCTCCGAATATTTTGAGAACGCTTGCTAAAGTTTCTGCATACGGGAAATGTTATTCATGGTAAGGTTGGGCAGACGTCCACATAGGACTCTTCATTTCGAAGGAACGTTGCCATTAAAACAAATTTTTATTCCATGTTTCTAAATATTAGTCATAAAAAGTGCATATTATGCCAGGTAACGGAAAAATATTTGTTCTGTTCAAGTTCCGCTAAAAATTGCGTTGGCGAAGATAAAAGATCAAAACACTAATACATTGACTTCTTCCATTTCTACCGAACATTTGGTGTCATTTCGGACGAAGTATGGTATGGCATAAAACGAAAGCGTTAGGTTGATAAACGCAAATACTAACTTGTAAAAAAGGTATATATATAAAGAAAATACCAGTAATAAGTTTTGCCATATGTACTGGAAAAATAATTACAAAATGGGAAATTCACACGGATTCCTGGGTGATAATAAACTGTGCAATTCTGGTTCAAGTGGATGAAGTGTTAAGCATAGAAATGAAGAACAGATTCAAGAGATATGTTCTGCAGAGAAAATATTTGACCCAGGATGATATACAAAAACTGAATTTTTAAAAGTACAAAAGACATTGAAATGTTGATACATGAATACTGAACCTAACATAGAAATTCGTTATTACATTACCTTCTAAGTGATTGAAGATGTGTAAAATCATCCGAGAGATATAATAAATAAAATACAAACCAAAATAAATTGCTTTCCTTGAAATACTTGAACAACGTTATTTACCTTTCTCAATAGAAATATCCTTAAATTTAAATTCATTTAACATTTTTGCATTTGAATTCCAACGCCTCATTTTCTTAAGTGGGAAAGCTCTTGAAACTCGGTGGCCTAAGTAATATCCAGATAGAAAAAATCCCTGGAAAATTCCAGAGAAACTGTGGTTACAAACCGTTGCCTGCATTCTTCGTTTCATTTTATTCTGAAACAACATGCAAGGTAATTTCTAAAAATCATTAACGAATCTGTTCTACCTGTCTTGAAACATGCGCATCAAAATAACTTCAATTAATCTAATAACATTGAATCTCATTTTATAGACAGTTTCAGTACTGAATGCTGCTTGGGCTCATGAGGTTTTAATAAACACTTTGGTCAATTTTTTTTATACAAATCTCGTACTTTTTGTTTAATGCACCGTATAATTTACAACCTGACGCTCTGCAGTTCATTCTGCCCTGATTCTTACAAGAAAGCTTTTTTCCATTCTCGATTTAGCAGAGCCTTCGCTGCCTCCTCCGATGTTTACTCTAGACAATGTGAACAAAAAACCCTTGCTTATTTGGCTGCTGAGGCAGGATACACCTCGAACCAGAGAAAAATGTTTATCGGAAAATCCAGATCCAGACATGTTAATCCTTCTACGCCGCCCCTTTGCTGCCTGGGCTCTATTCCTTACCCACCAAATCTTTCCTATCAACTGAACAACGTGCTCATAAGGATAAAGTTCGGTGTCGGCATAAAGTCTCCTTTATCTTTATATGCCCTGCTAAGAGAAATATTAACAAGCCCCACTTCTCAACGAGGCAGGTGTTTAGGTTATCCCACTACCATATCCCGAGGGCTCCCAGTTATAATCCGAATGGCCAAGCGTTCGTTTAGAATTAGATAAACCGAACATAAAATATACGCAAGACACGGAAAGATAACAACTGCCCTGTCCAGAGAGTCACGTTCATGTCCACTGTTCTTATGTCGGATAATATAAAGACATTAGCTTCCTATTGCACGCCTAAAACTACTGCCATTCGCGAAACATAGTTCATAACCAACAGTGAGGATTGCAATGACAGCATCTCTTTAGAATTGTCCGGAGTTTGAAGCCAGTTTGTCAAATATGCTGTAGTTTTACCACGATACCGCGTGCCCGAATAATATAACGCCTCATTTCTGCGAATGAATAATTGCATTCGCATCTATTCATTTATTGTCCCGTCAAGTCACCACAGCCGCCTGCGCAGTGGTCGAAGCGATGACTTCTGATCATTCACACGAGATGGGTTCGGGTTCGAGTTCCGGTGAAGCATGGTTTTTCGTATTTTTGTTACGGCCCTGGCACTCTTCGTTCCCGGTAACCAGTGGCTCTGAATTAGGGACGGGCGAATGCCTTTAACCCACTGAATTGCTGACGGTGATCGTTAAACCTCCAATAAAAAAAACAAAGTCACGACATTCAATTTCTTGAAGTGTGCAGTCTGCTCTCTGCCTTCCTTGAGAAAACCATTTGGCTGATGTACGAAATTTTGGAATCTTTAATTTTCTATTTTACGCCAAGAAATTCGGATCACTAGAATAGATATACCGTTCTGGTAAAAACGATTGAAAGAACACAAACACAAACCACTATCGTGAGATCAGAAATCAGCTTTCTCTAAATCATTTGTGGTTGGAGTTGTGTTCCCACTGTTAGAGCGTGGAAAATTAAGTCAATCTTACTTCACATAAATAATAAAATAAATAGATCAAAATAGAAGTGTTAGTGTGCAAGAAGAAAGAGCTGCGCGAAAATTTTCATAATTTATGTCGTGTAAATTTAGCCAATTAACTTTTTGTCGCGGACGCAGTTACCTGATTGCTGTGTGATAAATTCAGAAGACAAGTACACAACCAAGTTTTTGATTAGAATAATTCTGCAACATAATAAATTAATTTCATTCAGATGTTTCGCAAAAATTATCATGATAATTTTAACATTAAAAACAAGAATGCTCCTTTGATTCCAAATTGCTTAATGAAAAAAAAATTATGAAAAGGCCATTAATTTGGACAAAATAGTCACCGCCAAAAATGTTCATCTAATCCTACGAATTAACGTTTTATTCCTTCACTTACTTTTAAATAGTGTGTGTGTGTGTATTTGACAAGAGCCTGTTGTTTTGCTGCCATTCCGATTTACGTAACATGAAATAGTACAGAACTTTTATTAATATTGAAAAATTGTGTATCTTTTTGTGTATATGACCGTGTTTGATCGGGGGGGGGTTACCCTGCCTTTTCCAATCTGGATCTTTTCCCATTTTTGTTCTGTATTCTACTTTCAAGTTATAACAGCTCTTGTTCTTCACTAATACCTAGGATATGAAGGAATTTTCTTTAAGTGTGTAACAGTTTGATCGTACGAATGATTTTGGTTGATTTTTGATACCTGAGACCGTTTTATAATTGTTAAAGTTATATATATATATTGTTTTATAAAATTGTAAACAGTATAAAGGATCGACACCAACCTATCTGGCAAGATGTAACTATAATTCACACGCCGACCACATGTTCGTCAATTCTCTTGAGAGAAAGCTTATTGATTCATAAATTTAGACGAAAGTTATATTCATATTCAGATTAGACGAAAGTGTTGTAACGACGATGTCCCTATTACCATACCGTTACCTTGGAAACTGCTTTACAGTTATTATGGTTAGGGGGACAACGCAGATAACAACCCGTTCTCCGATGTATAACAATATGTCTACGTAATGAGCATGCGCATTGACATCACTGATATGTTGGTGTGCCACCTACATGTGTGCATCTTCCAAGACAAATCGGAACTACATAATCTGATGACGGGTCCATACTGGGCTGGAAAGGGCTACTGTTTTAACCTTGTACCTATTTTAAGTGTTTTTTTAGAATCGGGTAGAGACGGCAATATGTATTTTAGTAGCTTCCAGTACGAATGAAGTAGCTAATATGGATGCGGATAGTAATTGTGGCACAAATTCTGAATCTAAAAGTCAAGTTGTTGCTAAAACTATATCGTAGGCACTTACATCGGAATACAAGTACATGGACAGCACGAAGATATAAAGACAGGCTAATAAGTAACAAAAAGCCCACATTAAAATCATTTCTAATAAAATATTTTCAGTTATTACTAGAAAACATAGAAGAGGAATTACAGGAGTTCCCGCTCCAAACTAGGAGATAGGAAACGACGGAATTTCTCGCTCAATCCCTTTGGGATGAAGAAACCCATTGTTTAAAAAAATAATTCTTCATAACACGCATAACACTGGGTTTCACTTAAAAGAACATTTAATTAACTGTAATACAAATATCAAAATAAACTGAGCACTAACATGGGTACATATTAGCAGCGAATTCAGAAGGGCACACATGTGGAAACTTTTTGTAAAACATAACTTTTATGTTATATTTTATTTTATGTTGTCTTAATTTCCGCCAAATAAACACACGCATTAAATCAGATCCGTTGAGTTCTGCATATTTTTTCAGACTCTGCTACACAGTCTGAAAAAATATCCGATGACATCCAAGTTTTAGTTTTCGTCAACAAGAAGACGTTTCACATTTATAAACCATCGTAGTTTTCGAGGCTTTCCTATTAATATGATATTGCTTGACTTATAGGCGCACATCAGGGGGTCGTTAACAAGATTTTCTCTTTTCCCATTTATAGATTTCATAGTGTGATCACGAGTCAGTGCAGAAAGCAGACCTCCTCCATCTGCATTGTAAATATCACCGTTACTGCAGTTTTTCCGAATATCCAGGAACACTGTATTTGTCACCTGAATAAGACTACAGTTTATTGTAACTCCCCCGAATCAGACAAGGATTATGAAGAAATAATATTTATAACCTGTGGGAAGAAATTCATGTCAGTCGTTGAAATTATTGTCTCCGTTTAGCAGAAATAATATTCTATTCTTAAGTTTTTAAATACTACAAGAATTATAAGTAATTCTCTTCGACAAATGAAAGTTCATAGCATGAATTTTCTGAGAAAAAGAAGGAATTTACTGCATTTCTCTTCATCTGACCAGTATTAGAAGAAATAAATGCATCGCTTCTGTGGAAACTACATGTGAGATAAATTCCGCCACAGACAGCAGTAAAGTCTGTATGCACCGTAATTTTTTTTTTTTTGCACCTTTCTGTTTGGAGGGTTTAAAGACCACCGTAAGCAAATCAGTGCTTGATGAGCAGTAGCCCTTCCTTAATTTAGGGCACTAGTTCCAAAAATAAAAGAGAGCCGTGTTTTAAGACAAATACAACATTCATTCCTCACAGGGATTCAAACATGGACTGCTGGGACGAATGGTCATTATCTAGCGCTTAAACTAATGGGAAACTGGACGCAGCCAGGTGATATAAAACTGGCTCGATGAATTTAACGAGTTTGGTGCAGCACAAGGTAATAGCAGATATTTCATTGTGGGAGCAAATCATTACACGAAGCGTTACGAAGTACAGGAAAACTTATATTGATGATAACAGTAGAGCAAACGCTGTTACTCATGGGTTTATGGAGTAGACGCCGCGTCAAGGCGTCCATGTTAAACCAGGTCCATAGGCAAAGACGCCAGCAGTTCACTTGGAACTACCGTCACTGGACAGTGGAAGAGTGGAAAAAGGTTGCCTTCTCCAACGAACCGAGGTTTGTGTTGCACAGAAGTGACGGCCGCTGGCAGATGTAGCTCCCAGCACACAACCACCAACACCGAGACACGCTTGTCGGTCCGACGGTTTGCTGTGTGCTTGTTGGTGGAATGTTTTACTGGTATGAACTGGGACCTCTGGTATAACCGGATGGGTTCCTGAACTCCAATGACTCTGTCCATCCTCGCTGACGACATGCATCCCTTCATATTGGACGTTTACCCTGGTAGTGATGGCGTTTTAAAACAGGACAATGCGCACTTCCACGTCGCTAAGAGGGTGCGTCACTGATACCAGGAACACGACAGCGATTTCTCGTGTCTATCTACGTTCTTCCTTGTCCGTCGAAATAGCTTGACCTCAATCTTATGAATATATTTGGATCGACAGGTTAAACCTGTCGAACCATGCTACTTATCCGGGACCTGCTGCAGCCGTAATGGGCACGTTTGCCTCGGGTAACCTTCTAAAAACTAATTGCGTCCATGTCACGCTATCTCGCCGCTGTCATCCGGGTCAAGGGTGATTATTCCCATTATTAGGTGGGTGGTCATATTATTCTGATACTAGCGTATATTAGTTTTAAAGCTTTCCAATTTCTATTTTCGCTTTCACCTTCTATTTTCAAATTTTAAATCGGTGCCTTGAAAAGTTACCTAATGAGCATTACTTCCCACAAAAAAACAACTCATGGTTTTTCCAGCTTTCCGCAACTCGCGGAAAGCGGGTTTATGAATCCTTTGTTATGTGCATACTTTTCACATTTGAAGAAAATTGCTGTTTTTTATTTTAAATAATAGTTTTCAATAAATTACTGAATGAAAGAATAATTTAGATTTTCCCATAGATGATATACAAGGTTTGAACTCTGCCCTGCTATTGATGAGTTATTTATCAGAATGTTAATTCAAATATGTCAGATTTTAAACAAATAGATCAATTTTATACTCTGCGTACATAATTTATGATCGGAACAATTTATATTTACAATATTTATGAACGGATCAACTTATATTCTTCTTTTTTTAGTTGGAGGTTTCAACGACCACCGTGAGCAACTCAATGGGCTATAAGCAGTCGCCCGTCCCTAATTTAGGGTCACTGGTTCCAGGGAAGGGAGAGAGCCAGTGCCGTAAGACAAACACAACATCCATGCCTCACCGGGATTCGAACCCGGACCCCTTCGGACAAATGATCAGAGGCCAACGCCTTAGACCACTGCGCCACCGGGGCGGCCAACTTATATTCTGCTTATGATAGTGATAAAGGAGCTCTTTAAATCAGGGTTTCGATAACTGGCTAATATTTGCTCTATTGAATTACGCAATACAAAACGAAAAATAAATCATTCCGTAATGCGTGAGTTGATGACCAAAAATAAAAATATCAGCTGCTAGAAAACATTCTGGTCCTCAGTTCCGTTACTTAATAGGGGTAAAAATACAAGACAGATTAAATAGAAATTCCTACAAATTATTTCTCCCACTTTATTTAATAAAAGTGGTGCACACCTGCATCATGTTTCAACGTAATAACTATTTTGTGCAAGAAATTCCTCCAGCGCTTACAAAGTTCTTAGTCTCCTGAGAAAAAAAAGCATATTTTGACACGTGTGCAGCCTCTCATGCACCATCAGCTGCACCTCTTCATTGGTCCTGAAAGTCTTTCTTCCCATCGGAATTTTGAGAAGTCCAAAGATGTGTTTATCACTTGAAGAAAGGTCTGATGAATACGATGAATAATGAAGTCACTCGAAGTGCGAGTCTTGTATGGTTACAACCGTTGCAAGGGCTACTAACATTTACAGATATACTGTGAAAGTCAGAACCAGTGAATTTCACTTGACGAATGCCTTGTGAGAATTTACTGAACGAAAATTATTGCAAGTTAAGCAACACTAAGGCACGAAGATTTGTGGGGAATTTAACGACCTGGTTTTATCACTCTCGCCATTCATAGGATGTATGTTAGTTTTCCCGTTTCTGTTTCCTGCTTGGTGATTTATTTATGACGCAATGGCAATATCACTCCTTTCTAAATTGTGTTTACAAAAGTTTTCAATACTTACTTCAATATTTGAATGGCGAAGATATACGCTACACTGGGAAATCATTTTGCAAATTCTTCTTCTATCTCCTTTATGATAGCGGGCGGATGGCAAATTTAATGTGAGTATAGTTCTGTGGAAAGCTGAAAATTCAATAAATTGCTTGTTGAAAGACTTTAGTTCAATGATTTTGTAAATCGATGTAATCAACCTGAACATTTTTTTAGTTTCTTACCCAAAAAAATCAGTAACAAAAAGTTACTGCCATTAAATGGAATCAGTGCAGATATTTCACGTTTCACATAGATTTCAACTTTGCAAAGCGTTTCTGTGCATCACTGTCTTTTCTTAAGAAAATGTTAAATAGCGAGACAAAAATACGTTTATTTAACTGCAGCGGAATAGTATTAAGATTTAATTTCTGTATAATAATGCAATATTTGCCAGTCTTAATTTTTATGTGAGTTGCTTCCAGTTTTCAATTCACTATATCCTTACTGCTCTTAAAACGTTATTTACACTTTTATTTCCTTATTGCGAAAAGTTTACTCCTCAAAAGTTATAATTCCTTCTCTAACTAATTATGATGTCCAAAATATGGGCATTGTTCTGATTGTTAGGGGTCTCAATTAATTCGGGGATACAAAGTCATTCGAAAACATTATAATTTTATTACTAGATAAAGCAGAAATGATATACTACTTCACCTGCTTTTCTATAATGGAAATATCAAAATGGTGTGAAAAAAGGAAGCACTTTTTAATCGTAAGCAGTTACCTTTTCACAAATATTATTTCCCATACGCATCACAAATCATTGTTCTCTAAACATGAGTTGCATTATCGAACTTTGTAAATGAATATCTACAGATATTTCCCCCTGTTTTTTGAGTTCAGTAAGTTTTCTGAGTTCGCGCTTTCTCTCTACCTCTCTCTTTGACTATTTGTTAATATAGATTTCTTCTGATTCTGACTTCGCTTAGTTAATGCATTAGGTCTTCCCAAACTTCTCTTATATTTCCACGACAGTGACTAAAAGTACTCATCAAAATAATATGGGATTAAGAAAACAAAACTATTGCGCAAATTCCACTCAGACTATGACTAAATTCAAAAAATTTCTCCTTGCGCTTTGTATAAAAAATAGATGAGCAGCATGGAACAGTAGTTGATAAAATACGTTTTCAGTGAGATGATATATTGTGTGAACATGTGAAAAAACGGGCAAGATCCAAAATATTTAAATATAGTTGAAAACTGCAAAAGAGAAAGTAAATTTTATCTAAAGAACGTTTTTAATTTCACATTTAATTGTCATTTGGTGGCGGCACACTAAATATTAAGATATATATAAGTTATATAAACTGGGACTATTATGAAAGACATTGCCTAGCATGAATGTAAAAAATTGGCAACAGTGATGGAAATATACACGCAACACGTTTGAAGTACAACCTAACACCAGACAGATGTATACTCTCACTGTGTACAACGAGCTTTGATTCCAGATATTTTGAAGTAACATGCAGGTAGTGGCACAAGTACAGCTGAACCGTGACTATGGAAAGATATTCCCAAAATGTGTTTTATGAGACATATTACTACACTTTGTAAAGTCATTGATGCTTTGCTTGCTTTTTAATTTCATAGAAACAAAATTATTGTTTTCTTTGCATTCTATAATATTACGTATAAAACAGGGTCAAAACTTTTTTTATATATATTTAGACGGTGATAAATAAAATCCGGTTTCCTTTTCTAATGATTGTTAATTCGCGTGATTTTCCATAGAGCAGTAAAAACAAGCACAATGTCTTTTTATGATCACTTTCATTTTGTCCCTACACAAACGCTACACGCACGTATCTGGATGGATAAACTTGAACTCTCGGTGATATGTAGTCTTTTGCAAATATTTTTGACCACCAACACGCAAGTGCTTCCATGTTTTACCCAAGAATTTGCTTCCTAAGCCTATTTTCATGTAAAAACGTATAGAAGTTAAGTGCAAGAAAGCAAGATACTATCAGTGACTATGCAAATTTAATAAACTGATAGTTCATGTTTCAGGGAAAAAAATATACTTTTAGTATTTTACTGGAATGATTAAGTAAATTTATAATTGGTATGTTTTGCGGTTGGTTCAAAGCTATTATTCTTAAATTTTTTCTGCGGATCCCTTTATTAGGCTGTGTAGAATAAAACCCAGTTAATTATGTATGCATAATTTTAAAAGAACGATGTACCATGGCTGGCGGGAATCACCGCTCCACTCTTTACGGGCTTGGTCACCGTTTTGGGGATGTCACTCTGAGCGACACAGCGAGGGATTTGAGCCGCATCGAGAAGGTTACAGCGCTATGTTTCTGGGCATTCAGTCCTACTTAATGCTTGAAGGAAGAGCTTAAATAAAGTCCATATTTTAGTTTCCTGCAAATTATTTTATGGTATAGCAATTCTACGGAAATTAAAAAAAAAAAGGCAGGAAGAAAATTGCGTCTCTTTAAATTTTCTCAGGAATTAGGCTTTCTCGCTATTTCTGTCCTGTATGAGTAGAAACGGTTACACCTAAAAATCCATGTTAACGCAGTTTTAAACAGACGCAAATAACTGAAATGCAATCAACTGTAAAAGAAAAACCGGCGGAGAGGTTAAAAAAACAGCCTCTAAAATTGCGTTTTTTTGACCTTAAGTTTTTGGATTAAATAACAATTCTTTCATCCAAAAAATAATAAAATTGAAGAATGAAAATTATTCCTAAATTAATACAGAGCACGCATTGAAAACGAAAGTCACACACACACACACACATCTACTAATCACTCGTCCGTAAGAGGTCCGGGTTCGAATCCCGGTCAGGCATGGATGTTGTGTTTGTCTTACTCTCTCCCTTCCCTGGAACCAGTGACCCTAAATTAGGGACGGGCGACTGCTTATAGCCCATTGAGTTGCTCACGGTGGTCGTTAAACCTCCAATCAAAAAAGTTAAAAAAAAAACTGCTACTAAAGTCTACATTTTATGTATGGTTTTAAAAATTGAGGGTCCTTCGTGCCCTTGTCTATTTTGAAACTGAAGAAATTAGGGATAATATTTTCTCACTCTTTAACTGCATAATGTTGCTGAGTTTACAGGTGTAAATAAAAACCTTTTGAGGCTGCCAACTAGACTAACTTAATACTGATAATACATAACTCTCAGCGCAAGATACACACATACGTTTATCTTCCGTTTATTTATTTATCTTGTACTGATTTCGCCCCCATGGTTATGGACATATCTTAGAAAACGCAGACTTGAGAATTGTTTCCCCACACATGAAACGAAGATCTAAAAAATACAAAACTGAAGATTGAAATATATTCATTTGTGTGGGATGTAAGGTAGCTAGACTGGAACTAGGATTTAGTTCCCCTATAATGATGATTATCAAACGTCTTTGTAAAAAATTGGAGATATTCCCGTTGTTAGTGAGGCACACGAGAAGACTTCATTAAGTAGCTGCTGCAAACATAGCATATTTTCTTTTCCCTGATTTGTTATTTAGGTAGTCATTTTTCAACTTAGAGTAGTTATTTAAAAATAGAGAAGCGTACTTGAGTTCAAGTTCAAATTTACTTTGATTATATTTTGAACATTTTCCGTTTATCAATTCAACTCTTCAACCTTCTTTGCCACTAATTTTTTAACACAAATTTTACATTTTGAACATAGAGTTGCTGCTCACAATCATCAGTCAAAAGGAATTTAAATAATTTGAAGCAAATAATGATTACGTTGACAATGCCTTCAGCTACCAGTAGACATGCCCGTCGCTTAGCGTGACGTCAGAAGCACGTTCTTAATCCGGTGGCAAGGCCCATAAAGATAGAGAAGACGAGGAGGCTCCATCATATCTGGAATCATTTGAAATTACCAGTGGGGTCAAATAGCAAGTCGCATATCAATATTCGTTAACAGTTTTGTTCCACATTAAAAGAGAACTGTGTACGGCAATACCTGATTTTGTATTAATTTTACAATACGCGTTCAGTATATACAGACAATTTATTTTGCTATGTAATATAGTCTTTTCAACGGATTTATCAAGGTGAGATGGTAATTCTTATGCCGGACCCAAAAATCTTCCTAACGAAAATGCGAGTACAAAGGGTGGTTATTTAAGACTACGGAATTTCCTGTACTGGCATTATTCTTTTCAAAATGAAATCATTTGAAAATTACAAATTCCAAATTTCGACTTTTTTACAGTATTTGCTGATATGGACTAAATTTCAGTTAAATATTTGTTTTGTACAGATCAAATTTTTATCTCTATGCAGACATGTTGGTTCTTTGTGATGTTATTTATTTGTAGTAACGTATTGATGCCCAAAATTTATGACAACCTGTCAGCATGAGTTATGCCCTTCTCATGCAATGAGAACTAAAGATGTACGGCGTTTTATTGTTTCAATGAGGCCCCTGACGCTTTTATAAGGACGATATAACAAGCAGACACCAGAGCTTCTCGCATAGGTGGTGGTCACCAGTGTCTGGCAGCAGGCTTAGGTAATTTTGAGAACTGCTGCCAGAGGCTGGCATCCACTAGCTGGAAACACGTATGTCTGTCAGCATGTTTAGGATTCACCATCTGGGGACAAGAGGAATTTTATCCCGAAAAACGTTGTTGAAAAACTATTCTGTGAGTGAACACTTATCTACTCCTGGGGAAACGAACTCGAAGATGCTCAGAATGTCTGATGCTGACAATTCAACATGGCTTGAGAACCTGTTCAAAATGGCTATGTTAATGTGTGGTTTATTCCCAAGTTATTCAAAAGGACTTGCATCGCATTGGAGGTTTCGCATATTTGTACATAATCTTCTCAGATATCTTCTATTAGACTGTATTCTTTAAAAAACTGTTCGCCGAATTTCATAAATGAATGTTTTTAGAAGAAAACCTGTTCAGTGTTCTAAACAAAAAACGTCCGTTCAATGCAGTAAAAGTCAGAATGCACAAGTGAATTCCTGAAAAATCTTAGAGATTTTCTGTTTAAATTTCAAGTATAATCTCTATTTGAATTTTTCGAATTCTCTTCATTTCGAGGATGCTTTAGCGAATTAATAAACTATGAACAAAAGTCGACTACAATTCGATAGCGAAAATAAACAACTTTATTGCTGTACTTCTGGCGTATTCAGCACATCAGAAGAAAACGCTGGTCCTGTATGGAGGATACGGCTTTACTTTAGAGGACGACGTCAGTTTGTGGAATTATTCACCCATATTTCAGACGCTCACTCCAGTTGATAAATCTAACCTGCCACCAGAAGCTAGTGTTTTGAACTAAACGATCCGAACGTCTAGTGGCAATCTTGGGGGCGATCACAACCTGCTGCCAGATGCTAGTGCTGATACACACTTACGTCGAAACTGTCAGCAGAGCTGTGGAAAGAGAAGGGCTGGGTCAATCCTTTGTTATAGGGCGAGTATTGTATGTTCATGAGGGATAACGGGTTGTTGGCGCTGTGAGGTCATGGCGAGGACAGTTGCTTTTCAGGGCTGTTTCCCACAAGCCTCTGTCTAATGTTTTGGTAGTATACCTAAGAACGGGAAAATGCCTTTGCTTGTGTTTCTTTGGGAAAACTTCTGTTGTTTATACAGTTTAAATTGTCTAATTCGAACGTTTTTAATTAGAATTATTGATTAATTCGAATTTTTCATTTTGCCCCTTGAAGTTTCTCTATCAATAATGTTAAAAACCCATTAATTCGAACTTCTTTTTTGTTTAATTCGAAGAACGCCCCATTTTCGTATTTTCGTGTTTTCAACAATTACCTTTTAATTTGGGTACGTACTGTTCTGGATGAAGCAACAAGTTAAATCTGAAACGATAGCCAACTGCTTCGGAAAAGTAGGCTTCCAGCACCCCGATGATGGGTCTCAACTACCTGAAGGTGATATTGGCGAGGAGATCATACCCATTGTGGAGTACTGGAAATACGTAGGCAGTGATGTACCGTAAGAGGCTTTTGTGAGCGTTGATGGCAATTTGGCTGTTTGTGGTGAGCTCACAGCTGATAAGGTCTTGGCTGATGTTATGAATAAGAAGACCTGCCGTGTATCTTCAGATGAAAAACTGAAACGTCCAGAAATTCCTGAAAAGCGCCTTCCAAATTAATCTCCAACATATAAGGAAGTTTGTTGAGGGACAGCAATATGTAAGTGACTCTCTATTTCATTTATTCGAGAAACTTGAAGGATTTACACTTACCCATAACATAAGCTCTAAGATGCAGGCCAAAATTTGAGGTTTTCTGTACAAAAAAATTGTAAATTTACCGTACTGTTCTTTTTTTTTGTATGTTATGAATAAATACGTTGTTTTTTACAGTACTTGAATGTGCCCATATTCAAATTTTACTAATTCGAATTTGTCGATAATTCGAATCATTTTTGTGGTCCATTCAGCTTCGAATAATCCAAGTTACACTGCATTTATCTTACTTTACAAACTGCCTTCATTTTGTGTACTGGGCTTCTATCCAGTTGTTGAAATATAAGGAAACCACGGACCCAGTGTGTGGCTCAACACGTTCACCTTGCTAATAACAATAGTATTTTAAAAAATTGGATTCTGCAGTTTCTGTACGATTTCATAATGAGGGGGTGGTGAATTTTTTTTTTTTTGTGTTTTTGCGGTGGGGGTAGCGATATGTAACGAAATTTCTTAAAGGCTGAAATTTTTTAATGTGATGCATTTAAGCTTTGAGCTTAGGATTTAAAACGCGAGGAATTTCAAAAATGGGGAACTGCTGTATCTTATAATTAAGAATAGTTATAGCCGGAAAACTTTTTTTTTACAAAAACTAAACGCTGGTTGTTTAGTTTCTTGTGCTGATTTTATTTTTTATCTCCCTTTGCTTAAATGCCTCTCTAAACAAGTCTACAGCAAAGAAGTATTACATGGGCTGTTGAGACAGTAAATATTGATATTTTCACAAGTCATCCACATGCCGCCATGATTAAGAAGTATATCTGCAAAATCTGTACCAGACTAAAATGAAGAAATATAAATTTTTTATGGCTGTAATAACTGACTTTAATGTGACTAGATAAGAAAAACTGAAGGTGACAAATTAGACTGCTATGTATGTGCTTCAAATAAAAAACATACGTTATGGAAACAGCTAATTTAAGGTAGTGTTGAATAATTCATATGCATGCTAACTCCTGATAACATCTGTACTACATAGGAACAAAATGACTAATACGAAAATTCAAAATATTACTTCCAAATGGAGTAGTATTGGTATTTTAATGAGGAGGCGTAGGGACCGGTTTAGACAGTTTGAGGCTCTGGACAAGTCTTCCTTAACGTCTGCATATTCATTTAAATTCGGCATGTTAATCATAGCAAAGTTTTGGTTTCAATAAGAAAAATTAATTAAAAGAAACAAAGTGAAATAAATCCAGCGTTACAAAAAATTGGTTTAATATTAGGAACGTTCATGAAGATGGACAAAGCCCAGCCTAGCAAGTGAATGAATTTTTTTTTATTTGTTTCTTTTTTTTTTTTTTCCACACTTCTTTCTTGAAGTCTTCTTTATTATAAATGAACTTTTAAAGAGACACAACAAAGAGGAACGAAATTGACAATGTGTTTATATATACGTACATAGTTCAAAATACTAATGTGCACGCGCACCCACATATCAACGCGCTTTGCTCAGATTTCTCTGCATCTACTGGAGTCCTCGTCACGCTCTCAAGTGAGATGGGTTCACGTTCAACCGCTCAAGTCAAATTAGGTCTACAGATGTTTATTTAATAAAAAAGAATACATTAAAAAAACACTTGCGCCTTTTGTCCTGCAAAAAATAAATTAATGTAGCGGGACAGGAATGAATTAGCAAAAATCTCTCTCCCCGAGTAACAGAAGAATTATGGATGAGCTCACGATATCTCACGTAAATAAGGTGGATAGCCTGAAAAACGTGAAGTAGTCCGCCAAATCAAATTTGTCTAAGAACATTAGCGAAAAAGGGAAGAGTAATTTGTAGTACACTAACAGGGATGCCCTCCAGAAAAAGTCGAATGTGCAAGGGAGAGAAAAAAAGAGATATTAATGCCTTTTCGACATTAGAATCCTTTTTAGTTCCCTAATCCTTCCTGGTGTCTAATTATTCATTGGAAGAATAGAAAGCAGAACGTTTGCGCGGACTCCTTTGAGCATGAGTATTATCTTGCTGGAAACAACCCATGTAACTGGGATAGACAGTCATCACGAATGGCATGGCCTGATCTGAAACAATCAATAATTACCCTGAAGCGCTCTTCGTGCGATTAAGAGGTATGATTGCCCCAAATGACGTCCCGAAAAACAAGCATCACATGCGCACATTACCAGCTCGTTCCCGTTTGTTTCGAGCATCATGTCAGGTTGATTTCTCTCTCTCCATCGACCGAGAAAGAAGCATACCAATTAAAATTTATCTCATAGGAGAATGAGTAGATGGAGAAAGAGGCATACCAATTTATTTCATAGGAGAACGGCATACGAATGGGTCAATAGAGAAAGAGGCATACGAATTAAAATTTATTTCATAGGAGAACGGCATACGAATGGGTCAATAGAGAAAGAGGCATACGAATTAAAATTTATTTCATAGGAGAACGGCATACGAATTAGAATTTATTTCATAGGAGAACGGCATGCGAATTAGCATTTATTCCATAGGACAAGGTCATACGAGTTAAAATTTATTCCATATGAGAATTTAATGCGAACATAAGGCAAGCCAAAAACGTGATTCGTCTTAAAATGTGACTTTCTTCCACTGTTCGATGGTAAGTCAGCTTGTAATTTCAACTTTAACAGTTTTTAGAAATTTATCTGAAAAATGTATTAAACATATTTGAAACAAGACAACTTGTTCTCGGGTTTTAGAGAAGGCTTCACGAAAGGTGCTTGGCCGCCCCGGTGGCGCAGTGGTCTAAGGCGCTGGCCTGTGAGCATTCGTCCGTAAGGGGTCCGGGTTCGAATCCCGCTGAGGCATGGATGTTGTGTTTGTCTTACGGCACTGGCTCTCTCCCTTCCCTGGAACCAGTGACCCTAAATTAGGGACGGGCGACTGCTTATAGCACATTGAGTTGCTCACGGTGGTCGTTAAACCTCCAATCAAAAAAACAAAAAAGGTGCTTGAATCACCGCAGTGTTAGGAAATGTAATTTTCCTTAGGTTTCCGGTATACATCCAGTTGGTAAGCACAGAGCTAATTCTGACATGTCACGCTTTTCCGAACTGTGAAATAGTTGAGTAAACAAATATAATACATAAAATTACACTGGACAACAGTTTTTGAAGAAGTTCATGCTTCCGAGATAAAAATAGCCATTTCTTAATGAATTCGATGTGCTGAAACAGATTATGACCATAAAAAAGTTGAATTGGCTGCGGTTTGCTTGTAATATGCAGGTAAACTGGTTGACCATTGATCAGGAACACGTGCATGTTATTCAATGGGAGAGAAGCATATAATTTGCCTGCAACTATCGATGCACTTCTCTTATAAATACTTGTTTATGCTGCTAATTTAAGAGCTTCAAACACTTAACAAAATCAAAAATCATAATCAAAATATGTGTGTCTAAGAAATTTTCCATTTGTATATGAGGAAATTTATTATTCTAAATCAGTTTTAGGATATTTGAATTTCATTCTGCCAACCTTTATACCAAATCTCTCCCATTGAAATAGCATGCAAGTTTTCCTTAGCAATCGCAACCAACGTTTATGAACGTCTTCATATATATATATATATACTATCTACCAACAAGTATTTGGACACCCCTGCAATCGACGATATCTGCAGTCCAGATACACGTCACGGCCGCCGCCGTTAAATATCGTGTTGGAAACAACAACGCAACCAGTCGCATGCAAGACGCCACGCAGTTCGGAGCTCTCTGATTTCGAGAAAGGGGTAATCGTTGGGTATCACAAAAATGGCCGATTCATACGTGACATATACAGCGAGTTGAAGTACGCAAAATCGACAGTGGCCTACGTGATTGGCAAGTGGAAGATGAGAGGTGACTGTCGGAATGTACCCCGACCAGAAGCAGACCCACAAAACTGGGAGTTAGAGACCGACAGGTGCTGGCCAGAGAAATTCGGAAAAACAGTACCAAATCGATGGGCCACATCCGCGAGGAGTTTTTACAGGCATCCGGGAGTGTTTATTCGATAAATACCATCCGTAAGGAAGCCCATCTGCTCGGTTGTCATGGACGTGCTGCCGCCCACAGACCTATGATCACCAAGTCCAATAGCGCTGCTCGGCTAACGTGGTGCAAAGAACGTCGACAGTGGACAATTGAACAGTGGAAACAGATTCTCTGGAGCGACGAATCGAGGTTCACCCACTACCGTTCGAATTGCAGGTTCTGGGTTTCGCGTCTGCATGGAGAACACCCCTGCCGGAATGTATTGTTCCTACTGTGAAGTTCGGCTGCGGTGGAATCATGCTATAGGGGTGTTTCTCCTAGTATGGCACGTGACACTTGGTCGCAATTCCAGGTAGACTCCACGCCGAGACCTACTGCACCAATTTGAATGACCATGCGCTTACTACGTTTTGGCAAATTTACGGGGTGGACCCATGTTACTTTCATGATGACAATGCGACTTGTCATGTTGCGAGGTCTACCATGGCTTGGTATGGTGACAATGGGGTTAATCGAATGGACTGGGCCCCGACCTTAACCCTATCGAGCACCTCTGGTACGAATTGGAGCGTCGACTTAAAGGGTGCCCCCACCGTCCGAAGTCGGTGAAGGAACTGACCTGTCTTCTCCAAGCCGTGTGGAAGAAAATACCGCTAGCCGTCGTACAACGCCTGGTTAAGAGTATGCCCCGGAGGGTCGCAGCTGTATTCGTCGGTCGTGGAGTTTCCAGCAACTATTGAAGGTGAATAAACTTCGTTTTCCTTTGCTATCACATTTGTTCAATTACTTGTTGGTAGATAGTGTGTATATATATATATATATATATATATTGCATTACACTTCTTTTGAAGTAAATACAATCCGAAACAGTAAGTGTAATTTTTTATAGTACAATTAAAAAATAGTTAGTGAAATTCTTTTTTTTTTGCCTTTGTATTAAATGTAGTTTTGAGATATGTACATGAGTTTTTCATGCATAGATAGAAATCAGTTACCAGTTCATGACGTTTTACTTCTGCTTGCCTTTCGGTTCTATTCCACCAGAGGGGCATCTCTGAAGAGTGTCCAAACGTAGTCTGCGATCATCAAAGTGGACCATTTTCCCTGCGATCGTTGCTCCATTATGGCCATATCTTGATGAAACCGTTCACCATGCTCATCACTAAATTTGCCAGAGTTATCCGGGAAGAAATCCAGGAGAGAATCCAGGAAGTGCAGTTTTAAAGACATATTACAGCCAAATTTTTGATACAGAGCAAGCAATTGGGTAATGAGATATTCGTAAATTTCAGCCCAGGAATTTCCCAGAAAGTTTGTTGATACTTGACCAAAGGCATCCCACATTCTCTTTTATCACACTGCAGCATATCCTCAAACTGCGAATCTTGAAAGTGGTGTCTGATCTGCGGACCTACAAAAATTCCCTCTTTTATTTTTGCTTCGCTCAGTCGAGGAAATTTGCCATGCAAGTACTTGAACGCTGCTTTCGTTTTGTCCATGGCTTTAACCAATTGCTTTACAAGACCAAGTTTTATGCGCAGAGAGGGGAGTATGATTTTCTGAGGATCTGTCAGTTGTGGGTTCTGAACATTCATTTGTCCAGATGTCAAAGACGTCCTAGGAGGCTAGTCTCTATTGATGTAGTTCACACATGTAGATCGGCTATTCCAGTGACAAAGAAAACAGAAGTGCTTTGTGTATCAATGCTGAAGGCCCATCAACAGAGACACTACCTTCAGGTCAGCACATATAAGCCAACCATAATTTTTGTAATTAAGTCTGTCCAACAGCTAGTTAAGGTTGTTGTAGGTTTCTTTCATGTGTACCGCATGTTTAACTGGAATGGACGGTAGCTGATTCCCGTTATGCAGTAAAATCACTTTAGGACTCAACTTGGAGGAGTCTATAAATAAACGCCATTCTTGCGTAACATGTTGTATTCCTAGTCCTTGCGTTAGGCTATCAATATTACAACAGAACACAAAGCAATATTACAACGGAACACAAAGCTTTAACTATTTTGGAAGAATTGCTCGAATTGTCGGTGAAGAATACGTAACGAACTCACTCGAACATTTTGTTTTAGAAGATTCCATTGACGAAGCCTTAACGCTAGCAGCTCTGCTTTAACTTTGGTTAAATTCAAATCGCGAACAAGGTCGTTCAGTTCCTCTGATGTAATTTTATGTGGCACAGACTCAGAAGATGCATATTCGTCATCACTTTCATTAATCCGTGACGTTGACTGTTTCGGATTACACAAATTGTCTTCCTGGACCTCATCTAAATCCATAAGAAATTTTGTCGGAGGCTTGAGAATGTGGAGTTCTTTAGAATGAGGTACAGGTCGTACAGCAGAAGGTATATTTGGATATTCTACAGTCCATTTCTTCTTCTTTGTGATACCTTCAGCCACTGGTGGTACTATACAGCAATAACAGTCATTTATGTGATTTGTCAGCTCCCTCCAAATCATGGGAACAGAAAAACCCGTTGTTTTTCTTTTGCCATTAAACCACTGTGACAGATTCGTTGCACATGTGCGGCGACATAAATTTGGAGCCCAATCTTTATCCTCGTCGCTTATCCTGCAGCCGAAATACAAATGATAAGCCTTTTTAACAACCGGAGTGATGGACTTTTTCTGTGCAGCAAATGCCACTTTACCACATATATAGCAAAATGTATCCGCCTTATTCACACATGCACCGGCATAGCTATGTAATGTCACAATACAAGGGAGTCACTTTAACAGGCTGCTATCACGGAAGTACACTCATCAATAAAGGGAAAGAAACAAATGGACTGAGCTCTTTACCGTTGGGCTGCTAAAACTGAAAATATTGCATCACATCGGGTAATACTACACCGGATGTCGCTGGAACTCCGGACTTCGCACCCAATGATGCAATACTTCCTGGTCTGACGGTGCCTAAGAATACGGAAAACGCCGTACGAACCTGATGTTCTTACTATATATTTATTTCAGTACCAATTTAGTATACATTTACTAACATTTATTATATTTATCATAAATTTATTAATATGTAACATAAACAAAATATTACTCATTATACCTACTTTTTTACTAAAAATCACAAATTTTTAACGTTCCATTAAAAATTTGTGATTTTACGGAAAACGCCTTACGAACCTGATGTTCTTACTATATATTTATTTCAGTACCATTTTAGTATACATTTACTAACATTTGTTATATTTATCATAAATTTATTAATATGTAACATAAACAAAATATTACTCATTATACCTACTTTTTTACTAAAAATCACACATTTTTAACGTTCCACTAGCTGTATTTCCGAAACAAGAGCCAATGAAAGTTTTTCATGGTGATATTCATGTTCAGTGGGTGAATTTCATACAGAATTGCACACTTTCCGGTCAGAAGCAATTTCTTTGTTATTCAGTGTTATCAGTATTTTTGTTTCTTCATGGTGAATGAAAGTTTATCAGATTTTCAACATTTCCGTAAATCGTGAATTTTATATGTTAATGGAACCATTTCAATGTAAGCAATAAAGTGAAATGTCTGCCATTTATAAAACCACTTAGGATTATAACATAAAAGTGTTTTGTTAGGATAGATGTTCTACGTACAATTAAATAACGATTACAATAAAGATTCTGAGAGAATAAATACAAAAACAAATGGAAGAAAAAGGTACGACAGTACATATCAACAATTATTTTCCGGGTATGTGTGAAAGCAACAGCTACAACTCTAACTAATTGATTTTACCTCAGGTTTTAGTTTTATCGTGACTGTTTAAATCGATTCAATAAATAATAGACATTTTTTTTTAATTTGACGAGTGTAAGCGATTCAAATATTTGTACATTCATGATCGATCTGCGGTATTCCTTTGTCACATTATTGTTCTTGATTTATTATTTGAATAGATTTGGCAAAGCTATTTGAAAGATCTAAACGGAAACATTTTATAAGTAACTGCCACGATTTGGTGCCTTGTTATTTGTAACACACGTTTGAGTGCTATTCAGTCAAAAATGTCTCAGTGGTGTACATTTGTGCATATTAATTAAATTTATGTACGAGGAATACCATGGGTCAGATTCAAAATCATAAGTGAACTGAAAAAATCAAACTGATTTCCTACACACGAAAAATATCTAAGTTTGCTTGGAGCATTTCATGTAAAAAGCTTTTTAAGCCAGATGAAACCTCAGAAATCTTGTTCTGAATATAAAACCACTAAATAGGTATTTTTATTTTATTTTTAAAGGAGCTCTTTCTTCTTTAAAATGGAAACCAATTCTTCAACAAAATCAAAGACAAATACACACGCATAGTCAGAAAAACGATAAACACAATAAAAACCTGTTCGATATTTAAATGTATTTATCATAAAAAAAGATTTCCTCAGGTTTTTATAGAATGTTTAATTTCTGTCTAATTGTAAGTTTAAGGAGTATCTTTCTTCATTTGCTAAAAGTATTGTAGTGAAGATAAAAGTAATTCAAATATTTTTTAATTAATAAAAAAAGCAATTACTCTTTTTGAAGTAGATTCCAAGTTCTTGAGGTTAGTAGAACGCTCACGGAATTATTTCCAAATTTTTAAACGAAAATTGGAAGCGTGACATTCTGTTTCGTCTTCAAATTAACTACAAGAGCTATTCATTAAAACATTATCTGTAAGATGTGTAGGAAATTCCTGTTGTCGCGGAATTCTTCTACTTTAAAATTAGACTTCACCTTCACATTTCGAGGTTGAAATGTAAAACGGAGATTAAAGATGTAACAACCGTGTGTAAATGAAAGTCGACATTTCCGTAGGGAAATGAAACAGTTTCATTTCTGGTACAACTCGGTTGAAACCTTTATTTAGCATCTGAACTATATGTCCTATGAGCTATCTATGAAGTGGATAGTCATGTTGTCCTACACCTTAACTTGCTGCTGTTTTATTACGCATTGGACAGGTATTATTTTTTTCATTGGGGTTTTAACAACCACCGTGAGCAACATGTGAGCTATAAGCATTCGTCCGTCCCTAATTAAGGGCCACTGTTTCCAGGGAATGGAGAGAACCATGCCGTGACAAACACTGCATTCGACTTCACAGGATTCGAACCCGAACAAATCTCGACCGCATTACCAGAAGAAACCGCTTAGGTCACTGCGTCACTTAGGCAGCCACGTTTTATTTGAGACTAACACGTCAAATGGCGGAAACCTGTAGATCAAGTCACCGCGTTCAAATTGTTGAAACGTTATATTATCCAGTTTGCAGTTTGCTGTCTACCTTCCTTGAGAAAGCCATCTGGTTGATGTGCGAAAGCTTGGAAACCTTGATTTTATCTACGCCAATAAATTCGGATAACTAGTATAGTTGTACTGTCTTATGTATAATACGCTAAGCACAAAGGAAGTGTATACCATTAAATGCATGCATGCATGATGATTATAAAAAAACCCTTCAGTTGAAAGGTATATTTCTTTTCTCTAGTTGCTTAACTGTTTTACCGGCTGCCAGGGTGATAACATTTAATGTCATTTTTAGTATTAAGTCTTTTTCAGTAATTATACTTTTTATAATTTCTGAGTAATTAAGTTGCACAACTCTTATCATTGGAGTATTTTTAATTTGAAAGTTACTATACGTGGGTAATGATATCTTGTCCGGTATTGTTTGAAATGGTTTTATCTGTACTTTCTTTGAAAACTCTATTGAAACAAAAGAGCGCTCTTCACAAGTGTAATGAAGAAAAATTAGAAGTAACCTTCGGAATGTAACTTTTTTAATTGTTGTAAAGCGTATAATTATTATTTCATAGTTAAGGCAGAGGTGGTCACAAGAATTGGGACAAAAGAATGCATGTGTCTTGCAAATCACTCTTTCTAGTGTCAAATTTTCCATTACCTGGTAACTTTTTCACTATTTCACTATATCTTTAATTCCAAGTGACTCTCGTGCCTAAACTTTGAAATACCGGCATTGTTATTTCATCAAACTTTACAACTGAAATGTGTTCATTGTACTATTTAAAAAAACTATTTATATAAGCGATTGTTGGAGATTTTCACAATCAGTAACACTACAGAAAATATTTCCAAATTTACGATTGGGTGATATCATGACCCCGTAATTTACTGGAAGCAACTTCCTTTATTTCAAAAACCTACAAATCCGGAATGCGCAATCTTCCATTATAAACCTTAATTATACTCGTATATATATATATATAACCAAAAATAAATATAAGTCACCAGTCATGTAATTCAAACCAAACTACAAATCTCGATAACCAAAAATAAATAACATTTTCAGTTTATTTTTGGTTTATACAGCTTTTGCAAATACACATTACGTGTTGTCCTGCTGTGTCTGTATTCTACCAATGATAACCAGAAAAGTAACATGAAAATGCTAAAAGTTCTGCCGAGGGAAGTGAATGCATTATATACAGTTGCCTTAAATTCAAAAGGTTGAAAATTTGAAAAATCTGTTAATAAAGGTTCTTTGCTCCTCTTGCTACAGCCTCCGCTTGTAATAAGCTGCCTGAATCCCACAGACCAGGTCACTTTATTCCAATCAGTCAATCATGCATGGTCCATTCTCGATAATCTTGGGCCCATTTCATGCGTTGTTGGCAATGACTTGCAGTGAGCATGGGGGCCGGGATGGGTATTCGGTTACGCAGGTCCATTCGCAGAAGGCAGCGATGAACTGGGAAATGTGACACATTGCTTTTTTTTTTTTTTTTTTTTTTTTTGATTGAAGGTTTAACGACCACCGTGAGCAACTCAATGGGCTATAAGCAGTCGCCCGTCCCTAATTTAGGGTCACTGGTTCCAGGGAAGGGAGAGAGCCAGTGCCGTAAGACAAACACAACATCCATGCCTGACCGGGATTCGAACCCGGACCCCTTACGGACGAATGATCAGAGGCCAACGCCTTAGACCACTGCGCCACCGGGGCGGCACACATTGCTTTGATCCCCACTGCTGTAGCAGTGGGTGATTTGTCTCACTGCGGCCCTCCGGTCGCTGTGAAAAATGCGCTACTGCCTTCCCTCCCCTCTGGCACCAATCAGCTGCGGACGACACATCGATGGATGAGGGGTTCGTCGTTTGGCCATCTGTGCACCACTTATGATACGTACTTATCACACCAGCTTATGTACATCCCACAAGCTTCGTTTTTCAGAGATCGTTGTTTCAAGGCTCCATGCCATCACAATATGTCTTTTATCAAACTCCCATAGATCGGCAGCTTTTCCCATTCTCATTCCGAACACTCTACGAACCTAAAGCTTGTCCTCCGGTTGTATGTATTGTTACGTTACCGGGCCGAAATGCTACGACAGTGGGTCATTATCCCACCGCGGTCAATCAATTTAACAACCGTAGCCGAGCAATTAGTATATTTCTTCTCTGAGGTCCTTCGACGTAGATCTTGGCGCGAAACCTATATTATATAGGCATACACTTAAACAATTTGAATCAATCACATGCGTATACATAAATAATGTATTCTATGACTACGCTGTCTGCCTAAACAAACATTTAATTGGCTAAAAGAACATAACAATGGCGCACATAGGAATAAAATTTAACCCTCTTCTGAACATAAGTATTGGGTGCACTTGGACATAAATCAGTTCCCGCGAGATAGTTTTAATGAACTTAAATTCCACAGTTCAGTCTTACTATTTCTAAGTTCAGTTCTTGCAATATATCAGTTCAGTTCTTGCAATATATCAGTTCAGTTCCTGAACTAATTGCGCAGCAGAAGTTATAATAAAAACAAAATGTTTCTACTTACATGGATGCTGTAAAAAATATATCCAAACTTTGATTGCACCACTAAAGTGATACAAACCTCCCTTTTTACAAGGAAGATTTAATTGCAGGAGCTGCGTCCCCTGGTGCTACCGTATTCACACACACACACACACACACACACACACACACACACACACACACACACACACACACACACACACACACACACATCCAGGCGTTTGTTGAGGTAGCCCCGCTTCGCCTCGTAAGATAAGCGCGACTCTTCACTTTCTCCAGAGTAGGGGATGAATGGGGATGACGATTCCACACTGTAGTGGTTGGCATTCGAACCCGAGCTTCGCTTCTCCTTGGAATGACCACTGTCCACTCACATACTTCTTAATTCCTCTCTAAATTTGCTTTCATTGGGCCAACCAGTCGCTAATTTCCATTGGTCTCAAGCCTAGAAATTGCCACTTTATCACGCGGTATTAGGCATTCCGCTGTCTTAATGGCAAACTGGCATCTCCAGCTGCCCCGAGTTGTCGTCTCCGTTTCTTACCAAATGCAGGGAGTCTCGCTGCTTCATTTATCCCATAGCAGATCAAAGGCATCCATCCTTTCACATCGGAGAGCGTACAGACAACTATACTCTCTTCCTTATTTTCACACTAAGGGCGAAATCTTATCTTTCTGCACGGACCACACACAGAGAGAGCAATTGTTCTCGAAAATGCCCCAAACAATCGACGAATTTACAATTATTCGCTAAACCCTTTGTCCCCCATCTTTATTCATTTACACGAGTGGCTTTTCCCTGTTTAGACTGGCCGTCAGCAGCAACCTTCAATTTACGACGTAACAGAGCTATTCTGAGACCACCCAGCTAGAGGGAGAATACTTCACCTCTTTTCTTTCCAAACACCCGGATAAAACTTCATCGGCTGTTTTCACTTTTAAACTACAATCAAGCCTCGAACATAATTAATACTTAATTTATTTCACACATTCACCACGCCCATTAATTCCCTAATTAATGGTGAGGGTGGGTCGTAAAATCGGCCACTCCTCAAGAAATCTGGAAGTCCTCTTCTTGGCCTATCGCTTTGCTCCTAACAATTCCCGGTGCAACCATTGAGTTCTACGTTTTCCCACACGTGGAAACAACTCAATCAAACACCATCAGCCCAATCAAGTCTTAGGTTGTAGTCTCCCCTATCACCGCATTTGCTCACATTTGGGCGCCTACTGATCCTCCCCAAATACGTTTTGTAATTTCAACAGGCCTCCTCTGAATCCTTTCCGAGGTCCACCTGATCTACCTCAACAACATCTGCCCTTCCGTAACCGTACTGTGGTACAAAGCACTACACAGTAAACTATCACTAAACCATTACATGCTCTACACATTCCACAAATTCTACACCAACACTGTACACATACTTTACAAGCACTACACCAGCACTATACAAACAGTGAAAGCTAATACCACACTAGGCCAATTTCATATCACGTCACAGCAAAAGAAAAGCTTTCATATTTGATTAGAATTCCGCATCTCAACACCCTCACCTCCGGAGCCATGAGGGAAAAATTAAAACATTCGGGTCTCCACAGTACCCCTACTGAATCACTGGCGCGACAGCTACATTACCAACACCTGGCAAACCACATTGCCAACCCAAGGAAATCAACCCAATTTCCTTAACCGCCTAATACTAGGATGCTTCCGTCATCCAAAATTGAAAACCGTGTGAACATCCATGCACAGCAAACACATTGCTAGGTACGTTTCAGACTCAACTTCTACGGCGGAACAAAATTTAGTTGTGCGGTAGATACGGCATCGATATCCGCTAACTTCGCTCGCATTGAAATTTCGACAGCTTACCGAGAACACCTGTCTCTTTCCAACCCAGCCACTATACCATGCCCACGAGGGAAACCTCAACCTCCTTCATCAGTGTACAGAGTTTCCTGGCTGCCGGTCCAAGCGTCCACCATTCCGATGCGGAGAAAAGTCTTGACCAATTCAGGTTTGGCAGGATAGGTCGATGTCGATCAGTAATGCACACGACGCCCTTTCCAGCATATGGAAATTTCTTTCGTCCGAGCATTCCACAGTCGACGTGCGCGATGAATGTCGAAAGTGGCCAACACCACAGCTCAGAAACGAACACCTGTTGCGTCGAACAAGCTGATACCTTAACTTGGCCATAAACGCTATGCTTTCACATACTTCGCAATACACTTCGGGTTAAAACGACCCATTCCTCTTTAGAAATTCACCTTCTGTAATGATTAACCTGAACGGATTGACTCTCTGCCATTTGGGTTAATTCTTGATAACAATTTCTTTCAATCCATAACTGGTAGGTCAAACGACTGACAACTGCGCTTAGCGATTACCTTTCTCGTTTCTCGAATAGGCTTAACACTGCTATTCAGTTTGGGAAGTACGTTTTCTCTCGGACTGACATCTGCCAAGACGAAGAACCTTTCTCTCTCTACATAACTCACACACATTAGGCTTACAACATATTCTGATTCAGTACATTTCCTAGTACTATCCGGATTATATCCTGAAAATTTATAATCCCAGCCCATGCGCCATCTTTTCCAGAATTTAACCAGCTGCCTACGCTCCGTGACAGACGTAAGATTTTGCCTACATAATATATGCAACACATTTTTACGCTATTTACAATTCCAAAATCATAAATCATGTCCGTATTCCATTAATGTCCGTAACCTGAAGTTTCTCCGAATGATAAAAATTCTTATCACTCAACTGCTACCCGCAAGCCACCCCTTCTGTAGACACCTTTCAAGTTCCATAGCAAGAACTGAAAGAACCCAAACACTATTGTATTTAACACCTGAAGCATAAATACACGTGGAACATAACAAAACACGATCAATTTTTCCTGTTTCCCGAGTTCAAGTACAGATGCCAAACTCTTGCATTTTTCATTCTTACTGAACTCAACGGTTTCTCACATCAGAGCGCTTCCTTGCAAACCTACATGCAACACTTTCTTTGACACACTCAGGAAAAGGTTGATTTCTTTTCTCCCACAACCTTCACATTCCCAGTTTTCTCATTCTAATTCGTACGCAAATCCCTTTCCTTTTCTTTCCCCGCATTTTACTCTGAGCCCTGACTCGTCGCGAAGCCTCAACTGCGAATCCCATACAACCTTACATCCACTATTTTCTTCAATCTCTGAAGATTCTCCAGTGCATTGGTTACCAACTACATTCCTTGCTATTTGATCTGCATTTTGCACTAATACTTTGGTTTTCGGGCCACACGGATATTCTCTATCCCGTCGCGCTCCTGCGTGTTGATTCCTGATCATCCCAATCCCTTCTAACAAATTATCTTTAACCCCCAAACATTGGTTGTTAAACTCCTGCCTCCATACGTCACAAGTTTACTTAATTTTTACGTGAGTCCGGCTTGTTTCGGGCTTTCTTGTTTCAAGTTTAGTTAATCTCTCTTTTTGGGCTTCAAATTTCTTGCCCCTCTCACTTGAGATTTCATTCACCTGTGTGATTACTTTCGGTTTCTTTTCAGATAGCTGAGACCTATCTTCACGCTGCTGTGCCGAATCCTCGCGCCGTACAGTTAACCATTGCTGAAGTGAAGCAAACCTCTCATTTATTCTTGCAGTCAGCTGATCGAATATATCATCTATTGGATCAATCAATTCATCATTCTGATTCACTACAAATTCTTCAATTTGTGCCCTTATTATACAGAAGGATTTAATCCCAATCTGCACTATCAAGAGCGTCTTCCTCTTGTTCTTCCCTTACCTTAACGTTTAAGTGCCCCCAGTCTTCTTCGGCATTAAATACTTGGCTAAACGTGCCGTTATCTGCTCGCCATACGCCATTCCACCGCTACCACAAAATGTTACGGTACCGAACCCAGCTAGGTTATGCATTCACCGCTCGCCACCAAAATGTTACGAGAGTGGGTCATTATCCCGCCGCGATCAATCAATTTAACAACCGTAGCAGAGCAATTAGTATATTTCTTCTCTGAGGTCCTTCGACGTAGTTCTTGGCGCGAAAACTTTATTATATGGGCATACACTTAAACAATTTGAACAAATCACATGCGTATACATAACAATGTGTTCTATGACTGCGCTGACTGCCTAAACAAACATTTAATTGTCTAAAAAAAACATAACAATGGCACACATATGAATAAAATTTAGCCGTCTTCTGAACGTAAGTATTGGGTCCACTTGGACATAAATCAGTTCCCGCGAGATAGTTTTAATTAACTTAAATTCCATAGTTCAGTCTTACTATTTCTCAGTTCAGTTCTTGCAATATATCAGTTCAGTTCCTCAACTGATTTCGTAGCAGAAGTTATAATAAAAACAAAATGTTTCTACTTACATTGATGCTGTCAAGAATATATTCAAACTTTGATTGCACCAGTAAAGTAATACACACCTCCCTTTTTACATGGAAGATTTAATTGCAGGAGCTTCTTCCCCTGGTGCTACCGTACTCATACACACACACACACACACACACACACACATCCAGGCGTTTGTTGAGGGAACCTCGCTTCACCTCGTAAGATAAGCGCGACTCTTTACTTCCTCCACGGTAGGGGATGAATGGGGATGACGATTCCACACCGCAGTGGTTGGCATTCGAACCTGTGCTTCGCTTGGCGTCGCTTCTCATTGGAATGACCACTGTCCACTCACAGACTTCTTAATTCCTCTGTAACTTTGCTTTCATTGGGCCAACCAGACGCTAATTTCCATTAGGCTCCAGCCTAGAAATTGTTGCTTTCTCACGCGGATTTAGGCATTCTGTTGTTTTAATGGAAAATTGCCCTCTCCAGCTGCCCCGAGTTGTCGTCTCCGTTTCTTACCAAATGCAGGGAGTCTCGCTGCTTCATTTATCCCAATTCATATAGCATATCCAAGGCAACCAGCCTTTCACATTGGAGAGCGTACAGACAACTAGACTTTCTTTCTTATTTTCACGCTAAGAGCGAAATCTTATTTTTCTGCACGGACCACACACACAGAGAGCAATTGTTCTAGAAAATGCCCCCAAACAATCGACGAATTTACGATTATTCGCCAAACCTTCCCCCCCCCGCATCTTCATTCATTTACACAAGTGGCCTTTCCCTGTTTAGACTGGCCGTCAGCTGCAACCTTCGATTTACGACCTAACAGAGCTATTCTGACACCAACCAGCTAGAGGGAGAATTCTTTGCCTCTCTTCTTTCTAAACAGCCGTATAAAACTTTCTCTGCTGTTTACACTTTTAAACTCCAATCAAGCTTTGAACATAATTAATACTTAAATAATTTCAGACATCCACCACGCCTATTAATTCCCTAATTAATGACGGGGGTGGGTCGTCACAATATCACCTGCGCCTCCGTTCGGTCTCTATGCGCTCTCTTTTATGTAAGCAGGTGGTGGTCATAATGTAATAGCTCATTGGTGCATATATAAATTATTGTTTCAATATCTGAATAATCCTGTCATTCTTTTGCCCGTAATAATGGTGTTAGAATTCGACACATTATGTTACAAAAGTGTGCATTAATCGCAGCGCCCCACAGAAATGCTGAATGTATTGCCATAAAATGAAATTTACTAGTTTACGAAATTATTTTCTTTCATTAACTGCTTAAAATGTAATAGCGTAAATGCACTTTAAACTGTTGTACTAGAGCAAAGTGAAGAGAAATATTTTTTTTGCTTAAAATCCGAGATATTACGAATAGTTCCCGGGGTTTAATTTTCAGGACCAATGATCTTTGCAGAGTTTCTAAGACTATACCTGCACTCATTTTGCTTTAATTTGTTTTACGCATACAAAAACAATGGTAATATTCTTTCAAAAAATGGTCAAGCGTTTTAAGAATCTTGCAGGCAAAGCAAATAATATTTATATGACAAGGAACCTTGAGATCCTTCCCTGGAAAATTTTTATTCATGGAGTTATGTTGGTCATGCAAATTTTGTCCTGAAATTTTAATAACACATTTTCCCGAATCAGCTACTTAACACTTTCTGAATATAGATAATAATTTGACGATCGAAGTCATATCCACATTTTTATTCCCTGAATTTATTAAGAAACGGGTAGAGAAGTTTCACTTCCTTTGTGCAGTTTTACCCTTGCAAATTTTAAAAAATCGTCGGTGAATAACTTTTCTTCAGGTGCCAATCCGCGGATTTTCGGAACATTCAGAAATACAAGACTTGTTTTTAACTTCATAACTTTTAACCTGAGGCAGTCTGTCAGTGTTAAAGCTATTCATTTTAAAAACAAAACGAAGTGAATATATTTTGTTGAAATGGATTTCAAATACATGTATTCGTTATGAGGCAAGAATTTTACATGAGGCCCTCGGACAAAGCTGTAGCATATACGCTTCCAACCGTAGGTTGAATAAGCGTATATGCTCCAGCTTTGTCCGTTTGTCTGTCCGCCGTCCGCCCGCACGATAACTCGCTTAAAAATGGTTTGATTTCGATGAAATTTTCGGTGTGCTACTTGACCACCTGGGGGCGAACCCTATTGAAAATGGAAGAAATGGGATTAAAGCTCAGGATATAGGAGCGGGATCCCTTCCGTTGCCCTTATGCGTCATACCTTGCGTAAAAATACTTCGATTTCGATTACATTTTCCTATGTGCTAGGAGACCAACTGGGGACGAACCTTATTGAAAATGGCGAAATAGGGTCAAAGATCAGGACATAATGAAAATGGAGAAATATGGTCAAAAATCTGGGAGATAGATCCATTCCATTACCCTTATGCGTCAAAACTTGCGTAAACGTGCTTCGATTGCGACAAACTTTATCATGTTGTTCCGGAGCTATGCTGAACATGTTCTGTTGATATAATCGAAATGGGATCAAAGGTCAGGACACAGGAGCGATATTTATTCCACAACCATTATCCTCATAACTGGACTAAAATGCATCTATTGCGACAAAACTCTGCAGAATAACAGATTTTAGGTTCCGGGCACCATGCGAGGCGTGATATCTGATGACGAGTAGTTCAAAATGGTACACGAGTACGACATCGGTTCCAATAGGACAGGGTATACAGCGTGTGTCGTTCCGGTAGCTCACTGAGGCTGCATTGGCATCCGACATTTAAACAGCATATAATTCCCGCCACCGTTTCTAAACGTGCATGAATAGTCTACGCTGACTCCGGCCATCCATTGCGTTTGGTCACCCAACCCTTGTTCTCTGGCGCTGGTACGTCCGTCGGTGGTATACTAGCGTTACACACTAATTTTTTTGCCTTCGGGAACCCTAGCGTTTTTACTACATGGGCAATAGCATAAACCATCTGTCTTCAGCTGACAATGTGCCAACGTTCAAAGCCGCTCAAATCACCAGATTTACCCATGTCCATCGATTGCGATACAGTGTTGTGAAGGCCTGATGTCAGTTATTTATCGCCTGCGTTTGGTTAAGTTCCGTTCTGCTCTACGTGGGGAACACCCATATCAACTGCTAATCACTCCTATCTCTAATGTTTTGCGTACTCCATGTTTGGTCTATTACACCCTATTCTATCATACTTGCGGTATGGATTTATTAAAATATTAAATGTATGCAAAATAAATAACATTATGTGAAATCTTGTGTTGAATGCTACACATTTAAATGTACAGTAGTGCGTACAATTGATGTCAATATCACACGCATACATGCACCAATTGGAAACGGTGAATGAAGAAAAAGCTGTGTGAACTATAAATATTTTTTTCTGGATAACTTAAGAACATGGGGCCTTACTCCTTAGATAAATTATCGAATGTAATTTGCAAGAATCACGTCTTTCGCACAACCATGCGAAAAACAGATTTTAAAGTACTTTACTTTGTTTATTATATTTCAAAGAAGACTCAAAGAGTTTTGAATTGTGATCAACTGGGGATGCATTGTTTTATCTAAATGTTAAATCAGTTTCATTAAGTTTTTATAAATAATTAATGAACTTTATACTCTGTTTATAGCATTTATCCATGAGTTGTGCAGAAGAGAATTTGATAATTCAATTCCATTTTGTTGGATTATGAAGTAGAAGAAAAATAACCCTGTATGAAAACCTGGATTTCTGGTCAAGTACGATGTCTATTTTAAGATTTAATTTTACCAAAGAAGCGTTTAATCCCTTTGTCGTCGAAAAAGCATAAATACTTTATGAGGCTCAGCCATCTTAGCTGCAAAAACATTGTGAACTGCAAACTTTAAAAACTTATCATTTTACAACATATAGGTATTTTTTTCTAATTTAAAAGTGCAAATTTTATGTTATAGATCTTTTTCCAGTCAGTTTAAATACATTTTTACTGGAACATTTCAATGTAACAGGAAGATAATAAAATCCATATTAGGGTGAATTAGAAGGATACCCATGTTTTTAATTCATCGTCTGATCCTTTTGACTTAACATCATTCTTTTTAACGAAACGAATTGGTTTCTTTTACTGTGTGAGAGCGTATACCTGTACGCAAAAGGGAGAGTAAAGCAATGTTTTTCATTTTACTGAAGTGTTTGTTAATTACTAAGAAAGCAAATGTAAACCAAAGTTTTTTCTGCACCCTCGAATCATTTTCATCAGATAATTGTTAAAAAATCATTCTTACATTTAGGAGATTTTTTATACTGCCTAATTTTACAAGCTATTAGACATAAACTCAAATAAATGTTATTGAAATATTTAATGTTAGTCAAGGTGTAAAAAGTAAAGCCTTTTCTCTTATTTACATACATATTTTTTCCAATAAATTACAAACCTGTTAACCAACAGTACGAAATTCATTGGATTCGTTATTGTTTTTCCTCCGTATTATATTTATCATATATTTGAAGTATATATCTACTATCGTACATACATTTTCGTTTGGAGTTTAAAATCAATATTCATTTAAATGTTACCTGTATGAAAAAAAAAATTACGTTTCTCTTTTGTTTGGATATTCACTTTGAAAAAATGACCGAAGTTAATGATCCAGAAATTCACACCAAAATACATTGTATGTGCTTGTTCGTACAGTCTGTCCCACTATTCGCGTGCTCCGTTTTAACAGATTCGACGTATCTCGCCAAATAAGTTGAGACATACAGTGAATAAATTACTTCCGTATTTAGGTTTAGCTAAAATATTATTTTCCCATTAGCCGAACTTTGGCTCCTCAAAGGAGGGCTTTTTCAAGGCTTCACGCAACTGCTAAGAATAAGTTACATAATTTGAAATATAAACAGAAGGTACATATAAACATTAAGACAATTGTCATGAATCTACTTCCGCGTGTATCAAATGCTATCACATGATATGCATTCTTCCTGCAATGTCACATATTTGATTTTCAATTTCTTAATACAATCGATGAAATGTTAATAAATAACACATTTCTTCACTTTAAATTTGTTTTCCATAAATTTAGAATTTCGAAGGTTACACTCTTATTACATATATTTGTGGCAGACAGAATTCCCATTGATTTTCTTATAGCCGATTCACATCTCGTTCTGTATGTTGCAATGCACATTGTTTCTTCCCAATCAGGTCTAGCCGCTTCAAATAGTATTTCTCTTGTCAGGGCTGAAACAGGTTGTGCATTCTTTAAATTTCTTTTGTGTTCTTGTATAGGAACCTTAATATACCGTGTTGTTAGTCCAATATACGCGTTCGTATTTCCATCTTGATATTTTAGGGGTCCTGAGTATATTCTCTCTTTCTCGCATATTTCTCCTATATCCGGGAAGCTTTTATATTTTCGCAGTGGGTCATTTATTGATCCTGCTGCGCGAT